>CAKAJA020000010.1:1200000-1800000 GCA_916610235.2 Lasioglossum morio
TAAAGTATAACGCATAACGCATAACGCATAACGCATAACGGATCACGCATAACGCATAACGCATAACGCATAACGCATAACGCATAACGCATAACGCATAACGCATACCGTATAACGCATAACGCATAACGCATAACGCAAAAGTATAACGGACAACGCATAACGCATAACCCATAACGCATAACGCATAACGCATAACGTATAACGCATAACGCATACCGTATAACGCATAATGCATAACGCATAAAGCATAACGCATAACGCATAACGCATAACGCATAACGCATAACGCATAACGCATAACGCATAACGCATAACGCATAACGCATAAAGCAAACGTATAACGCACAACGCATAACGCATAACGCATAACGCATAACGCATAACGCATAACGCATAAGGCATAACGCATTACGCATAACTTATAACTCATAACTCATAACGAATAACGCATAACGCAAAGTGAATAACGCATAAAGCATAACGCATAACCCATAACCCTTAACGCATAACGCATAATGCACAACGCTTAACGAATACCGCAAATCGCATAACGCCTAACGCATAACGGATCACGCATGACGCATAAAGCATAACGCATAACGCATAACGCATAACGCATAACGCATAACGCATAACGCATAACGCATAACGCAATTCGCATAACGCATAAATCATAACCCATAACGCACAACGCATAACGCATAATGCACAAAGCATAACGAATACCGCAAGACGCATAACGCATAACGCATAACGCATAACGCATAACTCATAACGCATAACGCATAACGCATAACGCATAACGCACACCGTATAACGCATAACGCATAACGCATAACGCATAACGCATAACGCATAACGCATAACGCATAACGCATAACGCATAACGCATAACGGATCACGCATATCGCATAACGCATAACGCATAACGCATAACGCATAACGCATAACGCATAACGCATAACGCATAACGCATAACGCATAAAGCAAACGTATAACGCACAACGCATAACGCATAACGCATAACGCATAACGCATAACGCATAACGCATAACGCATAACGCATAAAGCAAACGTATAACGCACAACGCATAACGCATAACGCATAACGCATAACGCATAACGCATAACGCATAATGCATAACGCATAAGGCATAACGCATTACGCATAACTTATAACTCATAACTCATAACGAATAACGCATAACGCAAAGTGAATAACGCATAAAGCATAACGCATAACCCATAACCCTTAACGCATAACGCATAACGCATAATGCACAACGCTTAACGAATACCGCAAATCGCATAACGCCTAACGCATAACGGATCACGCATGACGCATTAAGCATAACGCATAACGTATAACGCATAACGCATAACGCATAACGCATAACGCATAACGCAATTCGCATAACGCATAAATCATAACCCATAACGCACAACGCATAACGCATAATGCACAAAGCATAACGAATACCGCAAGACGCATAACGCATAACGCATAACGCATAACTCATAACGCATAACGCATAACGCATAACGCACACCGTATAACGCATAACGCATAACGCATAACGCATAACGCATAACGCATAACGCATAACGCATAACGCATAACGCATAACGGATCACGCATAACGCATAACGCATAACACATAAAGCATAACGCATAACGCATAACGCATAAAGCAAACGTATAACGCACAACGCATAACGCATAACGCATAACGCATAACACATAACGCATAACGCATAATGCATAACGCATAAGGCATAACGCATTACGCATAACTTATAACTCATAACTCATAACGAATAACGCATAACGCAAAGTGAATAACGCATAAAGCATAACGCATAACCCATAACCCTTAACGCATAACGCATAACGCATAACGCATAATGCACAACGCTTAACGAATACCGCAAATCGCATAACGCCTAACGCATAACGGATCACGCATGACGCATAAAGCATAACGCATAACGCATAACGCATAACGCATAACGTATAACGCATAACGCATATCGCATAACGCATAACGCATAACGCATAACGCATAACGCATAACGCCTTACGGATCAGGCATAACGCATAACGCATAATGCATAACACATAACGCATAACGCATAACGCAAACGCATAACGCATAACGCATAACGCATAACACATAACGCATAACGCATAACGCATAACGCATAACGCATAACGCATAACGCCTAACGGATCAGGCATAACGCATAACGCATAATGCACAACGCTTAACGAATACCGCAAATCGCATAACGCCTAACGCATAACGGATCACGCATGACGCATAAAGCATAACGTATAACGCATAACGCATATCGCATAACGCATAACGCATAACCCATAACGCATAACGCATAACGCATAACGCATAACGCAAACCCATAAGGCATAAGGCATAACGCATAACGCATAACGCATGTCGGATCACTCATAACGCATAACGCATAACGCATAAAGCATAAAGCATAACGTATATCGCATAACGCATATCGCATAACGCATAACGCATAAAGCATAACGCATAACGCATAACGCATAACGCATATCGCATAACGCATAACGCATAACGTATAACGCATAACGCATACCGTATAACGCATAACGCATAACGCATAACGCAAACGTATAACGCACAACGCATAACGAATACAGCAAAACGCATAATGCTTAACGCATAACGTATCACGCTATAACGCATAACGCATAACGCATAACGCATAACGCATATCGAATAACGCATAACGTGTAACTCATAACGCATAACGCATAAAGCATAAAGCATAACGCATAACGCATAACGCATATCGCATAACGCATAACGCATAACGTTTAACGCATAACGCATACCGTATAACGCATAACGCATAACGCATAACGCAAACGTATAACGCACAACGCATAACGAATACAGCAAAACGCATAATGCTTAACGCATAACGCATAACGCATAAAGCATAATGCATAACGCATAACGCATAACGCATATCGCATAACGCATAACGTATAACGCATAACGCATACCGTAAAACGCATAAAGCATAACGCATAACCCATAACGCAAACGTATAACGCACAACGCATAACGAATACAGCAAAACGCATAATGCATAACGCATAACGCATAACGCATAACGCATGGCGCATAACGCAAAATGCATAACGCATAACGCATAACGCATAACGCATAACGAATACCGCATAACGCATAACGCATAACGCATAACGCATAACGCACAACGCATATCGCATAACGCATAACGCATAACGCATAACGCATAACGCATAACGCATAACGCATAACGCCTAACGGATCAGGCATAACGCATAACGCATAACGCATAACGCATAACGCATAACGCATAACGCCTTACGGATCAGGCATAACGCATAACGCATAATGCATAACACATAACGCATAACGCATAACGCATAACGCATAACGCATAACGCATAACGCATAACGCATAACGCATAACGCATAACGCATAACGCATAACGCATAACGCATAACGCATAACGCATAACGCATAACGCATAACGCATAACGCATATCTCATAACACATAACGCATAACGCATAACGCATAACGCATAACGCATAACGCATAACGCCTACCGGATCAGGCATAACGCATAACGCATAATGTATAACACATAACGCATAACGCATAACGCATAACGCATATCGCATAACGTATAAGGCATAACGCATAATACATGACGTATAACGCATTATGCATAACGCATAACGCATAACGCAAACCCATAAGGCATAAGGCATAACGCATAACGCATAACGCATAACGCATGTCGGATCACTCATAACTCATAACGCATAACGCATAAAGCATAAAGCATAACGTATAACGCATAACGCATATCGCATAACGCATAACGCATAACCCATAACGCATAACGCATAACGCATAACGCATAACGCATAACGCATAACGCATAACGCATAACGCATAACGCATAACGCATAACGCATAACGCATAACGCATAACGCATAACGCATAATGCATAACGCATAAGGCATAACGCATTACGCATAACTTATAACTCATAACTCATAACGAATAACGCATAACGCAAAGTGAATAACGCATAAAGCATAACGCATAACCCATAACCCATAACGCATAACGCATAACGCATAATGCACAACGCTTAACGAATACCGCAAATCGCATAACGCCTAACGCATAACGGATCACGCATGACGCATAAAGCATAACGCATAACGCATAACGCATAACGCATAACGCAATTCGCATAACGCATAAATCATAACCCATAACGCACAACGCATAACGCATAATGCACAAAGCATAACGAATACCGCAAGACGCATAACGCATAACGCATAACGCATAACGCATAACTCATAACGCATAACGCATAACGCATAACGCATAACGCACACCGTATAACGCATAACGCATAACGCATAACGCATAACGCATAACGCATGACGCATAACGCATAACGCATAACGCATATCGAATAACGCATAACGTGTAACTCATAACGCATAACGCATAAAGCATAATGCATAACGCATAACGCATAACGCATATCGCATAACGCATAACGCATAACGTGTAACGCATAACGTATACCTTATAACGCATAACGCATAACGCATAACGCATAACGCATAACGCATAACGCATAACGCATAACGCATAACGCATAACGCCTTACGGATCAGGCATAACGCATAACGCATAATGCATAACACATAACGCATAACGCATAACGCATAACGCATAACGCATAACGCATAACGCATAACGCATAACGCATAACGCATAACGCATAACGCATAACGCATAACGCATAACGCATAACGCATATCTCATAACACATAACGCATAACGCATAACGCATAACGCATAACGCATAACGAATAACGCCTACCGGATCAGGCATAACGCATAACGCATAATGTATAACACATAACGCATAACGCATTACGCATAACGCATATCGCATAACGTATAAGGCATAACGCATAATACATGACGTATAACGCATTATGCATAACGCATAACGCATAACGCAAACCCATAAGGCATAAGGCATAACGCATAACGCATAACGCATAACGCATGTCGGATCACTCATAACTCATAACGCATAACGCATAAAGCATAAAGCATAACGTATAACGCATAACGCATATCGCATAACGCATAACGCATAACCCATAACGCATAACGCATAACGCATAACGCATAACGCAAACCCATAAGGCATAAGGCATAACGCATAACGCATAACGCATGTCGGATCACTCATAACGCATAACGCATAACGCATAAAGCATAAAGCATAACGTATATCGCATAACGCATATCGCATAACGCATAACGCATAAAGCATAACCCATAACGCATAACGCATAACGCATATCGCATAACGCATAACGCATAACGCATATCGCATAACGCATAACGCATAACGTATAACGCATAACGCATACCGTATAACGCATAACGCATAACGCATAACGCAAACGTATAACGCACAACGCATAACGAATACAGCAAAACGCATAATGCTTAACGCATAACGGATCACGCTATAACGCATAACGCATAACGCATAACGCATAACGCATATCGAATAACGCATAACGTGTAACTCATAACGCATAACGCATAAAGCATAATGCATAACGCATAACGCATAACGCATATCGCATAACGCATAACGCATAACGTATAACGCATAACGCATAACGCATAACGCATAACGCATAACTTAAAACTCATTACTCATAACGACTAACGCATAACGCATAACGCATAACGCATAACGCATAACGCATATCGAATAACGCATAACGTGTAACTCATAACGCATAACGCATAAAGCATAATGCATAACGCATAACGCATAACGCATAACGCATATCGCATAACGCATAACGCATAACGTATAACGCATAACGTATACCTTATAACGCATAACGCATAACCCATAACGCATAACGCATAACGCATAACGCATATCGCATAACGCATAACGCATAACGTTTAACGCATACCGTATAACGCATAACGCATAACGCATAATGCATAACGAATAACGCATAACGCATATCGCATAAAACATAACGCATAACGCATAACGTACAACGTATAACGCATAACGCATAACGCATAACGCATAACGCATAACGCATAACGCATAACGCATAACGCATAACGCATAACGCATAACGCATATCGCATAACACATAACGCATAACCCAAAACGCATAACGCATAACGCATAACGCATATCGAATAACGCATAACGTGTAACTCATAACGCATAAAGCATAAAGCATAATGCATAACGCATAACGCATAACGCATAACGCATAACGTATAACGCATAACGCATACCGTATAACACATAACGCATAATGCATAACGCAAACGTATAACGCACAACGCATAACGCATAACGAACAACGGATAACGCATAACGCATAACGCATAACGAATACCGCAAAACGTATATCGCATAACGCATAACGGATCACGCATAACGCATAACGCATAACGTATAGAGCATAACGCATAACGCATAACGCATAACGCATAACGCATAACGCATACCGTATAACGCATAACGCATAACGCATAACGCATAATGCATAACGAATAACGCATAACGCATATCGCATAAAACATAACGCATAACGCATAACGTACAACGTATAACGCATAACGCATAACGCATAACGCATAACGCATAACGCATAACGCATAACGCATAACGCATAACGCATAACGCATAACGCATATCGCATAACACATAACGCATAACCCATAACGCATAACGTACAACGTATAACGCATAACGCATAACGCATAACGCATAACGCATAACGCATAACGCATAACGCATAACGCATAACGCATAACGCATATCGCATAACACATAACGCATAACCCATAACGCATAACGCATAACGCATAACGCATAACGCATAACGCATAACGCATAACGCATAACGCATAACGCATAACGCACAACGTCATACCGCATAACGCATAACGCATAACGCATAACGCATGGCGCATAACTCAAAATGCATAACGCATAACGCATAACGCATAACGCAAACGTATAACGCACAACGCATAACGAATACAGCAAAACGCATAATGCTTAACGCATAACGGATCAAGCATAACGTATAGAGGATAACGCATAACGCATAACGCATAACGCATAACGCATACCGTATAACGCATAACGCATAACGCATCACGCATAATGCATAACGAATAACGCATAACGCATATCGCATAGAACATAACGCATAACGCATAACGTACAACGTATAACGCATAACGCATAACGCATAACGCATAACGCATAACGCATAACGCATAACGCATATCGCATAACACATAACGCATAACCCATAACGCATAACGCATAACGCATAACGCATAACACATAACGCATAACGCATAACGCATAACGCATAACGCATAACGCATAACGCATAACGCATAACGCATAATGCATAACGCATAAAGCGTAACGCATAACCCATAACGCATAACGCATAACGCATAACGCATAACGCATAACGCATAACGCATAACGCATAACGCATAACGCATAACGCATAACGCATAACGCATAACGCATAACGCATAACGCATAACGCATAACGCATAACGCATAACGCATAACGCCTAACGGATCAGGCATAACGCATAACGCATAATGCATAACACATAACGCATAACGCATTACGCACAAAGCATAAAGCATAACGCATAACGCATAACGCATAACGCATAACGTACAACGCATAACGCTTAACGCATAACGCATAACGCATAACGCATAACGCATACCGTATAACGCATAACGCATAATGCATAACGCAAACGTATAATGCACAACGCATAACGCATAACGAACAACGGATAACGCATAACGCATAACGCATAACGAATACCGCAAAACGTATATCGCCTAACACATAACGCATAACGCATAACGCATAACGCATACCGTATAACGCATAACGCATAATGCATAACGCAAACGTATAACGCACAACGCATAACGCATAACGAACAACGGATAACGCATAACGCATAACGCATAACGAATACCGCAAAACGTATATCGCCTAACACATAACGCATAACGCATAACGCATAACGCATAACGTATAGAGCATAACGCATAACGCATAACGCATACCGTATAACGCATAACGCATAACGCATAACGCATAATGCATAACGAATAACGCATAACGCATATCGCATAAAACATAACGCATAACGCATAACGTACAACGTATAACGCATAACGCATAACGCATAACGCATAACGCATAACGCATAACGCATAACGCATAACGCATAACGCATATCGCATAACACATAACGCATAACCCAAAACGCATAACGCATAACGCATAACGCATACCGCATAACGCATAACGCATAACGCATAACGCATAACGCACAACGCATATCGCATAACGCATAACGCATAACGCATAACGCATAACGCATAACGCATAACGCATAACGCACAACGCATATCGCATAACGCATAACGCATAACGCATAACGCATAACGCATAACGCATAACGCATATCGAATAACGCATAACGCATAACGCATAACGCATAACGCATAACGCATACCGTATAACGCATAACGCATAACGCATAACGCATAATGCATAACGAATAACGCATAACGCATATCGCATAAAACATAACGCATAACGCATAACGTACAAAGTGTAACGCATAACGCATAACGCATAACGCATAACGCATAACGCATAACGCATAACGCATAACGCATAACGCATATCGCATAACACATAACGCATAACCCATAACGCATAACGCATAACGCATAACGCATAACGCATAACGCATAACGCATAACGCATAACGCATAACGCATAACGCATAACGCATAACGCATAACGCATATCGCATAACACATAACGCATAACCCATAACGCATAACGCATAACGCATAACGCATAACACATAACGCATAACGCATAACGCATAACGCATAACGCATAACGCATAACGCATAACGCATAACGCATAACGCATAATGCATAACACATAACGCATAACGCATTACGCACAAATCATAAAGCATAACGCATAACGCATAACGCATAACGCATAACGTACAACGTATAACGCTTAACGCATAACGCATAACGCAAAACGCATAACGCATAACGCATAACGCATAACGCATAACGCATAATGCATAATGCCTAATGCAAACCCATAACGCATAACGCATAACGCATAACGCATAACGCATAACGCATAACGCATAACGCATAATACATAACGTATAACGCATTATGCATAACGCATAACGCATAACGCATAATGCATAACGCATAACGCAAACCCATAACGCATAACGCATAACGCATAACGCATAACGCATAACGCATAACGCACAACGCATATCGCATAACGCATAACGCACAACGCATAACGCATAACGCATAACGCATATCGAATAACGCATAACGTGTAACTCATAACGCATAACGCATAACGCATAACGCATACCGTATAACGCATAACGCATAATGCATAACGCAAACGTATAATGCACAACGCATAACGCATAACGAACAACGGATAACGCATAACGCATAACGAATACCGCAAAACGTATATCGCCTAACACATAACGCATAACGCATAACGCATAACGCATAACGTATAGAGCATAACGCATAACGCATAACGCATAACGCATACCGTATAACGCATAACGCATGACGCATAACGCATAATGCATAACGAATAACGCATAACGCATATCGCATAAAACATAACGCATAACGCATAACGTACAACGTATAACGCATAACGCATAACGCATAACGCATAACGCATAACGCATAACGCATAACGCATAACGCATAACGCATATCGCATAACACATAACGCATAACCCAAAACGCATAACGCATAACGCATAACGCATACCGCATAACGCATAACGCATAACGCATAACGCATAACGCACAACGCATATCGCATAACGCATAACGCATAACGCATAACGCATAACGCATAACGCATAACGCATAACGCACAACGCATATCGCATAACGCATAACGCATAACGCATAACGCATAACGCATAACGCATAACGCATATCGAATAACGCATAACGCATAACGCATAACGAATAACGCATAACGCATATCGAATAACGCATAACGTGTAACTCATAACGCATAACGCATAAAGCATAATGCATAACGCATAACGCATAACGCATAACGCATAACGCATAACGCATAACGTATAACGCATAACGCATACCGTATAACGCATAACGCATAATGCATAACGCAAACGTATAACGCATAACGCATAACGAACAACGGATAACGCATAACGCATAACGCATAACGAATACCGCAAAACGTATATCGCATAACACATAACGGATCACGCATAACGCATAACGCATAACGTATAGAGCATAACGCATAACGCATAACGCATAACGCATAACGCATAACGCATAACGCATACCGCATAACGCATAACGCATAACGCATAACGCATAATGCATAACGAATAACGCATAACGCATATCGCATAAAACATAACGCATAACGCATAACGTACAAAGTGTAACGCATAACGCATAACGCATAACGCATAACGCATAACGCATAACGCATAACGCATAACGCATAACGCATAACGCATAACGCATATCGCATAACACATAACGCATAACCCATAACGCATAACGCATAACGCATAACGCATAACGCATAACGCATAACGCATAACGCATAACGCATAACGCATAACGCATATCGCATAACACATAACGCATAACCCATAACGCATAACGCATAACGCATAACGCATAACACATAACGCATAACGCATAACGCATAACGCATAACGCATAACGCATAACGCATAACGCATAACGCATAACGCATAACGCATAACGCATAATGCATAACACATAACGCATAACGCATTACGCACAAATCATAAAGCATAACGCATAACGCATAACGCATAACGCATAACGTACAACGTATAACGCTTAACGCATAACGCATAACGCAAAACGCATAACGCATAACGCATAACGCATAACGCATAACGCATAATGCATAATGCCTAACGCAAACCCATAACGCATAACGCATAACGCATAACGCATAACGCATAACGCATAACGCATAACGCATAATACATAACGTATAACGCATTATGCATAACGCATAACGCATAACGCATAATGCATAACGCATAACGCAAACCCATAACGCATAACGCATAACGCATAACGCATAACGCATAACGCATAACGCACAACGCATATCGCATAACGCATAACGCACAACGCATAACGCATAACGCATAACGCATATCGAATAACGCATAACGTGTAACTCATAACGCATAACGCATAAGGCATAACGCATTACGCATAACTTATAACTCATAACTCATAACGAATAACGCATAACGCAAAGTGAATAACGCATAAAGCATAACGCATAACCCATAACCCTTAACGCATAACGCATAACGCATAATGCACAACGCTTAACGAATACCGCAAATCGCATAACGCCTAACGCATAACGGATCACGCATGACGCATAAAGCATAACGCATAACGTATAACGCATAACGCATAACGCATAACGCATAACGCATAACGCAATTCGCATAACGCATAAATCATAACGCATAACGCATAACGCATAACGCATAATGCACAAAGCATAACGAATACCGCAAGACGCATAACGCATAACGCATAACGCATAACGCATAACTCATAACGCATAACGCATAACGCATAACGCACACCGTATAACGCATAACGCATAACGCATAACGCATAACGCATAACGCATAACGCATAACGCATAACGCATAACGGATCACGCATAACGCATAACGCATAACACATAACGCATAACGCATAACGCATAACGCATAAAGCAAACGTATAACGCACAACGCATAACGCATAACGCATAACGCATAACACATAACGCATAACGCATAATGCATAACGCATAAGGCATAACGCATTACGCATAACTTATAACTCATAACTCATAACGAATAACGCATAACGCAAAGTGAATAACGCATAAAGCATAACGCATAACCCATAACCCTTAACGCATAACGCATAACGCATAACGCATAATGCACAACGCTTAACGAATACCGCAAATCGCATAACGCCTAACGCATAACGGATCACGCATGACGCATAAAGCATAACGCATAACGCATAACGCATAACGCATAACGTATAACGCATAACGCATATCGCATAACGCATAACGCATAACGCATAACGCATAACGCATAACGCCTTACGGATCAGGCATAACGCATAACGCATAATGCATAACACATAACGCATAACGCATAACGCAAACGCATAACGCATAACGCATAACGCATAACACATAACGCATAACGCATAACGCATAACGCATAACGCATAACGCATAACGCCTAACGGATCAGGCATAACGCATAACGCATAATGTATAACACATAACGCATAACGCATAACGCATAACCCATAACGCATAACGCATAACGCATAACGCATAATACATGACGTACAACGCATTATGCATAACGCATAACGCATAACGCAAACCCATAAGGCATAAGGCATAACGCATAACGCATAACGCATAACGCATGTCGGATCACTCATAACTCATAACGCATAACGCATAAAGCATAAAGCATAACGTATAACGCATAACGCATATCGCATAACGCATAACGCATAACCCATAACGCATAACGCATAACGCATAACGCATAACGCAAACCCATAAGGCATAAGGCATAACGCATAACGCATAACGCATGTCGGATCACTCATAACGCATAACGCATAACGCATAAAGCATAAAGCATAACGTATATCGCATAACGCATATCGCATAACGCATAACGCATAAAGCATAACGCATAACGCATAACGCATAACGCATATCGCATAACGCATAACGCATAACGTATAACGCATAACGCATACCGTATAACGCATAACGCATAACGCATAACGCAAACGTATAACGCACAACGCATAACGAATACAGCAAAACGCATAATGCTTAACGCATAACGTATCACGCTATAACGCATAACGCATAACGCATAACGCATAACGCATATCGAATAACGCATAACGTGTAACTCATAACGCATAACGCATAAAGCATAATGCATAACGCATAACGCATAACGCATATCGCATAACGCATAACGCATAACGTTTAACGCATAACGCATACCGTATAACGCATAACGCATAACGCATAACGCAAACGTATAACGCACAACGCATAACGAATACAGCAAAACGCATAATGCTTAACGCATAACGCATAACGCATAAAGCATAATGCATAACGCATAACGCATAACGCATATCGCATAACGCATAACGCATAACGCATAACGCATACCGTAAAACGCATAAAGCATAACGCATAACCCATAACGCAAACGTATAACGCACAACGCATAACGAATACAGCAAAACGCATAATGCATAACGCATAACGCATAACGCATAACGCATGGCGCATAACGCAAAATGCATAACGCATAACGCATAACGCATAACGCATAACGAATACCGCATAACGCATAACGCATAACGCATAACGCATAACGCACAACGCATATCGCATAACGCATAACGCATAACGCATAACGCATAACGCATAACGCATAACGCATAACGCATAACGCCTAACGGATCAGGCATAACGCATAACGCATAACGCATAACGCATAACGCATAACGCATAACGCCTTACGGATCAGGCATAACGCATAACGCATAATGCATAACACATAACGCATAACGCATAACGCATAACGCATAACGCATAACGCATAACGCATAACGCATAACGCATAACGCATAACGCATAACGCATAACGCATAACGCATAACGCATAACGCATAACGCATAACGCATATCTCATAACACATAACGCATAACGCATAACGCATAACGCATAACGCATAACGCATAACGCCTACCGGATCAGGCATAACGCATAACGCATAATGTATAACACATAACGCATAACGCATTACGCATAACGCATATCGCATAACGTATAAGGCATAACGCATAATACATGACGTATAACGCATTATGCATAACGCATAACGCATAACGCAAACCCATAAGGCATAAGGCATAACGCATAACGCATAACGCATAACGCATGTCGGATCACTCATAACTCATAACGCATAACGCATAAAGCATAAAGCATAACGTATAACGCATAACGCATATCGCATAACGCATAACGCATAACCCATAACGCATAACGCATAACGCATAACGCATAACGCATAACGCATAACGCATAACGCATAACGCATAACGCATAACGCATAACGCATAACGCATAACGCATAACGCATAACGCATAATGCATAACGCATAAGGCATAACGCATTACGCATAACTTATAACTCATAACTCATAACGAATAACGCATAACGCAAAGTGAATAACGCATAAAGCATAACGCATAACGCATAACCCATAACGCATAACGCATAACGCATAATGCACAACGCTTAACGAATACCGCAAATCGCATAACGCCTAACGCATAACGGATCACGCATGACGCATAAAGCATAACGCATAACGCATAACGCATAACGCATAACGCATAACGCAAAACGCATAACGCATAAATCATAACCCATAACGCACAACGCATAACGCATAATGCACAAAGCATAACGAATACCGCAAGACGCATAACGCATAACGCATAACGCATAACGCATAACTCATAACGCATAACGCATAACGCATAACGCATAACGCACACCGTATAACGCATAACGCATAACGCATAACGCATAACGCATAACGCATGACGCATAACGCATAACGCATAACGCATATCGAATAACGCATAACGTGTAACTCATAACGCATAACGCATAAAGCATAATGCATAACGCATAACGCATATCGCATAACGCATAACGCATAACGTATAACGCATAACGTATACCTTATAACGCATAACGCATAACGCATAACGCATAACGCATAACGCATAACGCATAACGCATAACGCATAACGCATATCGCATAACACATACGCATAACGCATAAGGCATAACGCATTACGCATAACTTATAACTCATAACTCATAACGAATAAGGCATAACGCAAAATGAATAACGCATAAAGCATAACGCATAACCCATAACCCTTAACGCATAACGCATAACGCATAATGCACAACGCTTAACGAATACCGCAAATCGCATAACGCCTAACGCATAACGGATCACGCATGACGCATAAAGCATAACGCATAACGCATAACGCATAACGCATAACGCATAACGCATAACGCATAACGCATATCGCATAACGCATAAATCATAACCCATAACGCACAACGCATAAGGCATAATGCACAACGCATAACGAATACCGCAAAACGCATAACGCATAACGCATAACGCATAACTCATAACGCATAACGCATAACGCATAACGCATAACGCACACCGTATAACGCATAACGCATAACGCATAACGCATAAAGCATAACGCATAACGCATAACGCATAATGCAAACGTATAACGCCCAACGCATAAAGCATAACGAACAACCCATAACGCATAATCCATAACGCATAACGCATAACGCATAAGGCATAACGCATTACGCATAACTTATAACTCATAACTCATAACGAATAACGCGTAAAGCAAAGTGAATAACGCATAAAGCATAACGCATAACGCATAACGCATAACGCATAACGCATAACGCATAACGCATAACGCTTAACGCATAACGCATAACGGATCACGCATAACGCATAACGCATAACGCATAACACATAACGCATAACGCATAACGCATAACGTATAACGCATAACGCATAACGCATAAAGCATAACGCATAACGCATAACGCATTACGCATAACTTATAACTCATAACTCATAAGGAGTAACGCATAACGCATAAAGCATAACGCATAACGCATAACGCATAACGCATAACGCATAACTCATAACTCATAACGAATAACGCATAACGCAAAGTGAATAACGCATAAAGCATAACGCATAACCCATAACCCTTAACGCATAACGCATAACGCATAATGCACAACGCTTAACGAATACCGCAAATCGCATAACGCCTAACGCATAACGGATCACGCATGACGCATAAAGCATAACGCATAACGCATAACGCATAACGCATAACGCATAACGTATAACGCATATCGCATAACTCATAAATCATAACCCATAACGCACAACGCATAACGCATAATGCACAACGCATAACGAATACCGCAAAACGCATAACGCATAACGCATAACGCATAACGCATAACGCATAACGTATAACGCATAACGCACACCGTATAACGCATAACGCATAACGCATAACGCATAAAGCATAACGCATAACGCATAACGCATAATGCAAACGTATAACGCCCAACGCATAAAGCATAACGAACAACCCATAACGCATAATCCATAACGCATAACGCATAACGCATAACGCATAACGCATAACGCATAACGCATAACGCATAACGCATAAAGTATAACGCATAACGCATAACGCATAACGCATAACGGATCACGCATAACGCATAACGCATAACGCATAACGCATAACGCATAACGCATAACGCATACCGTATAACGCATAACGCATAACGCATAACGCAAAAGTATAACGGACAACGCATAACGCATAACCCATAACGCATAACGCATAACGCATAACGTATAACGCATAACGCATACCGTATAACGCATAATGCATAACGCATAAAGCATAACGCATAACGCATAACGCATAACGCATAACGCATAACGCATAACGCATAACGCATAACGCATAAAGCAAACGTATAACGCACAACGCATAACGCATAACGCATAACGCATAACGCATAACGCATAACGCATAATGCATAACGCATAAGGCATAACGCATTACGCATAACTTATAACTCATAACTCATAACGAATAACGCATAACGCAAAGTGAATAACGCATAAAGCATAACGCATAACCCATAACCCTTAACGCATAACGCATAACGCATAATGCACAACGCTTAACGAATACCGCAAATCGCATAACGCCTAACGCATAACGGATCACGCATGACGCATAAAGCATAACGCATAACGCATAACGCATAACGCATAACGCATAACGCATAACGCATAACGCATAACGCAATTCGCATAACGCATAAATCATAACCCATAACGCACAACGCATAACGAATACCGCAAGACGCATAACGCATAACGCATAACGCATAACGCATAACTCATAACGCATAACGCATAACGCATAACGCATAACGCACACCGTATAACGCATAACGCATAACGCATAACGCATAACGCATAACGCATAACGCATAACGCATAACGCATAACGCATAACGCATAACGGATCACGCATATCGCATAACGCATAACGCATAACGCATAACGCATAACGCATAACGCATAACGCATAACGCATAACGCATAACGCATAACGCATAAAGCAAACGTATAACGCACAACGCATAACGCATAACGCATAACGCATAACGCATAACGCATAACGCATAACGCATAAAGCAAACGTATAACGCACAACGCATAACGCATAACGCATAACGCATAACGCATAACGCATAACGCATAATGCATAACGCATAAGGCATAACGCATTACGCATAACTTATAACTCATAACTCATAACGAATAACGCATAACGCAAAGTGAATAACGCATAAAGCATAACGCATAACCCATAACCCTTAACGCATAACGCATAACGCATAATGCACAACGCTTAACGAATTCCGCAAATCGCATAACGCCTAACGCATAACGGATCACGCATGACGCATAAAGCATAACGCATAACGTATAACGCATAACGCATAACGCATAACGCATAACGCATAACGCAATTCGCATAACGCATAAATCATAACCCATAACGCACAACGCATAATGCACAAAGCATAACGAATACCGCAAGACGCATAACGCATAACGCATAACGCATAACGCATAACTCATAACGCATAACGCATAACGCATAACGCACACCGTATAACGCATAACGCATAACGCATAACGCATAACGCATAACGCATAACGCATAACGCATAACGCATAACGCATAACGGATCACGCATAACGCATAACGCATAACACATAAAGCATAACGCATAACGCATAACGCATAAAGCAAACGTATAACGCACAACGCATAACGCATAACGCATAACGCATAACACATAACGCATAACGCATAATGCATAACGCATAAGGCATAACGCATTACGCATAACTTATAACTCATAACTCATAACGAATAACGCATAACGCAAAGTGAATAACGCATAAAGCATAACGCATAACCCATAACCCTTAACGCATAACGCATAACGCATAATGCATAATGCACAACGCTTAACGAATACCGCAAATCGCATAACGCCTAACGCATAACGGATCACGCATGACGCATAAAGCATAACGCATAACGCATAACGCATAACGCATAACGTATAACGCATAACGCATAACGCATAACGCATAACGCATAACGCATAACGCATAACGCATAACGCCTTACGGATCAGGCATAACGCATAACGCATAATGCATAACACATAACGCATAACGCATAACGCAAACGCATAACGCATAACGCACAACGCATAACACATAACGCATAACGCATAACGCATAACGCATAACGCATAACGCATAACGCCTAACGGATCAGGCATAACGCATAACGCATAATGTATAACACATAACGCATAACGCATTACGCATAACGCATATCGCATAACGTATAAGGCATAACGCATAATACATGACGTACAACGCATTATGCATAACGCATAACGCATAACGCAAACCCATAAGGCATAAGGCATAACGCATAACGCATAACGCATAACGCATGTCGGATCACTCATAACTCATAACGCATAACGCATAAAGCATAAAGCATAACGTATAACGCATAACGCATATCGCATAACGCATAACGCATAACCCATAACGCATAACGCATAACGCATAACGCATAACGCAAACCCATAAGGCATAAGGCATAACGCATAACGCATAACGCATGTCGGATCACTCATAACGCATAACGCATAACGCATAAAGCATAAAGCATAACGTATATCGCATAACGCATATCGCATAACGCATAACGCATAAAGCATAACGCATAACGCATAACGCATAACGCATATCGCATAACGCATAACGCATAACGCATAACGCATAACGGATCACGCATAACGCATAACGCATAACACATAAAGCATAACGCATAACGCATAACGCATAAAGCAAACGTATAACGCACAACGCATAACGCATAACGCATAACGCATAACACATAACGCATAACGCATAATGCATAACGCATAAGGCATAACGCATTACGCATAACTTATAACTCATAACTCATAACGAATAACGCATAACGCAAAGTGAATAACGCATAAAGCATAACGCATAACCCATAACCCTTAACGCATAACGCATAACGCATAATGCACAACGCTTAACGAATACCGCAAATCGCATAACGCCTAACGCATAACGGATCACGCATGACGCATTAAGCATAACGCATAACGTATAACGCATAACGCATAACGCATAACGCATAACGCATAACGCAATTCGCATAACGCATAAATCATAACCCATAACGCACAACGCATAACGCATAATGCACAAAGCATAACGAATACCGCAAGACGCATAACGCATAACGCATAACGCATAACTCATAACGCATAACGCATAACGCATAACGCACACCGTATAACGCATAACGCATAACGCATAACGCATAACGCATAACGCATAACGCATAACGCATAACGCATAACGGATCACGCATAACGCATAACGCATAACACATAAAGCATAACGCATAACGCATAACGCATAAAGCAAACGTATAACGCACAACGCATAACGCATAACGCATAACGCATAACACATAACGCATAACGCATAATGCATAACGCATAAGGCATAACGCATTACGCATAACTTATAACTCATAACTCATAACGAATAACGCATAACGCAAAGTGAATAACGCATAAAGCATAACGCATAACCCATAACCCTTAACGCATAACGCATAACGCATAACGCATAATGCACAACGCTTAACGAATACCGCAAATCGCATAACGCCTAACGCATAACGGATCACGCATGACGCATAAAGCATAACGCATAACGCATAACGCATAACGCATAACGTATAACGCATAACGCATATCGCATAACGCATAACGCATAACGCATAACGCATAACGCATAACGCCTTACGGATCAGGCATAACGCATAACGCATAATGCATAACACATAACGCATAACGCATAACGCAAACGCATAACGCATAACGCATAACGCATAACACATAACGCATAACGCATAACGCATAACGCATAACGCATAACGCATAACGCCTAACGGATCAGGCATAACGCATAACGCATAATGTATAACACATAACGCATAACGCATTACGCATAACGCATATCGCATAACGTATAAGGCATAACGCATAATACATGACGTACAACGCATTATGCATAACGCATAACGCATAACGCAAACCCATAAGGCATAAGGCATAACGCATAACGCATAACGCATAACGCATGTCGGATCACTCATAACTCATAACGCATAACGCATAAAGCATAAAGCATAACGTATAACGCATAACGCATATCGCATAACGCATAACGCATAACCCATAACGCATAACGCATAACGCATAACGCATAACGCAAACCCATAAGGCATAAGGCATAACGCATAACGCATAACGCATGTCGGATCACTCATAACGCATAACGCATAACGCATAAAGCATAAAGCATAACGTATATCGCATAACGCATATCGCATAACGCATAACGCATAAAGCATAACGCATAACGCATAACGCATAACGCATATCGCATAACGCATAACGCATAACGTATAACGCATAACGCATACCGTATAACGCATAACGCATAACGCATAACGCAAACGTATAACGCACAACGCATAACGAATACAGCAAAACGCATAATGCTTAACGCATAACGTATCACGCTATAACGCATAACGCATAACGCATAACGCATAACGCATATCGAATAACGCATAACGTGTAACTCATAACGCATAACGCATAAAGCATAATGCATAACGCATAACGCATAACGCATATCGCATAACGCATAACGCATAACGTTTAACGCATAACGCATACCGTATAACGCATAACGCATAACGCATAACGCAAACGTATAACGCACAACGCATAACGAATACAGCAAAACGCATAATGCTTAACGCATAACGCATAACGCATAAAGCATAATGCATAACGCATAACGCATAACGCATATCGCATAACGCATAACGTATAACGCATAACGCATACCGTAAAACGCATAAAGCATAACGCATAACCCATAACGCAAACGTATAACGCACAACGCATAACGAATACAGCAAAACGCATAATGCATAACGCATAACGCATAACGCATAACGCATGGCGCATAACGCAAAATGCATAACGCATAACGCATAACGCATAACGCATAACGAATACCGCATAACGCATAACGCATAACGCATAACGCATAACGCACAACGCATATCGCATAACGCATAACGCATAACGCATAACGCATAACGCATAACGCATAACGCATAACGCCTAACGGATCAGGCATAACGCATAACGCATAACGCATAACGCATAACGCATAACGCATAACGCCTTACGGATCAGGCATAACGCATAACGCATAATGCATAACACATAACGCATAACGCATAACGCATAACGCATAACGCATAACGCATAACGCATAACGCATAACGCATAACGCATAACGCATAACGCATAACGCATAACGCATAACGCATAACGCATAACGCATAACGCATAACGCATAACGCATAACGCATAACGCATAACGCATAACGCATATCTCATAACACATAACGCATAACGCATAACGCATAACGCATAACGCATAACGCATAACGCCTACCGGATCAGGCATAACGCATAACGCATAATGTATAACACATAACGCATAACGCATTACGCATAACGCATATCGCATAACGTATAAGGCATAACGCATAATACATGACGTATAACGCATTATGCATAACGCATAACGCATAACGCAAACCCATAAGGCATAAGGCATAACGCATAACGCATAACGCATAACGCATGTCGGATCACTCATAACTCATAACGCATAACGCATAAAGCATAAAGCATAACGTATAACGCATAACGCATATCGCATAACGCATAACGCATAACCCATAACGCATAACGCATAACGCATAACGCATAACGCATAACGCATAACGCATAACGCACAACGCATAACGCATAACGCATAACGCATAACGCATAACGCATAACGCATAACGCATAACGCATAATGCATAACGCATAAGGCATAACGCATTACGCATAACTTATAACTCATAACTCATAACGAATAACGCATAACGCAAAGTGAATAACGCATAAAGCATAACGCATAACCCATAACCCATAACGCATAACGCATAACGCATAATGCACAACGCTTAACGAATACCGCAAATCGCATAACGCCTAACGCATAACGGATCACGCATGACGCATAAAGCATAACGCATAACGCATAACGCATAACGCATAACGCATAACGCAATTCGCATAACGCATAAATCATAACCCATAACGCACAACGCATAACGCATAATGCACAAAGCATAACGAATACCGCAAGACGCATAACGCATAACGCATAACGCATAACGCATAACTCATAACGCATAACGCATAACGCATAACGCATAACGCACACCGTATAACGCATAACGCATAACGCATAACGCATAACGCATAACGCATGACGCATAACGCATAACGCATAACGCATATCGAATAACGCATAACGTGTAACTCATAACGCATAACGCATAAAGCATAATGCATAACGCATAACGCATAACGCATATCGCATAACGCATAACGCATAACGTGTAACGCATAACGTATACCTTATAACGCATAACGCATAACGCATAACGCATAACGCATAACGCATAACGCATAACGCATAACGCATAACGCATAACGCCTTACGGATCAGGCATAACGCATAACGCATAATGCATAACACATAACGCATAACGCATAACGCATAACGCATAACGCATAACGCATAACGCATAACGCATAACGCATAACGCATAACGCATAACGCATAACGCATAACGCATAACGCATAACGCATATCTCATAACACATAACGCATAACGCATAACGCATAACGCATAACGCATAACGCATAACGCATAACGCCTACCGGATCAGGCATAACGCATAACGCATAATGTATAACACATAACGCATAACGCATTACGCATAACGCATATCGCATAACGTATAAGGCATAACGCATAATACATGACGTATAACGCATTATGCATAACGCATAACGCATAACGCAAACCCATAAGGCATAAGGCATAACGCATAACGCATAACGCATAACGCATGTCGGATCACTCATAACTCATAACGCATAACGCATAAAGCATAAAGCATAACGTATAACGCATAACGCATATCGCATAACGCATAACGCATAACCCATAACGCATAACGCATAACGCATAACGCATAACGCAAACCCATAAGGCATAAGGCATAACGCATAACGCATAACGCATGTCGGATCACTCATAACGCATAACGCATAACGCATAAAGCATAAAGCATAACGTATATCGCATAACGCATATCGCATAACGCATAACGCATAAAGCATAACCCATAACGCATAACGCATAACGCATATCGCATAACGCATAACGCATAACGCATATCGCATAACGCATAACGCATAACGTATAACGCATAACGCATACCGTATAACGCATAACGCATAACGCATAACGCAAACGTATAACGCACAACGCATAACGAATACAGCAAAACGCATAATGCTTAACGCATAACGGATCACGCTATAACGCATAACGCATAACGCATAACGCATAACGCATATCGAATAACGCATAACGTGTAACTCATAACGCATAACGCATAAAGCATAATGCATAACGCATAACGCATAACGCATATCGCATAACGCATAACGCATAACGAATAACGCATAACGCATAACGCATAACGCATAACGCATAACTCAAAACTCATTACTCATAACGACTAACGCATAACGCATAACGCATAACGCATAACGCATAACGCATATCGAATAACGCATAACGTGTAACTCATAACGCATAACGCATAAAGCATAATGCATAACGCATAACGCATAACGCATAACGCATATCGCATAACGCATAACGCATAACGTATAACGCATAACGTATACCTTATAACGCATAACGCATAACGCATAACGCATAACGCATAACGCATAACGCATATCGCATAACGCATAACGCATAACGTTTAACGCATACCGTATAACGCATAACGCATAACGCATAATGCATAACGAATAACGCATAACGCATATCGCATAAAACATAACGCATAACGCATAACGTACAACGTATAACGCATAACGCATAACGCATAACGCATAACGCATAACGCATAACGCATAACGCATAACGCATAACGCATAACGCATAACGCATAACGCATAACGCATAACGCATAACGCAAAACGCATAACGCATAACGCATAACGCATATCGAATAACGCATAACGTGTAACTCATAACGCATAAAGCATAAAGCATAATGCATAACGCATAACGCATAACGCATAACGCATAACGTATAACGCATAACGCATACCGTATAACACATAACGCATAATGCATAACGCAAACGTATAACGCACAACGCATAACGCATAACGAACAACGGATAACGCATAACGCATAACGCATAACGAATACCGCAAAACGTACATCGCATAACACATAACGGATCACGCATAACGCATAACGCATAACGTATAGAGCATAACGCATAACGCATAACGCATAACGCATAACGCATAACGCATACCGTATAACGCATAACGCATAACGCATAACGCATAATGCATAACGAATAACGCATAACGCATATCGCATAAAACATAACGCATAACGCATAACGTACAACGTATAACGCATAACGCATAACACATAACGCATAACCCATAACGCATAACGTACAACGTATAACGCATAACGCATAACGCATAACGCATAACGCATAACGCATAACGCATAACGCATAACGCAGAACGCATAACGCATATCGCATAACACATAACGCATAACCCATAACGCATAACGCATAACGCATAACGCATAACGCATAACGCATAACGCATAACGCATAACGCATAACGCATAACGCATAACGCACAACGTCATACCGCATAACGCATAACGCATAACGCATAACGCATGGCGCATAACTCAAAATGCATAACGCATAACGCATAACGCATAACGCAAACGTATAACGCACAACGCATAACGAATACAGCAAAACGCATAATGCTTAACGCATAACGGATCAAGCATAACGTATAGAGCATAACGCATAACGCATAACGCATAACGCATAACGCATACCGTATAACGCATAACGCATAACGCATCACGCATAATGCATAACGAATAACGCATAACGCATATCGCATAGAACATAACGCATAACGCATAACGTACAACGTATAACGCATAACGCATAACGCATAACGCATAACGCATAACGCATAACGCATAACGCATATCGCATAACACATAACGCATAACCCATAACGCATAACGCATAACGCATAACGCATAACACATAACGCATAACGCATAACGCATAACGCATAACGCATAACGCATAACGCATAACGCATAATGCATAACGCATAAAGCGTAACGCATAACCCATAACGCATAACGCATAACGCATAACGCATAACGCATAACGCATAACGCATAACGCATAACGCATAACGCATAACGCATAACGCATAACGCATAACGCATAACGCATAACGCATAACGCATAACGCATAACGCATAACGCCTAACGGATCAGGCATAACGCATAACGCATAATGCATAACACATAACGCATAACGCATTACGCACAAAGCATAAAGCATAACGCATAACGCATAACGCATAACGCATAACGTACAACGTATAACGCTTAACGCATAACGCATAACGCATAACGCATAACGCATACCGTATAACGCATAACGCATAATGCATAACGCAAACGTATAATGCACAACGCATAACGCATAACGAACAACGGATAACGCATAACGCATAACGCATAACGAATACCGCAAAACGTATATCGCCTAACACATAACGCATAACGCATAACGCATAACGCATACCGTATAACGCATAACGCATAATGCATAACGCAAACGTATAACGCACAACGCATAACGCATAACGAACAACGGATAACGCATAACGCATAACGCATAACGAATACCGCAAAACGTATATCGCCTAACACATAACGCATAACGCATAACGCATAACGCATAACGTATAGAGCATAACGCATAACGCATAACGCATACCGTATAACGCATAACGCATAACGCATAACGCATAATGCATAACGAATAACGCATAACGCATATCGCATAAAACATAACGCATAACGCATAACGTACAACGTATAACGCATAACGCATAACGCATAACGCATAACGCATAACGCATAACGCATAACGCATAACGCATAACGCATATCGCATAACACATAACGCATAACCCAAAACGCATAACGCATAACGCATAACGCATACCGCATAACGCATAACGCATAACGCATAACGCATAACGCACAACGCATATCGCATAACGCATAACGCATAACGCATAACGCATAACGCATAACGCATAACGCATAACGCACAACGCATATCGCATAACGCATAACGCATAACGCATAACGCATAACGCATAACGCATAACGCATATCGAATAACGCATAACGCATAACGCATAACGCATAACGCATAACGCATACCGTATAACGCATAACGCATAACGCATAACGCATAATGCATAACGAATAACGCATAACGCATATCGCATAAAACATAACGCATAACGCATAACGTACAAAGTATAACGCATAACGCATAACGCATAACGCATAACGCATAACGCATAACGCATAACGCATAACGCATAACGCATATCGCATAACACATAACGCATAACCCATAACGCATAACGCATAACGCATAACGCATAACGCATAACGCATAACGCATAACGCATAACGCATAACGCATAACGCATAACGCATAACGCATAACGCATATCGCATAACACATAACGCATAACCCATAACGCATAACGCATAACGCATAACGCATAACACATAACGCATAACGCATAACGCATAACGCATAACGCATAACGCATAACGCATAACGCATAACGCATAACGCATAATGCATAACACATAACGCATAACGCATTACGCACAAATCATAAAGCATAACGCATAACGCATAACGCATAACGCATAACGTACAACGTATAACGCTTAACGCATAACGCATAACGCAAAACGCATAACGCATAACGCATAACGCATAACGCATAACGCATAATGCATAATGCCTAATGCAAACCCATAACGCATAACGCATAACGCATAACGCATAACGCATAACGCATAACGCATAACGCATAATACATAACGTATAACGCATTATGCATAACGCATAACGCATAACGCATAATGCATAATGCCTAACGCAAACCCATAACGCATAACGCATAACGCATAACGCATAACGCATAACGCATAACGCACAACGCATATCGCATAACGCATAACGCACAACGCATAACGCATAACGCATAACGCATATCGAATAACGCATAACGTGTAACTCATAACGCATAACGCATAACGCATAACGCATAACGCATAACGCATAACGCATAATGCATAACGCAAACGTATAATGCACAACGCATAACGCATAACGAACAACGGATAACGCATAACGCATAACGCATAACGAATACCGCAAAACGTATATCGCCTAACACATAACGCATAACGCATAACGCATAACGCATAACGTATAGAGCATAACGCATAACGCATAACGCATAACGCATACCGTATAACGCATAACGCATAACGCATAACGCATAATGCATAACGAATAACGCATAACGCATATCGCATAAAACATAACGCATAACGCATAACGTACAACGTATAACGCATAACGCATAACGCATAACGCATAACGCATAACGCATAACGCATAACGCATAACGCATATCGCATAACACATAACGCATAACCCAAAACGCATAACGCATAACGCATAACGCATACCGCATAACGCATAACGCATAACGCATAACGCATAACGCACAACGCATATCGCATAACGCATAACGCATAACGCATAACGCATAACGCATAACGCATAACGCATAACGCACAACGCATATCGCATAACGCATAACGCATAACGCATAACGCATAACGCATAACGCATAACGCATATCGAATAACGCATAACGCATAACGCATAACGAATAACGCATAACGCATATCGAATAACGCATAACGTGTAACTCATAACGCATAACGCATAAAGCATAATGCATAACGCATAACGCATAACGCATAACGCATAACGCATAACGCATAACGTATAACGCATAACGCATACCGTATAACGCATAACGCATAATGCATAACGCAAACGTATAACGCATAACGCATAACGAACAACGGATAACGCATAACGCATAACGCATAACGAATACCGCAAAACGTATATCGCATAACACATAACGCATAACGCATAACGCATAACGCATAACGTATAGAGCATAACGCATAACGCATAACGCATAACGCATAACGCATAACGCATAACGCATAACGCATAACGCATAACGCATAACGCATAACGCATAATGCATAACGAATAACGCATAACGCATATCGCATAAAACATAACGCATAACGCATAACGTACAAAGTGTAACGCATAACGCATAACGCATAACGCATAACGCATAACGCATAACGCATAACGCATAACGCATAACGCATAACGCATATCGCATAACACATAACGCATAACCCATAACGCATAACGCATAACGCATAACGCATAACGCATAACGCATAACGCATAACGCATAACGCATAACGCATAACGCATATCGCATAACACATAACGCATAACCCATAACGCATAACGCATAACGCATAACGCATAACGCATAACGCATAACGCATAACGCATAACGCATAACGCATAACGCATAACGCATAACGCATAACGCATAACGCATAACGCATAACGCATAATGCATAACACATAACGCATAACGCATTACGCACAAATCATAAAGCATAACGCATAACGCATAACGCATAACGCATAACGTACAACGTATAACGCTTAACGCATAACGCATAACGCAAAACGCATAACGCATAACGCATAACGCATAACGCATAACGCATAATGCATAATCCATAACGCAAACCCATAACGCATAACGCATAACGCATAACGCATAACGCATAACGCATAACGCATAACGCATAATACATAACGTATAACGCATTATGCATAACGCATAACGCATAACGCATAATGCATAATGCCTAACGCAAACCCATAACGCATAACGCATAACGCATAACGCATAACGCATAACGCATAACGCACAACGCATATCGCATAACGCATAACGCACAACGCATAACGCATAACGCATAACGCATATCGAATAACGCATAACGTGTAACTCATAACGCATAACGCATAAGGCATAACGCATTACGCATAACTTATAACTCATAACTCATAACGAATAACGCATAACGCAAAGTGAATAACGCATAAAGCATAACGCATAACCCATAACCCTTAACGCATAACGCATAACGCATAATGCACAACGCTTAACGAATACCGCAAATCGCATAACGCCTAACGCATAACGGATCACGCATGACGCATAAAGCATAACGCATAACGTATAACGCATAACGCATAACGCATAACGCATAACGCATAACGCAATTCGCATAACGCATAAATCATAACCCATAACGCACAACGCATAACGCATAATGCACAAAGCATAACGAATACCGCAAGACGCATAACGCATAACGCATAACGCATAACGCATAACTCATAACGCATAACGCATAACGCATAACGCACACCGTATAACGCATAACGCATAACGCATAACGCATAACGCATAACGCATAACGCATAACGCATAACGCATAACGGATCACGCATAACGCATAACGCATAACACATAAAGCATAACGCATAACGCATAACGCATAAAGCAAACGTATAACGCACAACGCATAACGCATAACGCATAACGCATAACACATAACGCATAACGCATAATGCATAACGCATAAGGCATAACGCATTACGCATAACTTATAACTCATAACTCATAACGAATAACGCATAACGCAAAGTGAATAACGCATAAAGCATAACGCATAACCCATAACCCTTAACGCATAACGCATAACGCATAACGCATAATGCACAACGCTTAACGAATACCGCAAATCGCATAACGCCTAACGCATAACGGATCACGCATGACGCATAAAGCATAACGCATAACGCATAACGCATAACGCATAACGTATAACGCATAACGCATATCGCATAACGCATAACGCATAACGCATAACGCATAACGCATAACGCCTTACGGATCAGGCATAACGCATAACGCATAATGCATAACACATAACGCATAACGCATAACGCAAACGCATAACGCATAACGCATAACGCATAACACATAACGCATAACGCATAACGCATAACGCATAACGCATAACGCATAACGCCTAACGGATCAGGCATAACGCATAACGCATAATGTATAACACATAACGCATAACGCATTACGCATAACGCATATCGCATAACGTATAAGGCATAACGCATAATACATGACGTACAACGCATTATGCATAACGCATAACGCATAACGCAAACCCATAAGGCATAAGGCATAACGCATAACGCATAACGCATAACGCATGTCGGATCACTCATAACTCATAACGCATAACGCATAAAGCATAAAGCATAACGTATAACGCATAACGCATATCGCATAACGCATAACGCATAACCCATAACGCATAACGCATAACGCATAACGCATAACGCAAACCCATAAGGCATAAGGCATAACGCATAACGCATAACGCATGTCGGATCACTCATAACGCATAACGCATAACGCATAAAGCATAAAGCATAACGTATATCGCATAACGCATATCGCATAACGCATAACGCATAAAGCATAACGCATAACGCATAACGCATAACGCATATCGCATAACGCATAACGCATAACGTATAACGCATAACGCATACCGTATAACGCATAACGCATAACGCATAACGCAAACGTATAACGCACAACGCATAACGAATACAGCAAAACGCATAATGCTTAACGCATAACGTATCACGCTATAACGCATAACGCATAACGCATAACGCATAACGCATATCGAATAACGCATAACGTGTAACTCATAACGCATAACGCATAAAGCATAATGCATAACGCATAACGCATAACGCATATCGCATAACGCATAACGCATAACGTTTAACGCATAACGCATACCGTATAACGCATAACGCATAACGCATAACGCAAACGTATAACGCACAACGCATAACGAATACAGCAAAACGCATAATGCTTAACGCATAACGCATAACGCATAAAGCATAATGCATAACGCATAACGCATAACGCATATCGCATAACGCATAACGTATAACGCATAACGCATACCGTAAAACGCATAAAGCATAACGCATAACCCATAACGCAAACGTATAACGCACAACGCATAACGAATACAGCAAAACGCATAATGCATAACGCATAACGCATAACGCATAACGCATGGCGCATAACGCAAAATGCATAACGCATAACGCATAACGCATAACGCATAACGAATACCGCATAACGCATAACGCATAACGCATAACGCATAACGCACAACGCATAACGCATAACGCATAACGCATAACGCATAACGCATAACGCATAACGCATAACGCATAACGCATAACGCCTAACGGATCAGGCATAACGCATAACGCATAACGCATAACGCATAACGCATAACGCATAACGCCTTACGGATCAGGCATAACGCATAACGCATAATGCATAACACATAACGCATAACGCATAACGCATAACGCATAACGCATAACGCATAACGCATAACGCATAACGCATAACGCATAACGCATAACGCATAACGCATAACGCATAACGCATAACGCATAACGCATAACGCATAACGCATAACGCATAACGCATATCTCATAACACATAACGCATAACGCATAACGCATAACGCATAACGCATAACGCATAACGCCTACCGGATCAGGCATAACGCATAACGCATAATGTATAACACATAACGCATAACGCATAACGCATAACGCATATCGCATAACGTATAAGGCATAACGCATAATACATGACGTATAACGCATTATGCATAACGCATAACGCATAACGCAAACCCATAAGGCATAAGGCATAACGCATAACGCATAACGCATAACGCATGTCGGATCACTCATAACTCATAACGCATAACGCATAAAGCATAAAGCATAACGTATAACGCATAACGCATATCGCATAACGCATAACGCATAACCCATAACGCATAACGCATAACGCATAACGCATAACGCATAACGCATAACGCATAACGCATAACGCATAACGCATAACGCATAACGCATAACGCATAACGCATAACGCATAACGCATAACGCATAATGCATAACGCATAAGGCATAACGCATTACGCATAACTTATAACTCATAACTCATAACGAATAACGCATAACGCAAAGTGAATAACGCATAAAGCATAACGCATAACCCATAACCCATAACGCATAACGCATAACGCATAATGCACAACGCTTAACGAATACCGCAAATCGCATAACGCCTAACGCATAACGGATTACGCATGACGCATAAAGCATAACGCATAACGCATAACGCATAACGCATAACGCATAACGCAATTCGCATAACGCATAAATCATAACCCATAACGCACAACGCATAACGCATAATGCACAAAGCATAACGAATACCGCAAGACGCATAACGCATAACGCATAACGCATAACGCATAACTCATAACGCATAACGCATAACGCATAACGCATAACGCACACCGTATAACGCATAACGCATAACGCATAACGCATAACGCATAACGCATAACGCACACCGTATAACGCATAACGCATAACGGATCACGCATGACGCATAAAGCATAACGCATAACGCATAACGCATAACGCATAACGCATAACGCAATTCGCATAACGCATAAATCATAACCCATAACGCACAACGCATAACGCATAATGCACAAAGCATAACGAATACCGCAAGACGCATAACGCATAACGCATAACGCATAACGCATAACTCATAACGCATAACGCATAACGCATAACGCATAACGCACACCGTATAACGCATAACGCATAACGCATAACGCATAACGCATAACGCATGACGCATAACGCATAACGCATAACGCATATCGAATAACGCATAACGTGTAACTCATAACGCATAACGCATAAAGCATAATGCATAACGCATAACGCATAACGCATATCGCATAACGCATAACGCATAACGTATAACGCATAACGTATACCTTATAACGCATAACGCATAACGCATAACGCATAACGCATAACGCATAACGCATAACGCATAACGCATAACGCATATCGCATAACACATACGCATAACGCATAAGGCATAACGCATTACGCATAACTTATAACTCATAACTCATAACGAATAAGGCATAACGCAAAATGAATAACGCATAAAGCATAACGCATAACCCATAACCCTTAACGCATAACGCATAACGCATAATGCACAACGCTTAACGAATACCGCAAATCGCATAACGCCTAACGCATAACGGATCACGCATGACGCATAAAGCATAACGCATAACGCATAACGCATAACGCATAACGCATAACGCATAACGCATAACGCATATCGCATAACGCATAAATCATAACCCATAACGCACAACGCATAAGGCATAATGCACAACGCATAACGAATACCGCAAAACGCATAACGCATAACGCATAACGCATAACTCATAACGCATAACGCATAACGCATAACGCATAACGCATAACGCATAACGCATAACGCATAAAGCATAACGCATAACGCATAACGCATAATGCAAACGTATAACGCCCAACGCATAAAGCATAACGAACAACCCATAACGCATAATCCATAACGCATAACGCATAACGCATAAGGCATAACGCATTACGCATAACTTATAACTCATAACTCATAACGAATAACGCGTAAAGCAAAGTGAATAACGCATAAAGCATAACGCATAACGCATAACGCATAACGCATAACGCATAACGCATAACGCATAACGCTTAACGCATAACGCATAACGGATCACGCATAACGCATAACGCATAACGCATAACACATAACGCATAACGCATAACGCATAACGTATAACGCATAACGCATAACGCATAAAGCATAACGCATAACGCATAACGCATTACGCATAACTTATAACTCATAACTCATAAGGAGTAACGCATAACGCATAAAGCATAACGCATAACGCATAACGCATAACGCATAACGCATAACTCATAACTCATAACGAATAACGCATAACGCAAAGTGAATAACGCATAAAGCATAACGCATAACCCATAACCCTTAACGCATAACGCATAACGCATAATGCACAACGCTTAACGAATACCGCAAATCGCATAACGCCTAACGCATAACGGATCACGCATGACGCATAAAGCATAACGCATAACGCATAACGCATAACGCATAACGCATAACGTATAACGCATATCGCATAACTCATAAATCATAACCCATAACGCACAACGCATAACGCATAATGCACAACGCATAACGAATACCGCAAAACGCATAACGCATAACGCATAACGCATAACTCATAACGCATAACGTATAACGCATAACGCACACCGTATAACGCATAACGCATAACGCATAACGCATAAAGCATAACGCATAACGCATAACGCATAATGCAAACGTATAACGCCCAACGCATAAAGCATAACGAACAACCCATAACGCATAATCCATAACGCATAACGCATAACGCATAACGCATAACGCATAACGCATAACGCATAACGCATAACGCATAAAGTATAACGCATAACGCATAACGCATAACGCATAACGGATCACGCATAACGCATAACGCATAACGCATAACGCATAACGCATAACGCATAACGCATACCGTATAACGCATAACGCATAACGCATAACGCAAAAGTATAACGGACGACGCATAACGCATAACCCATAACGCATAACGCATAACGCATAACGTATAACGCATAACGCATACCGTATAACGCATAATGCATAACGCATAAAGCATAACGCATAACGCATAACGCATAACGCATAACGCATAACGCATAACGCATAACGCATAACGCATAAAGCAAACGTATAACGCACAACGCATAACGCATAACGCATAACGCATAACGCATAACGCATAACGCATAATGCATAACGCATAAGGCATAACGCATTACGCATAACTTATAACTCATAACTCATAACGAATAACGCATAACGCAAAGTGAATAACGCATAAAGCATAACGCATAACCCATAACCCTTAACTAATAACGCATAACGCATAATGCACAACGCTTAACGAATACCGCAAATCGCATAACGCCTAACGCATAACGGATCACGCATGACGCATAAAGCATAACGCATAACGCATAACGCATAACGCATAACGCATAACGCATAACGCATAACGCATAACGCAATTCGCATAACGCATAAATCATAACCCATAACGCACAACGCATAACGCATAATGCACAAAGCATAACGAATACCGCAAGACGCATAACGCATAACGCATAACGCATAACGCATAACTCATAACGCATAACGCATAACGCATAACGCATAACGCACACCGTATAACGCATAACGCATAACGCATAACGCATAACGCATAACGCATAACGCATAACGCATAACGCATAACGCATAACGCATAACGGATCACGCATATCGCATAACGCATAACGCATAACGCATAACGCATAACGCATAACGCATAACGCATAACGCATAACGCATAACGCATAAAGCAAACGTATAACGCACAACGCATAACGCATAACGCATAACGCATAACGCATAACGCATAACGCATAACGCATAAAGCAAACGTATAACGCACAACGCATAACGCATAACGCATAACGCATAACGCATAACGCATAACGCATAATGCATAACGCATAAGGCATAACGCATTACGCATAACTTATAACTCATAACTCATAACGAATAACGCATAACGCAAAGTGAATAACGCATAAAGCATAACGCATAACCCATAACCCTTAACGCATAACGCATAACGCATAATGCACAACGCTTAACGAATACCGCAAATCGCATAACGCCTAACGCATAACGGATCACGCATGACGCATAAAGCATAACGCATAACGTATAACGCATAACGCATAACGCATAACGCATAACGCATAACGCAATTCGCATAACGCATAAATCATAACCCATAACGCACAACGCATAATGCACAAAGCATAACGAATACCGCAAGACGCATAACGCATAACGCATAACGCATAACGCATAACTCATAACGCATAACGCATAACGCATAACGCACACCGTATAACGCATAACGCATAACGCATAACGCATAACGCATAACGCATAACGCATAACGCATAACGCATAACGGATCACGCATAACGCATAACGCATAACACATAAAGCATAACGCATAACGCATAACGCATAAAGCAAACGTATAACGCACAACGCATAACGCATAACGCATAACGCATAACACATAACGCATAACGCATAATGCATAACGCATAAGGCATAACGCATTACGCATAACTTATAACTCATAACTCATAACGAATAACGCATAACGCAAAGTGAATAACGCATAAAGCATAACGCATAACCCATAACCCTTAACGCATAACGCATAACGCATAATGCATAATGCACAACGCTTAACGAATACCGCAAATCGCATAACGCCTAACGCATAACGGATCACGCATGACGCATAAAGCATAACGCATAACGCATAACGCATAACGCATAACGTATAACGCATAACGCATATCGCATAACGCATAACGCATAACGCATAACGCATAACGCATAACGCCTTACGGATCAGGCATAACGCATAACGCATAATGCATAACACATAACGCATAACGCATAACGCAAACGCATAACGCATAACGCATAACGCATAACACATAACGCATAACGCATAACGCATAACGCATAACGCATAACGCATAACGCTTAACGGATCAGGCATAACGCATAATGCATAATGTATAACACATAACGCATAACGCATTACGCATAACGCATATCGCATAACGTATAAGGCATAACGCATAATACATGACGTACAACGCATTATGCATAACGCATAACGCATAACGCAAACCCATAAGGCATAAGGCATAACGCATAACGCATAACGCATGTCGGATCACTCATAACTCATAACGCATAACGCATAAAGCATAAAGCATAACGTATAACGCATAACGCATATCGCATAACGCATAACGCATAACCCATAACGCATAACGCATAACGCATAACGCATAACGCAAACCCATAAGGCATAAGGCATAACGCATAACGCATAACGCATGTCGGATCACTCATAACGCATAACGCATAACGCATAAAGCATAAAGCATAACGTATATCGCATAACGCATATCGCATAACGCATAACGCATAAAGCATAACGCATAACGCATAACGCATAACGCATATCGCATAACGCATAACGCATAACGTATAACGCATAACGCATACCGTATAACGCATAACGCATAACGCATAACGCAAACGTATAACGCACAACGCATAACGAATACAGCAAAACGCATAATGCTTAACGCATAACGTATCACGCTATAACGCATAACGCATAACGCATAACGCATAACGCATATCGAATAACGCATAACGTGTAACTCATAACGCATAACGCATAAAGCATAATGCATAACGCATAACGCATAACGCATATCGCATAACGCATAACGCATAACGTTTAACGCATAACGCATACCGTATAACGCATAACGCATAACGCATAACGCAAACGTATAACGCACAACGCATAACGAATACAGCAAAACGCATAATGCTTAACGCATAACGCATAACGCATAAAGCATAATGCATAACGCATAACGCATAACGCATATCGCATAACGCATAACGTATAACGCATAACGCATACCGTAAAACGCATAAAGCATAACGCATAACCCATAACGCAAACGTATAACGCACAACGCATAACGAATACAGCAAAACGCATAATGCATAACGCATATCGCATAACGCATAACGCATGGCGCATAACGCAAAATGCATAACGCATAACGCATAACGCATAACGCATAACGAATACCGCATAACGCATAACGCATAACGCATAACGCATAACGCACAACGCATATCGCATAACGCATAACGCATAACGCATAACGCATAACGCATAACGCATAACGCATAACGCCTAACGGATCAGGCATAACGCATAACGCATAACGCATAACGCATAACGCATAACGCCTTACGGATCAGGCATAACGCATAACGCATAATGCATAACACATAACGCATAACGCATAACGCATAACGCATAACGCATAACGCATAACGCATAACGCATAACGCATAACGCATAACGCATAACGCATAACGCATAACGCATAACGCATAACGCATAACGCATATCTCATAACACATAACGCATAACGCATAACGCATAACGCATAACGCATAACGCATAACGCCTACCGGATCAGGCATAACGCATAACGCATAATGTATAACACATAACGCATAACGCATTACGCATAACGCATATCGCATAACGTATACGGCATAACGCATAATACATGACGTATAACGCATTATGCATAACGCATAACGCATAACGCAAACCCATAAGGCATAAGGCATAACGCATAACGCAAAACGCATAACGCATGTCGGATCACTCATAACTCATAACGCATAACGCATAAAGCATAAAGCATAACGTATAACGCATAACGCATATCGCATAACGCATAACGCATAACCCATAACGCATAACGCATAACGCATAACGCATAACGCATAACGCATAACGCATAACGCATGGCGCATAACTCAAAATGCATAACGCATAACGCATAACGCATAACGCATAACGCATAACGCATAACGCATAATGCATAACGCATAAGGCATAACGCATTACGCATAACTTATAACTCATAACTCATAACGAATAACGCATAACGCAAAGTGAATAACGCATAAAGCATAACGCATAACCCATAACCCATAACGCATAACGCATAACGCATAATGCACAACGCTTAACGAATACCGCAAATCGCATAACGCCTAACGCATAACGGATCACGCATGACGCATAAAGCATAACGCATAACGCATAACGCATAACGCATAACGCATAACGCAATTCGCATAACGCATAAATCATAACCCATAACGCACAACGCATAACGCATAATGCACAAAGCATAACGAATACCGCAAGACGCATAACGCATAACGCATAACGCATAACGCATAACTCATAACGCATAACGCATAACGCATAACGCATAACGCATAACGCACACCGTATAACGCATAACGCATAACGCATAACGCATAACGCATAACGCATGACGCATAACGCATAACGCATAACGCATATCGAATAACGCATAACGTGTAACTCATAACGCATAACGCATAAAGCATAATGCATAACGCATAACGCATAACGCATATCGCATAACGCATAACGCATAACGTATAACGCATAACGTATACCTTATAACGCATAACGCATAACGCATAACGCATAACGCATAACGCATAACGCATAACGCATAACGCATAACGCATAACGCATAACGCATAACGCATAACGCCTTACGGATCAGGCATAACGCATAACGCATAATGCATAACACATAACGCATAACGCATAACGCATAACGCATAACGCATAACGCATAACGCATAACGCATAACGCATAACGCATAACGCATAACGCATAACGCATAACGCATAACGCATATCTCATAACACATAACGCATAACGCATAACGCATAACGCATAACGCATAACGCATAACGCCTACCGGATCAGGCATAACGCATAACGCATAATGTATAACACATAACGCATAACGCATTACGCATAACGCATATCGCATAACGTATAAGGCATAACGCATAATACATGACGTATAACGCATTATGCATAACGCATAACGCATAACGCAAACCCATAAGGCATAAGGCATAACGCATAACGCATAACGCATAACGCATGTCGGATCACTCATAACTCATAACGCATAACGCATAAAGCATAAAGCATAACGTATAACGCATAACGCATATCGCATAACGCATAACGCATAACCCATAACGCATAACGCATAACGCATAACGCATAACGCAAACCCATAAGGCATAAGGCATAACGCATAACGCATAACGCATGTCGGATCACTCATAACGCATAACGCATAACGCATAAAGCATAAAGCATAACGTATATCGCATAACGCATATCGCATAACGCATAACGCATAAAGCATAACGCATAACGCATAACGCATAACGCATATCGCATAACGCATAACGCATAACGTATAACGCATAACGCATACCGTATAACGCATAACGCATAACGCATAACGCAAACGTATAACGCACAACGCATAACGAATACAGCAAAACGCATAATGCTTAACGCATAACGGATCACGCTATAACGCATAACGCATAACGCATAACGCATAACGCATATCGAATAACGCATAACGTGTAACTCATAACGCATAACGCATAAAGCATAATGCATAACGCATAACGCATAACGCATATCGCATAACGCATAACGCATAACGTATAACGCATAACGCATAACGCATAACGCATAACGCATAACTTAAAACTCATTACTCATAACGACTAACGCATAACGCATAACGCATAACGCATAACGCATAACGCATATCGAATAACGCATAACGTGTAACTCATAACGCATAACGCATAAAGCATAACGCATAACGCATAACGCATAACGCATAACGCATATCGCATAACGCATAACGCATAACGTATAACGCATAACGTATACCTTATAACGCATAACGCATAACGCATAACGCATAACGCATAACGCATAACGCATATCGCATAACGCATAACGCATAACGTTTAACGCATACCGTATAACGCATAACGCATAACGCATAACGCATAATGCATAACGAATAACGCATAACGCATAACGCATATCGCATAAAACATAACGCATAACGCATAACGTACAACGTATAACGCATAACGCATAACGCATAACGCATAACGCATAACGCATAACGCATAACGCATAACGCATAACGCATAACGCATATCGCATAACACATAACGCATAACCCAAAACGCATAACGCATAACGCATAACGCATATCGAATAACGCATAACGTGTAACTCATAACGCATAAAGCATAAAGCATAATGCATAACGCATAACGCATAACGCATAACGCATAACGTATAACGCATAACGCATACCGTATAACACATAACGCATAATGCATAACGCAAACGTATAACGCACAACGCATAACGCATAACGAACAACGGATAACGCATAACGCATAACGCATAACGAATACCGCAAAACGTATATCGCATAACACATAACGGATCACGCATAACGCATAACGCATAACGTATAGAGCATAACGCATAACGCATAACGCATAACGCATAACGCATAACGCATACCGTATAACGCATAACGCATAACGCATAACGCATAATGCATAACGAATAACGCATAACGCATATCGCATAAAACATAACGCATAACGCATAACGTACAACGTATAACGCATAACGCATAACGCATAACGCATAACGCATAACGCATAACGCAGAACGCATAACGCATAACGCATAACGCATAACGCATAACGCATAACGCATATCGCATAACACATAACGCATAACCCATAACGCATAACGTACAACGTATAACGCATAACGCATAACGCATAACGCATAACGCATAACGCATAACGCATAACGCATAACGCATAACGCATAACGCATATCGCATAACACATAACGCATAACCCATAACGCATAACGCATGGCGCATAACTCAAAATGCATAACGCATAACGCATAACGCATAACGCAAACGTATAACGCACAACGCATAACGAATACAGCAAAACGCATAATGCTTAACGCATAACGGATCAAGCATAACGTATAGAGCATAACGCATAACGCATAACGCATAACGCATAACGCATACCGTATAACGCATAACGCATAACGCATCACGCATAATGCATAACGAATAACGCATAACGCATATCGCATAGAACATAACGCATAACGCATAACGTACAACGTATAACGCATAACGCATAACGCATAACGCATAACGCATAACGCATAACGCATAACGCATAACGCATATCGCATAACACATAACGCATAACCCATAACGCATAACGCATAACGCATAACGCATAACACATAACGCATAACGCATAACGCATAACGCATAACGCATAACGCATAACGCATAACGCATAATGCATAACGCATAAAGCGTAACGCATAACCCATAACCCATAACGCATAACGCATAACGCATAACGCATATCGCATAACGCATAACGCATAACGTATAACGCATAACGCATAACGCATAACGCATAACGCATAACGCATAACGCATAACGCATAACGCATAACGCATAACGCATAACGCCTAACGGATCAGGCATAACGCATAACGCATAATGCATAACACATAACGCATAACGCATTACGCACAAAGCATAAAGCATAACGCATAACGCATAACGCATAACGCATAACGTACAACGTATAACGCTTAACGCATAACGCATAACGCATAACGCATAACGCATACCGTATAACGCATAACGCATAATGCATAACGCAAACGTATAACGCACAACGCATAACGCATAACGAACAACGGATAACGCATAACGCATAACGCATAACGAATACCGCAAAACGTATATCGCCTAACACATAACGCATAACGCATAACGCATAACGCATACCGTATAACGCATAACGCATAATGCATAACGCAAACGTATAATGCACAACGCATAACGCATAACGAACAACGGATAACGCATAACGCATAACGCATAACGAATACCGCAAAACGTATATCGCCTAACACATAACGCATAACGCATAACGCATAACGCATAACGTATAGAGCATAACGCATAACGCATAACGCATACCGTATAACGCATAACGCATAACGCATAACGCATAATGCATAACGAATAACGCATAACGCATATCGCATAAAACATAACGCATAACGCATAACGTACAACGTATAACGCATAACGCATAACGCATAACGCATAACGCATAACGCATAACGCATAACGCATAACGCATATCGCATAACACATAACGCATAACCCAAAACGCATAACGCATAACGCATAACGCATACCGCATAACGCATAACGCATAACGCATAACGCATAACGCACAACGCATATCGCATAACGCATAACGCATAACGCATAACGCATAACGCATAACGCATAACGCATAACGCACAACGCATATCGCATAACGCATAACGCATAACGCATAACGCATAACGCATAACGCATAACGCATATCGAATAACGCATAACGCATAACGCATAACGCATAACGCATAACGCATACCGTATAACGCATAACGCATAACGCATAACGCATAATGCATAACGAATAACGCATAACGCATATCGCATAAAACATAACGCATAACGCATAACGTACAAAGTGTAACGCATAACGCATAACGCATAACGCATAACGCATAACGCATAACGCATAACGCATAACGCATATCGCATAACACATACCGTATAACGCATAACGCATAACGCATAACGCATAATGCGTAACGAATAACGCATAACGCATATCGCATAAAACATAACGCATAACGCATAACGTACAACGTATAACGCATAACGCATAACGCATAACGCATAACGCATAACGCATAACGCATAACGCATACCGTATAACGCATAACGCATAACGCATAACGCATAACGCATAACGCATAACGCATAACGCATAACGCCTAACGGATCAGGCATAACGCATAACGCATAACCCACAAAATTACCGCATAAGGCTTGATGCATGGCGCATATCGCATTACGCATAAGGCATAACGCATAATACATAACGTATAACGCATTATGCATAACGCATAACGCATAACGCATAATGCATAATGCCTAACGCAAACCCATAACGCATAACGCATAACGCATAACGCATAACGCATAACGCATAACGCATAACGCACAACGCATAACGCATAACGCCTAACGGATCAGGCATAACGCATAACGCATAACCCACAAAATTACCGCATAAGGCTTGATGCATGGCGCATATCGCATTACGCATAAGGCATAACGCATAATACATAACGTATAACGCATTATGCATAACGCATAACGCATAAAGCATAATGCATAACGCATAACGCATAACGCATAACGCATAACGCATAACGTATAACGCATAACGCATACCGTATAACGCATAACGCATAATGCATAACGCAAACGTATAACGCACAACGCATAACGCATAACGAACAACGGATAACGCATAACGCATAACGCATAACGAATACCGCAAAACGTATATCGCATAACACATAACGGATCACGCATAACGCATAACGCATAACGTATAGAGCATAACGCATAACGCATAACGCATAACGCATAACGCATAACGCATACCGTATAACGCATAACGCATAACGCATAACGCATAATGCATAACGAATAACGCATAACGCATATCGCATAAAACATAACGCATAACGCATAACGTACAACGTATAACGCATAACGCATAACGCATAACGCATAACGCATAACGCATAACGCATAACGCATAACGCATAACGCATATCGCATAACACATAACGCATAACCCATAACGCATAACGCATAACGCATAACGCATAACGCATAACGCATAACGCATAACGCATAACGCATAACGCATAACGCATAACGCACAACGCATATCGCATAACGCATAACGCATAACGCATAACGCATGGCGCATAACTCAAAATGCATAACGCATAACGCATAACGCATAACGCATAACGCAAACGTATAACGCACAACGCATAACGATTACAGCAAAACTCATAACGGATCAAGCATAACGTATAGAGCATAACGCATAACGCATAACGCATAACGCATAACGCATACCGTATAACGCATAACGCATAACGCATCACGCATAATGCATAACGAATAACGCATAACGCATAACGCATAACGCATAACGCATAACGTATAACGCATAACGTATACCTTATAACGCATAACGCATAACGCATAACGCATAACGCATAACGCATAACGCATAACGCATAACGCATAACTTAAAACTCATTACTCATAACGACTAACGCATAACGCATAACGCATAACGCATAACGCATAACGCATATCGAATAACGCATAACGTGTAACTCATAACGCATAACGCATAAAGCATAATGCATAACGCATAACGCATAACGCATAACGCATATCGCATAACGCATAACGCATAACGTATAACGCATAACGTATACCTTATAACGCATAACGCATAACGCATAACGCATAACGCATAACGCATAACGCATATCGCATAACGCATAACGCATAACGTTTAACGCATACCGTATAACGCATAACGCATAACGCATAACGCATAATGCATAACGAATAACGCATAACGCATATCGCATAAAACATAACGCATAACGCATAACGTACAACGTATAACGCATAACGCATAACGCATAACGCATAACGCATAACGCATAACGCATAACGCATAACGCATAACGCATAACGCATATCGCATAACACATAACGCATAACCCAAAACGCATAACGCATAACGCATAACGCATATCGAATAACGCATAACGTGTAACTCATAACGCATAAAGCATAAAGCATAATGCATAACGCATAACGCATAACGCATAACGCATAACGCATAACGCATAACGTATAACGCATAACGCATACCGTATAACACATAACGCATAATGCATAACGCAAACGTATAACGCACAACGCATAACGCATAACGAACAACGGATAACGCATAACGCATAACGCATAACGAATACCGCAAAACGTATATCGCATAACACATAACGGATCACGCATAACGCATAACGCATAACGTATAGAGCATAACGCATAACGCATAACGCATAACGCATAACGCATAACGCATACCGTATAACGCATAACGCATAACGCATAACGCATAATGCATAACGAATAACGCATAACGCATATCGCATAAAACATAACGCATAACGCATAACGTACAACGTATAACGCATAACGCATAACGCATAACGCATAACGCATAACGCATAACGCATAACGCATAACGCATAACGCATATCGCATAACACATAACGCATAACCCATAACGCATAACGTACAACGTATAACGCATAACGCATAACGCATAACGCATAACGCATAACGCATAACGCATAACGCATAACGCATAACGCATAACGCATATCGCATAACACATAACGCATAACCCATAACGCATAACGCATAACGCATAACGCATAACGCATAACGCATAACGCATAACGCATAACGCATAACGCATAACGCACAACGTCATACCGCATAACGCATAACGCATAACGCATAACGCATGGCGCATAACTCAAAATGCATAACGCATAACGCATAACGCATAACGCAAACGTATAACGCACAACGCATAACGAATACAGCAAAACGCATAATGCTTAACGCATAACGGATCAAGCATAACGTATAGAGCATAACGCATAACGCATAACGCATAACGCATAACGCATACCGTATAACGCATAACGCATAACGCATCACGCATAATGCATAACGAATAACGCATAACGCATATCGCATAGAACATAACGCATAACGCATAACGTACAACGTATAACGCATAACGCATAACGCATAACGCATAACGCATAACGCATAACGCATAACGCATATCGCATAACACATAACGCATAACCCATAACGCATAACGCATAACGCATAACGCATAACGCATAACACATAACGCATAACGCATAACGCATAACGCATAACGCATAACGCATAATGCATAACGCATAAAGCGTAACGCATAACCCATAACGCATAACGCATAACGCATAACGCATAACGCATAACGCATAACGCATAACGCATAACGCATAACGTATAACGCATAACGCATACCGTATAACGCATAACGCATAATGCATAACGCAAACGTATAACGCACAACGCATAACGCATAACGAACAACGGATAACGCATAACGCATAACGCATAACGAATACCGCAAAACGTATATCGCATAACACATAACGGATCACGCATAACGCATAACGCATAACGTATAGAGCATAACGCATAACGCATAACGCATAACGCATAACGCATAACGCATACCGTATAACGCATAACGCATAACGCATAACGCATAATGCATAACGAATAACGCAAAACGCATATCGCATAAAACATAACGCATAACGCATAACGTACAACGTATAACGCATAACGCATAACGCATAACGCATAACGCATAACGCATAACGCATAACGCATAACGCATACCGTATAACGCATAACGCATAACGCATAACGCATAACGCATAACGCATAACGCATAACGCATAACGCATAACGCATAACGCCTAACGGATCAGGCATAACGCATAACGCATAACCCACAAAATTACCGCATAAGGCTTGATGCATGGCGCATATCGCATAACGCATAAGGCATAACGCATAATACATAACGTATAACGCATTATGCATAACGCATAACGCATAACGCATAATGCATAATGCCTAACGCAAACCCATAACGCATAACGCATAACGCATAACGCATAACGCATAACGCATAACGCATAACGCACAACGCATATCGCATAACGCATAACGCATAACGCATAACGCATAACGCATATCGAATAACGCATAACGTGTAACTCATAACGCATAACGCATAAAGCATAATGCATAACGCATAACGCATAACGCATAACGCATAACGCATAACGTATAACGCATAACGCATACCGTATAACGCATAACGCATAATGCATAACGCAAACGTATAACGCACAACGCATAACGCATAACGAACAACGGATAACGCATAACGCATAACGCATAACGAATACCGCAAAACGTATATCGCATAACACATAACGGATCACGCATAACGCATAACGCATAACGCATAGAGCATAACGCATAACGCATAACGCATAACGCATAACGCATAACGCATACCGTATAACGCATAACGCATAACGCATAACGCATAATGCATAACGAATAACGCATAACGCATATCGCATAAAACATAACGCATAACGCATAACGTACAACGTATAACGCATAACGCATAACGCATAACGCATAACGCATAACGCATAACGCATAACGCATAACGCATATCGCATAACACATAACGCATAACCCATAACGCATAACGCATAACGCATAACGCATAACGCATAACGCATAACGCATAACGCATAACGCATAACGCATAACGCACAACGCATATCGCATAACGCATAACGCATAACGCATAACGCATGGCGCATAACTCAAAATGCATAACGCATAACGCATAACGCATAACGCATAACGCAAACGTATAACGCACAACGCATAACGATTACAGCAAAACTCATAACGGATCAAGCATAACGTATAGAGCATAACGCATAACGCATAACGCATAACGCATAACGCATACCGTATAACGCATAACGCATAACGCATCACGCATAATGCATAACGAATAACGCATAACGCACATCGCATAGAACATAACGCATAACGCATAACGTACAACGTATAACGCATAACGCATAACGCATAACGCATAACGCATAACGCATAACGCATAACGCATATCGCATAACACATAACGCATAACCCATAACGCATAACGCATAACGCATAACGCATAACACATAACGCATAACGCATAACGCATAACGCATAACGCATAACGCATAATGCATAACGCATAAAGCGTAACGCATAACCCATAACGCATAACGCATAACGCATAACGCATAACGCATAACGCATAACGCATAACGCATAACGCATAACGCATAACGCATAACGCATAACGCATAACGCATAATGCATAACGCATAAAGCGTAACGCATAACCCATAACGCATAACGCATAACGCATAACGCATAACGCATAACGCATAACGCATAACGCATAACGCATAATGCATAACGCAAACGTATAATGCACAACGCATAACGCATAACGAACAACGGATAATGCATAACGCATAACGCATAACGAATACCGCAAAACGTATATCGCCTAACACATAACGCATAACGCATAACGCATAACGCATAACGCATACCGTATAACGCATAACGCATAATGCATAACGCAAACGTATAATGCACAACGCATAACGCATAACGAACAACGGATAACGCATAACGCATAACGCATAACGAATACCGCAAAACGTATATCGCTTAACACATAACGCATAACGCATAACGCATAACGCATAACGCATAACGTATAGAGCATAACGCATAACGCATAACGCATAACGCATACCGTATAACGCATAACGCATAACGCATAACGCATAATGCATAACGAATAACGCATAACGCATATCGCATAAAACATAACGCATAACGCATAACGTACAACGTATAACGCATAACGCATAACGCATAACGCATAACGCATAACGCATAACGCATAACGCATAACGCATAACGCATAACGCATATCGCATAACACATAACGCATAACCCAAAACGCATAACGCATAACGCATAACGCATACCGCATAACGCATAACGCATAACGCATAACGCATAACGCACAACGCATATCGCATAACGCATAACGCATAACGCATAACGCATAACGCATAACGCATAACGCATAACGCATAACGCATAACGCATAACGCACAACGCATATCGCATAACGCATAACGCATAACGCATAACGCATAACGCATAACGTATAGAGCATAACGCATAACGCATAACGCATAACGCATAACGCATAACGCATAACGCATAACGCATAACGCATAACGCATAACGCATAACGCATAACGCATAACGCATAACGCATAACGCATATCGCATAACACATAACGCATAACCCATAACGCATAACGCATAACGCATAACGCATAACACATAACGCATAACGCATAACGCATAACGCATAACGCATAACGCATAATGCATAACGCATAAAGCGTAACGCATAACCCATAACGCATAACGCATAACGCATAACGCATAACGCATAACGCATAACGCATATCGCATAACACATAACGCATAACCCAAAACGCATAACGCATAACGCATAACGCATACCGCATAACGCAAAACGCATAACGCATAACGCATAACGCACAACGCATATCGCATAACGCATAACGCATAACGCATAACGCATAACGCATAACGCATAACGCATAACGCATAACGCATAACGCACAACGCATATCGCATAACGCATAACGCATAACGCATAACGCATAACGTATAGAGCATAACGCATAACGCATAACGCATAACGCATAACGCATAACGCATAACGCATAACGCATAACGCATAACGCATAACGCATAACGCATACCGTATAACGCATAACGCATAACGCATCACGCATAATGCATAACGAATAACGCATAATGCATATCGCATAGAACATAACGCATAACGCATAACGTACAACGTATAACGCATAACGCATAACGCATAACGCATAACGCATAACGCATAACGCATAACGCATAACGCATAACGCATAACGCATAACGCATAACGCATATCGCATAACACATAACGCATAACCCATAACGCATAACGCATAACGCATAACGCATAACACATAACGCATAACGCATAACGCATAACGCATAACGCATAACGCATAATGCATAACGCATAAAGCGTAACGCATAACCCATAACGCATAACGCATAACGCATAACGCATAACGCATAACGCATAACGCATAACGCATAACGCATAACGCATAACGCATAACGCATAACGCATAACGCATAACGCATAACGCATAACGCATAACGCATAACGCATAACGCATAACGCATAACGCATAACGCATAACGCATAACGCATAATGCATAACACATAACGCATAACGCATTACGCACAAATCATAAAGCATAACGCATAACGCATAACGCATAACGCATAACGTACAACGTATAACGCTTAACGCATAACGCATAACGCATAACGCATAACGCATAACGCATAACGCATAACGCATAACGCCTAACCGATTAGGCATAACGCATAACGCATAACCCACAAAATTACCGCATAAGGCTTGATGCATGGCGCATATCGCATAACGCATAAGGCATAACGCATAATACATAACGTATAACGCATTATGCATAACGCATAACGCATAACGCATAATGCATAATGCCTAACGCAAACCCATAACGCATAACGCATAACGCATAACGCATAACGCATAACGCATAACGCACAACGCATATCGCATAACGCATAACGCATAACGCATAACGCATATCGAATAACGCATAACGTGTAACTCATAACGCATAACGCATAAAGCATAATGCATAACGCATAACGCATAACGCATAACGCATAACGCATAACGCATAACGTATAACGCATAACGCATACCGTATAACGCATAACGCATAATGCATAACGCAAACGTATAACGCACAACGCATAACGCATAACGAACAACGGATAACGCATAACGCATAACGCATAACGAATACCGCAAAACGTATATCGCATAACACATAACGGATCACGCATAACGCATAACGCATAACGTATAGAGCATAACGCATAACGCATAACGCATAACGCATAACGCATAACGCATACCGTATAACGCATAACGCATAACGCATAACGCATAACGCATAACGCATAACGCATATCGCATAACACATAACGCATAACCCATAACGCATAACGCATAACGCATAACGCATAACGCATAACGCATAACGCATAACGCATAACGCATAACGCTTAACGCATAACGCATAACGCATAACGCATAACGCATATCGCATAACACATAACGCATAACCCAAAACGCATAACGCATAACGCATAACGCATACCGCATAACGCATAACGCATAACGCATAACGCATAACGCACAACGCATATCGCATAACGCATAACGCATAACGCATAACGCATAACGCATAACGCATAACGCATAACGCATAACGCATAACGCATAACGCACAACGCATATCGCATAACGCATAACGCATAACGCATAACGCATAACGTATAGAGCATAACGCATAACGCATAACGCATAACGCATAACGCATAACGCATAACGCATAACGCATAACGCATAACGCATAACGCATAACGCATAACGCATACCGTATAACGCATAACGCATAACGCATAACGCATACCGCATAACGCATAACGCATAACGCATAACGCATAACGCACAACGCATATCGCATAACGCATAACGCATAACGCATAACGCATAACGCATAACGCATAACGCATAACGCACAACGCATATCGCATAACGCATAACGCATAACGCATAACGCATAACGCATAACGCATATCGAATAACGCATAACGCATAACGCATAACGCATAACGCATAACGCATATCGAATAACGCATAACGTGTAACTCATAACGCATAACGCATAAAGCATAATGCATAACGCATAACGCATAACGCATAACGCATAACGCATAACGTATAACGCATAACGCATACCGTATAACGCATAACGCATAATGCATAACGCAAACGTATAACGCATAACGCATAACGAACAACGGATAACGCATAACGCATAACGCATAACGAATACCGCAAAACGTATATCGCATAACACATAACGGATCACGCATAACGCATAACGCATAACGTATAGAGCATAACGCATAACGCATAACGCATAACGCATAACGCATAACGCATACCGTATAACGCATAACGCATAACGCATAACGCATAATGCATAACGAATAACACATAACGCATATCGCATAAAACATAACGCATAACGCATAACGTACAAAGTGTAACGCATAACGCATAACGCATAACGCATAACGCATAACGCATAACGCATAACGCATAACGCATAACGCATAACGCATAACGCATAACGCATATCGCATAACACATAACGCATAACCCATAACGCATAACGCATAACGCATAACGCATAACGCATAACGCATAACGCATAACGCATAACGCATAACGCATAACGCATAACGCATAACGCATAACGCATAACGCATATCGCATAACACATAACGCATAACCCATAACGCATAACGCATAACGCATAACGCATAACACATAACGCATAACGCATAACGCATAACGCATAACGCATAACGCATAACGCATAACGCATAACGCATAACGCATAACGCATAATGCATAACACATAACGCATAACGCATTATGCACAAATCATAAAGCATAACGCATAACGCATAACGCATAACGCATAACGTACAACGTATAACGCTTAACGCATAACGCATAACGCATAACGCATAACGCATAACGCATAACGCATAACGCATAACGCATAATGCATAATGCCTAACGCAAACCCATAACGCATAACGCATAACGCATAACGCATAACGCATAACGCATAACGCATAACGCATAATACATAACGTATAACGCATTATGCATAACGCATAACGCATAACGCATAATGCATAATGCCTAACGCAAACCCATAACGCATAACGCATAACGCATAACGCATAACGCATAACGCATAACGCATAACGCATAACGCATAACGCATAACGCACAACGCATAACGCATAACGCATAACGCATATCGAATAACGCATAACGTGTAACTCATAACGCATAACGCATAAAGCATAATGCATAACGCATAACGCATAACGCATAACGCATAACGCATAACGCATAACGCATAACGTATAACGCATAACGCATACCGTATAACGCATAACGCATAATGCATAACGCAAACGTATAACGCACAACGCATAACGCATAACGAACAACGGATAACGCATAACGCATAACGCATAACGAATACCGCAAAACGTATATCGCATAACACATAACGGATCACGCATAACGCATAACGCATAACGTATAGAGCATAACGCATAACGCATAACGCATGTCGCATAACACATAACGCATAACCCAAAACGCATAACGCATAACGCATAACGCATACCGCATAACGCATAACGCATAACGCATAACGCATAACGCACAACGCATATCGCATAACGCATAACGCATAACGCATAACGCATAACGCATAACGCATAACGCATAACGCATAACGCACAACGCATATCGCATAACGCATAACCCATAACGCATAACGCATAACGCATAACGCATAACGCATAACGCATAACGCATAACGCATAACGCTTAACGCATAACGCATAACGCATAACGCATAACGCATATCGCATAACACATAACGCATAACCCAAAACGCATAACGCATAACGCATAACGCATACCGCATAACGCATAACGCATAACGCATAACGCATAACGCACAACGCATATCGCATAACGCATAACGCATAACGCATAACGCATAACGCATAACGCATAACGCATAACGCATAACGCATAACGCATAACGCACAACGCATATCGCATAACGCATAACGCATAACGCATAACGCATAACGTATAGAGCATAACGCATAACGCATAACGCATAACGCATAACGCATAACGCATAACGCATAACGCATAACGCATAACGCATAACGCATAACGCATAACGCATACCGTATAACGCATAACGCATAACGCATAACGCATACCGCATAACGCATAACGCATAACGCATAACGCATAACGCACAACGCATATCGCATAACGCATAACGCATAACGCATAACGCATAACGCATAACGCATAACGCATAACGCACAACGCATATCGCATAACGCATAACGCATAACGCATAACGCATAACGCATAACGCATATCGAATAACGCATAACGCATAACGCATAACGCATAACGCATAACGCATATCGAATAACGCATAACGTGTAACTCATAACGCATAACGCATAAAGCATAATGCATAACGCATAACGCATAACGCATAACGCATAACGCATAACGCATAACGCATAACGCATACCGTATAACGCATAACGCATAACGCATAACGCAAACGTATAACGCATAACGCATAACGAACAACGGATAACGCATAACGCATAACGCATAACGAATACCGCAAAACGTATATCGCATAACACATAACGGATCACGCATAACGCATAACGCATAACGTATAGAGCATAACGCATAACGCATAACGCATAACGCATAACGCATAACGCATAACGCATACCGCATAACGCATAACGCATAACGCATAACGCATAATGCATAACGAATAACGCATAACGCATATCGCATAAAACATAACGCATAACGCATAACGTACAAAGTGTAACGCATAACGCATAACGCATAACGCATAACGCATAACGCATAACGCATAACGCATAACGCATAACGCATAACGCATAACGCATAACGCATATCGCATAACACATAACGCATAACCCATAACGCATAACGCATAACGCATAACGCATAACGCATAACGCATAACGCATAACGCATAACGCATAACGCATAACGCATAACGCATAACGCATAACGCATAACGCATATCGCATAACACATAACGCATAACCCATAACGCATAACGCATAACGCATAACGCATAACACATAACGCATAACGCATAACGCATAACGCATAACGCATAACGCATAACGCATAACGCATAACGCATAACGCATAACGCATAATGCATAACACATAACGCATAACGCATTATGCACAAATCATAAAGCATAACGCATAACGCATAACGCATAACGCATAACGTACAACGTATAACGCTTAACGCATAACGCATAACGCATAACGCATAACGCATAACGCATAACGCATAACGCATAACGCATAATGCATAATGCCTAACGCAAACCCATAACGCATAACGCATAACGCATAACGCATAACGCATAACGCATAACGCATAACGCATAATACATAACGTATAACGCATTATGCATAACGCATAACGCATAACGCATAATGCATAATGCCTAACGCAAACCCATAACGCATAACGCATAACGCATAACGCATAACGCATAACGCATAACGCATAACGCATATCGCATAACGCATAACGCACAACGCATAACGCATAACGCATAACGCATATCGAATAACGCATAACGTGTAACTCATAACGCATAACGCATAAAGCATAATGCATAACGCATAACGCATAACGCATAACGCATAACGCATAACGCATAACGCATAACGTATAACGCATAACGCATACCGTATAACGCATAACGCATAATGCATAACGCAAACGTATAACGCACAACGCATAACGCATAACGAACAACGGATAACGCATAACGCATAACGCATAACGAATACCGCAAAACGTATATCGCCTAACACATAACGGATCACGCATAACGCATAACGCATAACGTATAGAGCATAACGCATAACGCATAACGCATGTCGCATAACACATAACGCATAACCCAAAACGCATAACGCATAACGCATAACGCATACCGCATAACGCATAACGCATAACGCATAACGCATAACGCACAACGCATATCGCATAACGCATAACGCATAACGCATAACGCATAACGCATAACGCATAACGCATAACGCATAACGCACAACGCATATCGCATAACGCATAACGCATAACGCATAACGCATAACGTATAGAGCATAACGCATAACGCATAACGCATAACGCATAACGCATAACGCATAACGCATAACGCATAACGCATAACGCATAACGCATAACGCATAACGCATAACGCATACCGTATAACGCAAACGCATAACGCATCACGCATAATGCATAACGAATAACGCATAATGCATATCGCATAGAACATAACGCATAACGCATAACGTACAACGTATAACGCATAACGCATAACGCATAACGCATAACGCATAACGCATAACGCATAACGCATAACGCATAACGCATAACGCATAACGCATATCGCATAACACATAACGCATAACGCATAACCCATAACGCATAACGCATAACGCATAACGCATAACACATAACGCATAACGCATAACGCATAACGCATAACGCATAACGCATACCGTATAACGCAAACGCATAACGCATCACGCATAATGCATAACGAATAACGCACAATGCATATCGCATAGAACATAACGCATAACGCATAACGTACAACGTATAACGCATAACGCATAACGCATAACGCATAACGCATAACGCATAACGCATAACGCACAACGCATATCGCATAACGCATAACGCATAACGCATAACGCATAACGTATAGAGCATAACGCATAACGCATAACGCATAACGCATAACGCATAACGCATAACGCATAACGCATAACGCATAACGCATAACGCATACCGTATAACGCAAACGCATAACGCATCACGCATAATGCATAACGAATAACGCATAATGCATATCGCATAGAACATAACGCATAACGCATAACGTACAACGTATAACGCATAACGCATAACGCATAACGCATAACGCATTACGCACAAATCATAAAGCATAACGCATAACGCATAACGCATAACGCATAACGTACAACGTATAACGCTTAACGCATAACGCATAACGCATAACGCATAACGCATAACGCATTACGCATAACGCATAACGCCTAACGGATCAGGCATAACGCATAACGCATAACCCACAAAATTACCGCATAAGGCTTGATGCATGGCGCATATCGCATAACGCATAAGGCATAACGCATAATACATAACGTATAACGCATTATGCATAACGCATAACGCATAACGCATAATGCATAATGCCTAACGCAAACCCATAACGCATAACGCATAACGTATAACGCATATCGCATACCGTATAACGCATAACGCATAATGCATAACGCAAACGTATAACGCACAACGCATAACGCATAACGAACAACGGATAACGCATAACGCATAACGCATAACGAATACCGCAAAACGTATATCGCATAACACATAACGGATCACGCATAACGCATAACGCATAACGTATAGAGCATAACGCATAACGCATAACGCATAACGCATAACGCATAACGCATACCGTATAACGCATAACGCATAACGCATAACGCATAACGCATAACGCATAACGCATAACGCATATCGCATAACACATAACGCATAACCCATAACGCATAACGCATAACGCATAACGCATAACGCATAACGCATAACGCATAACGCATAACGCATAACGCATAACGCATAACGCATAACGCATAACGCATATCGCATAACACATAACGCATAACCCAAAACGCATAACGCATAACGCATAACGCATACCGCATAACGCATAACGCATAACGCATAACGCATAACGCATAACGCACAACGCATATCGCATAACGCATAACGCATAACGCATAACGCATAACGCATAACGCATAACGCATAACGCATAACGCACAACGCATATCGCATAACGCATAACGCATAACGCATAACGCATAACGTATAGAGCATAACGCATAACGCATAACGCATAACGCATAACGCATAACGCATAACGCATAACGCATAACGCATAACGCATAACGCATACCGTATAACGCATAACGCATAACGCATCACGCATAATGCATAACGAATAACGCATAACGCATATCGCATAGAACATAACGCATAACGCATAACGTACAACGTATAACGCATAACGCATAACGCATACCGTATAACGCATAACGCATAACGCATAACGCATAATGCATAACGAATAACGCATAACGCATATCGCATAAAACATAACGCATAACGCATAACGTACAACGTATAACGCATAACGCATAACGCATAACGCATAACGCATAACGCATAACGCATAACGCATATCGCATAACACATAACGCATAACCCATAACGCATAACGCATAACGCATAACGCATAACGCATAACGCATAACGCATAACGCTTAACGCATAACGCATAACGCATAAAGCATAACGCATAACGCATAACGCATAACGCATATCGCATAACTCATAACGCATAACGTATAACGCATAACGCATACCGTATAACGCATAACGCATAACGCATAACGCATAACGCATAACGCATAACGCATAACGCATAACGCATAACGCATAACGCACAACGCATATCGCATAACGCATAACGCATAACGCATAACGCATGGCGCATAACTCAAAATGCATAACGCATAACGCATAACGCATAACGCATAACGCAAACGTATAACGCACAACGCATAACGATTACAGCAAAACGCATAACGGATCAAGCATAACGTATAGAGCATAACGCATAACGCATAACGCATAACGCATAACGCATAACGCATAACGCATAACGCATAACGCATCACGCATAATGCATAATGAATAACGCATAACGCATATCGCATAGAACATAACGCATAACGCATAACGTACAACGTATAACGCATAACGCATAACGCATAACGCATAACGCATAACGCATAACGCATAACGCATAACGCATATCGCATAACACATAACGCATAACCCATAACGCATAACGCATAACGCATAACGCATAACACATAACGCATAACGCATAACGCATAACGCATAACGCATAACGCATAATGCATAACGCATAAAGCGTAACGCATAACCCATAACGCATAACGCATAACGCATAACGCATAACGCATAACGCATAACGCATAACGCATAACGCATAACGCATAACGCATAACGCATAACGCATAACGCATAACGCCTAACGGATCAGGCATAACGCATAACGCATAATGCATAACACATAACGCATAACGCATTACGCACAAAGCATAAAGCATAACGCATAACGCATAACGCATAACGCATAACGTACAACGTATAACGCTTAACACATAACGCATAACGCATAACGCATAACGCATAACGCATACCGTATAACGCATAACGCATAATGCATAACGCAAACGTATAATGCACAACGCATAACGCATAACGAACAACGGATAACGCATAACGCATAACGCATAACGAATACCGCAAAACGTATATCGCCTAACACATAACGCATAACGCATAACGCATAACGCATAACGCATACCGTATAACGCATAACGCATAATGCATAACGCAAACGTATAATGCACAACGCATAACGCATAACGAACAACGGATAACGCATAACGCATAACGCATAACGAATACCGCAAAACGTATATCGCCTAACACATAACGCATAACGCATAACGCATAACGCATAACGTATAGAGCATAACGCATAACGCATAACGCATAACGCATACCGTATAACGCATAACGCATAACGCATAAGGCATAATGCATAACGAATAACGCATAACGCATATCGCATAGAACATAACGCATAACGTACAACGTATAACGCATAACGCATAACGCATAACGCATAACGCATAACGCATAACGCATAACGCATAACGCATAACGCATATCGCATAACACATAACGCATAACCCAAAACGCATAACGCATAACGCATAACGCATAACGCATACCGCATAACGCATAACGCATAACGCATAACGCATAACGCACAACGCATATCGCATAACGCATAACGCATAACGCATAACGCATAACGCATAACGCATAACGCATAACGCATAACGCATATCGCATAACGCATAACGCATAACGCATAACGCATAACGCATAACGTATAGAGCATAACGCATAACGCATAACGCATAACGCATAACGCATAACGCATATCGCATAACGCATAACGCATAACGCATAACGCATAACGCATACCGTATAACGCATAACGCATAACGCATCACGCATAATGCATAACGAATAACGCATAACGCATATCGCATAGAACATAACGCATAACGCATAACGTACAACGTATAACGCATAACGCATAACGCATAACGCATAACGCATAACGCATAACGCATAACGCATAACGCATAACGCATAACGCACAACGCATAACGCATATCGCATAACACATAACGCATAACCCATAACGCATAACGCATAACGCATAACGCATAACGCATAACGCATAACGCATAACGCATAACGCATAACGCATAACGCATAATGCATAACGCATAAAGCGTAACGCATAACCCATAACGCATAACACATAACGCATAACGCATAACGCATAACGCATAACGCATAACGCATAACGCATAACGCATAACGCATAACGCATAACGCATAACGCATAACGCATAACGCATAACGCATAACGCATAACGCATAACGCATAACGCATAACGCATAATGCATAACACATAACGCATAACGCATTACGCACAAATCATAAAGCATAACGCATAACGCATAACGCATAACGCATAACGCATAACGCATAACGCATATCGCATAACACATAACGCATAACGCATAACGCATAACGCATAACGCATAACGCATACCGTATAACGCATAACGCATAACGCATCACGCATAATGCATAATGAATAACGCATAACGCATATCGCATAGAACATAACGCATAACGCATAACGCATAACGCATAACGCATAACGCCTAACGGATCAGGCATAACGCATAACGCATAACGCATAACGCATAACGCATATCGCATAACACATAACGCATAACCCATAACGCATAACGCATAACGCATAACGCATAACACATAACGCATAACGCATAACGCATAACGCATAACGCATGACGCATAATGCATAACGCATAAAGCGTAACGCATAACCCATAACGCATAACGCATAACGCATAACGCATAACGCATAACGCATAACGCATAACGCATAACGCATAACGCATAACGCATAACGCATAACGCATAACGCATAACGCCTAACGGATCAGGCATAACGCATAACGCATAATGCATAACGCATAACGCATATCGCATAGAACATAACGCATAACGTACAACGTATAACGCATAACGCATAACGCATAACGCATAACGCATAACGCATAACGCATAACGCATAACGCATAACGCATATCGCATAACACATAACGCATAACCCAAAACGCATAACGCATAACGCATAACGCATAACGCATACCGCATAACGCATAACGCATAACGCATAACGCATAACGCACAACGCATATCGCATAACGCATAACGCATAACGCATAACGCATAACGCATAACGCATAACGCATAACCCATAACGCATAACGCATAACGCATAACGCATAACGCATAACGCATAACGCATAACGCATAACGCATAACGCATAACGCATAACGCATAACGCATACCGTATAACGCATAACGCATAACGCATCACGCATAATGCATAATGAATAACGCATAACGCATATCGCATAGAACATAACGCATAACGTACAACGTATAACGCATAACGCATAACGCATAACGCATAACGCATAACGCATAACGCATAACGCATAACGCATAACGCATATCGCATAACACATAACGCATAACCCAAAACGCATAACGCATAACGCATAACGCATAACGCATACCGCATAACGCATAACGCATAACGCATAACGCATAACGCACAACGCATATCGCATAACGCATAACGCATAACGCATAACGCATAACGCATAACGCATAACGCATAACGCATAACGCATATCGCATAACGCATAACGCATAACGCATAACGCATAACGCATAACGTATAGAGCATAACGCATAACGCATAACGCATAACGCATAACGCATAACGCATATCGCATAACGCATAACGCATAACGCATAACGCATAACGCATACCGTATAACGCATAACGCATAACGCATCACGCATAATGCATAACGAATAACGCATAATGCATATCGCATAGAACATAACGCATAACGCATAACGCACAACGCATAACGCATAACGCATAACGCATAACGCATAACGCATAACGCATAACGCATAACGCATAACGCATAACGCATAACGCACAACGCATAACGCATATCGCATAACACATAACGCATAACCCATAACGCATAACGCATAACGCATAACGCATAACACATAACGCATAACGCATAACGCATAACGCATAACGCATAACGCATAATGCATAACGCATAAAGCGTAACGCATAACCCATAACGCATAACGCATAACGCATAACGCATAACGCATAACGCATAACGCATAACGCATAACGCATAACGCATAACGCATAACGCATAACGCATAACGCATAACGCATAACGCATAACGCATAACGCATAACGCATAACGCATAACGCATAACGCATAACGCATAATGCATAACACATAACGCATAACGCATTACGCACAAATCATAAAGCATAACGCATAACGCATAACGCATAACGCATAACGCATAACGCATAACGCATATCGCATAACACATAACGCATAACGCATAACGCATAACGCATAACGCATAACGCATACCGTATAACGCATAACGCATAACGCATCACGCATAATGCATAATGAATAACGCATAACGCATATCGCATAGAACATAACGCATAACGCATAACGCATAACGCATAACGCATAACGCCTAACGGATCAGGCATAACGCATAACGCATAACGCATAACGCATAACGCATATCGCATAACACATAACGCATAACCCATAACGCATAACGCATAACGCATAACGCATAACACATAACGCATAACGCATAACGCATAACGCATAACGCATGACGCATAATGCATAACGCATAAAGCGTAACGCATAACCCATAACGCATAACGCATAACGCATAACGCATAACGCATAACGCATAACGCATAACGCATAACGCATAACGCATAACGCATAACGCATAACGCATAACGCATAACGCCTAACGGATCAGGCATAACGCATAACGCATAATGCATAACACATAACGCATAACGCATTACGCACAAAGCATAAAGCATAACGCATAACGCATAACGCATAACGCATAACGTACAACGTATAACGCTTAACGCATAACGCATAACGCATAACGCATAACGCATAACGCATACCGTATAACGCATAACGCATAATGCATAACGCAAACGTATAATGCACAACGCATAACGCATAACGAACAACGGATAACGCATAACGCATAACGCATAACGAATACCGCAAAACGTATATCGCCTAACACATAACGCATAACGCATAACGCATAACGCATAACGCATAACGAATACCGCAAAACGTATATCGCCTAACACATAACGCATAACGCATAACGCATAACGCATAACGCATAACGTATAGAGCATAACGCATAACGCATAACGCATAACGCATACCGTATAACGCATAACGCATAACGCATAACGCATAATGCATAACGAATAACGCATAACGCATATCGCATAAAACATAACGCATAACGCATAACGTACAACGTATAACGCATAACGCATAACGCATAACGCATAACGCATAACGCATAACGCATAACGCATAACGCATAACGCATAACGCATAACGCATAACGCATATCGCATAACACATAACGCATAACCCAAAACGCATAACGCATAACGCATAACGCATAACGCATAACGCATACCGCATAACGCATAACGCATAACGCATAACGCATAACGCACAACGCATATCGCATAACGCATAACGCATAACGCATAACGCATAACGCATAACGCATAACGCATAACGCATAACGCATAACGCACAACGCATATCGCATAACGCATAACGCATAACGCATAACGCATAACGCATAACGTATAGAGCATAACGCATAACGCATAACGCATAACGCATAACGCATAACGCATAACGCATAACGCATAACGCATAACGCATAACGCATAACGCATAACGCATAACGCATAACGCATACCGTATAACGCATAACGCATAACGCATCACGCATAATGCATAACGAATAACGCATAATGCATATCGCATAGAACATAACGCATAACGCATAACGTACAACGTATAACGCATAACGCATAACGCATAACGCATAACGCATAACGCATAACGCATAACGCATAACGCATAACGCATAACGCATAACGCATAACGCATATCGCATAACACATAACGCATAACCCATAACGCATAACGCATAACGCATAACGCATAACACATAACGCATAACGCATAACGCATAACGCATAACGCATAACGCATAATGCATAACGCATAAAGCGTAACGCATAACCCATAACGCATAACGCATAACGCATAACGCATAACGCATAACGCATAACGCATAACGCATAACGCATAACGCATAACGCATAACGCATAACGCATAACGCATAACGCATAACGCATAATGCATAACACATAACGCATAACGCATTACGCACAAATCATAAAGCATAACGCATAACGCATAACGCATAACGCATAACGCATAACGCATATCGCATAACACATAACGCATAACCCATAACGCATAACGCATAACGCATAACGCATAACTCATAACGCATAACGCATAACGCTTAACGCATAACGCATAACGCATAAAGCATAACGCATAACGCATAACGCATAACGCATATCGCATAACTCATAACGCATAACGTATAACGCATAACGCATAACGCATCACGCATAATGCATAACGAATAACGCATAATGCATATCGCATAGAACATAACGCATAACGCATAACGTACAACGTATAACGCATAACGCATAACGCATAACGCATAATGCATAACGAATAACGCATAACGCATATCGCATAAAACATAACGCATAACGCATAACGTACAACGTATAACGCATAACGCATAACGCATAACGCATAACGCATAACGCATAACGCATAACGCATAACGCATAACGCATATCGCATAACACATAACGCATAACCCATAACGCATAACGCATAACGCATAACGCATAACACATAACGCATAACGCATAACGCTTAACGCATAACGCATAACGCATAAAGCATAACGCATAACGCATAACGCATAACGCATATCGCATAACTCATAACGCATAACGTATAACGCATAACGCATACCGTATAACGCATAACGCATAACGCATAACGCATAACGCATAACGCATAACGCATAACGCATAACGCATAACGCACAACGCATATCGCATAACGCATAACGCATAACGCATAACGCATGGCGCATAACTCAAAATGCATAACGCATAACGCATAACGCATAACGCATAACGCAAACGTATAACGCACAACGCATAACGATTACAGCAAAACGCATAACGGATCAAGCATAACGTATAGAGCATAACGCATAACGCATAACGCATAACGCATAACGCATACCGTATAACGCATAACGCATAACGCATCACGCATAATGCATAATGAATAACGCATAACGCATATCGCATAGAACATAACGCATAACGCATAACGTACAACGTATAACGCATAACGCATAACGCATAACGCATAACGCATAACGCATAACGCATAACGCATATCGCATAACACATAACGCATAACCCATAACGCATAACGCATAACGCATAACGCATAACACATAACGCATAACGCATAACGCATAACGCATAACGCATAACGCATAATGCATAACGCATAAAGCGTAACGCATAACCCATAACGCATAACGCATAACGCATAACGCATAACGCATAACGCATAACGCATAACGCATAACGCATAACGCATAACGCATAACGCATAACGCATAACGCATAACGCATAACGCCTAACGGTTCAGGCATAACGCATAACGCATAATGCATAACACATAACGCATAACGCATTACGCACAAAGCATAAAGCATAACGCATAACGCATAACGCATAACGCATAACGTACAACGTATAACGCTTAACGCATAACGCATAACGCATAACGCATAACGCATAACGCATACCGTATAACGCATAACGCATAATGCATAACGCAAACGTATAATGCACAACGCATAACGCATAACGAACAACGGATAACGCATAACGCATAACGCATAACGAATACCGCAAAACGTATATCGCCTAACACATAACGCATAACGCATAACGCATAACGCATAACGCATACCGTATAACGCATAACGCATAATGCATAACGCAAACGTATAATGCACAACGCATAACGCATAACGAACAAGGGATAACGCATAACGCATAACGCATAACGAATACCGCAAAACGTATATCGCCTAACACATAACGCATAACGCATAACGCATAACGCATAACGCATAACGTATAGAGCATAACGCATAACGCATAACGCATAACGCATACCGTATAACGCATAACGCATAACGCATAACGCATAATGCATAACGAATAACGCATAACGCATATCGCATAAAACATAACGCATAACGCATAACGTACAACGTATAACGCATAACGCATAACGCATAACGCATAACGCATAACGCATAACGCATAACGCATAACGCATAACGCATAACGCATAACGCATATCGCATAACACATAACGCATAACCCAAAACGCATAACGCATAACGCATAACGCATAACGCATACCGCATAACGCATAACGCATAACGCATAACGCATAACGCACAACGCATATCGCATAACGCATAACGCATAACGCATAACGCATAACGCATAACGCATAACGCATAACGCATAACGCACAACGCATATCGCATAACGCATAACGCATAACGCATAACGCATAACGCATAACGTATAGAGCATAACGCATAACGCATAACGCATAACGCATAACGCATAACGCATAACGCATAACGCATAACGCATAACGCATAACGCATAACGCATACCGTATAACGCATAACGCATAACGCATCACGCATAATGCATAACGAATAACGCATAATGCATATCGCATAGAACATAACGCATAACGCATAACGTACAACGTATAACGCATAACGCATAACGCATAACGCATAACGCATAACGCATAACGCATAACGCATAACGCATAACGCATAACGCATAACGCATAACGCATAACGCATATCGCATAACACATAACGCATAACCCATAACGCATAACGCATAACGCATAACGCATAACACATAACGCATAACGCATAACGCATAACGCATAACGCATAACGCATAATGCATAACGCATAAAGCGTAACGCATAACCCATAACGCATAACGCATAACGCATAACGCATAACGCATAACGCATAACGCATAACGCATAACGCATAACGCATAACGCATAACGCATAACGCATAACGCATAACGCATAACGCATAACGCATAACGCATAACGCATAACGCATAATGCATAACACATAACGCATAACGCATTACGCACAAATCATAAAGCATAACGCATAACGCATAACGCATAACGCATAACGTACAACGTATAACGCTTAACGCATAACACATAACGCATAACGCATAACGCATAACGCATAACGCATAACGCATAACGCATAACGCATAACGCCTAACGGATCAGGCATAACGCATAACGCATAACCCACAAAATTACCGCATAAGGCTTGATGCATGGCGCATATCGCATAACGCATAAGGCATAACGCATAATACATAACATATAACGCATTATGCATAACGCATAACGCATAACGCATAATGCATAATGCCTAACGCAAACCCATAACGCATAACGCATAACGCATAACGCATAACGCATAACGCATAACGCATAACGCATAACGCATAACGCATAACGCATAACGCATAACGCATAACGCATAACGCATATCGAATAACGCATATCGAATAACGCATAACGTGTAACTCATAACGCATAACGCATAAAGCATAATGCATAACGCATAACGCATAACGCATAACGCATAACGCATAACGTATAACGCATAACGCATACCGTATAACGCATAACGCATAATGCATAACGCAAACGTATAACGCACAACGCATAACGCATAACGGATCAGGCATAACGCATAACGCATAATGCATAACACATAACGCATAACGCATTACGCACAAAGCATAAAGCATAACGCATAACGCATAACGTACAACGTATAACGCTTAACGCTTAACGCATAACGCATAACGCATAACGCATAACGCATACCGTATAACGCATAACGCATAATGCATAACGCAAACGTATAATGCACAACGCATAACGCATAACGAACAACGGATAACGCATAACGTATAACGCATAACGAATACCGCAAAACGTATATCGCCTAACACATAACGCATAACGCATAACGCATAACGCATAACGCATACCGTATAACGCATAACGCATAATGCATAACGCAAACGTATAATGCACAACGCATAACGCATAACGAACAACGGATAACGCATAACGCATAACGCATAACGAATACCGCGAAACGTATATCGCCTAACACATAACGCATAACGCATAACGCATAACGCATAACGCATAACGTATAGAGCATAACGCATAACGCATAACGCATAACGCATACCGTATAACGCATAACGCATAACGCATAACGCATAATGCATAACGAATAACGCATAACGCATATCGCATAAAACATAACGCATAACGCATAACGTACAACGTATAACGCATAACGCATAACGCATAACGCATAACGCATAACGCATAACGCATAACGCATAACGCATAACGCATAACGCATAACGCATAACGCATAACGCATATGGCATAACACATAACGCATAACCCAAAACGCATAACGCATAACGCATAACGCATACCGCATAACGCATAACGCATAACGCATAACGCATAACGCACAACGCATATCGCATAACGCATAACGCATAACGCATAACGCATAACGCATAACGCATAACGCATAACGCATAACGCACAACGCATATCGCATAACGCATAACGCATAACGCATAACGCATAACGTATAGAGCATAACGCATAACGCATAACGCATAACGCATAACGCATAACGCATAACGCATAACGCATAACGCATAACGCATAACGCATAACGCATAACGCATACCGTATAACGCATAACGCATAACGCATCACGCATAATGCATAATGAATAACGCATAATGCATATCGCATAGAACATAACGCATAACGCATAACGTACAACGTATAACGCATAACGCATAACGCATAACGCATAACGCATAACGCATAACGCATAACGCATAACGCATAACGCATATCGCATAACACATAACGCATAACCCATAACGCATAACGCATAACGCATAACGCATAACACATAACGCATAACGCATAACGCATAACGCATAACGCATAACGCATAAAGCATAACGCATAAAGCGTAACGCATAACCCATAACGCATAACGCATAACGCATAACGCATAACGCATAACGCATAACGCATAACGCATAACGCATAACGCATAACGCATAACGCATAACGCATAACGCATAACGCATAACGCATAACGCATAACGCATAACGCATAACGCATAACGCATAATGCATAACACATAACGCATAACGCATTACGCACAAATCATAAAGCATAACGCATAACGCATAACGCATAACGCATAACGTACAACGTATAACGCTTAACGCATAACGCATAACGCATAACGCATAACGCATAACGCATAACGCATAACGCATAACGCCTAACGGATCAGGCATAACGCATAACGCATAACCCACAAAATTACCGCATAAGGCTTGATGCATGGCGCATATCGCATAACGCATAAGGCATAACGCATAATACATAACGTATAACGCATTATGCATAACGCATAACGCATAACGCATAATGCATAATGCCTAACGCAAACCCATAACGCATAACGCATAACGCATAACGCATAACGCATAACGCATAACGCACAACGCATATCGCATAACGCATAACGCATAACGCATAACGCATAACGCATATCGAATAACGCATAACGTGTAACTCATAACGCATAACGCATAAAGCATAATGCATAACGCATAACGCATAACGCATAACGCATAACGCATAACGCATAACGCATAACGCATACCGTATAACGCATAACGCATAATGCATAACGCAAACGTATAACGCACAACGCATGACGCATAACGAACAACGGATAACGCATAACGCATAACGCATAACGAATACCGCAAAACGTATATCGCATAACACATAACGGATCACGCATAACGCATAACGCATAACGTATAGAGCATAACGCATAACGCATAACGCATAACGCATAACGCATAACGCATAACGCATACCGCATAACGCATAACGCATAACGCATAACGCATAACGCATAACGCATAACGCATAACGCATAACGCATAACGCATATCGCATAACACATAACGCATAACCCATAACGCATAACGCATAACGCATAACGCATAACGCATAACGCATAACGCATAACGCATAACGCATAACGCATAACGCATAACGCATAACGCATATCGCATAACACATAACGCATAACCCAAAACGCATAACGCATAACGCATAACGCATAACGCATAATGCATAACGCATAAAGCGTAACGCATAACCCATAACGCATAACGCATAACGCATAACGCATAACGCATAACGCATAACGCATAACGCATAACGCATAACGCATAACGCATATCGCATAACGCATAACGCATAACGCATAACGCATAACGCATAACGCATAACGCATAACGCATACCGCATAACGCATAACGCATAACGCATAACGCATAACGCACAACGCATATCGCATAACGCATAACGCATAACGCATAACGCATAACGCATAACGCATAACGCATAACGCATAACGCACAACGCATATCGCATAACGCATAACGCATAACGCATAACGCATAACGTATAGAGCATAACGCATAACGCATAACGCATAACGCATAACGCATAACGCATAACGCATAACGCATAACGCATAACGCATAACGCATAACGCATAACGCATACCGTATAACGCATAACGCATAACGCATCACGCATAATGCATAATGAATAACGCATAATGCATATCGCATAGAACATAACGCATAACGCATAACGTACAACGTATAACGCATAACGCATAACGCATAACGCATAACGCATAACGCATAACGCATAACGCATAACGCATAACGCATAACGCATAACACATAACGCATAACCCATAACGCATAACGCATAACGCATAACGCATAACACATAACGCATAACGCATAACGCATAACGCATAACGCATAACGCATAATGCATAACGCATAAAGCGTAACGCATAACCCATAACGCATAACGCATAACGCATAACGCATAACGCATAACGCATAACGCATAACGCATAACGCATAACGCATAACGCATAACGCATAACGCATAACGCATAACGCATAACGCATAACGCATAACGCATAACGCATAACGCATAACGCATAATGCATAACACATAACGCATAACGCATTACGCACAAATCATAAAGCATAACGCATAACGCATACCGCATAACGCATAACGTACAACGTATAACGCTTAACGCATAACGCATAACGCATAACGCATAACGCATAACGCATAACGCATAACGCATAACGCCTAACGGATCAGGCATAACGCATAACGCATAACCCACAAAATTACCGCATAAGGCTTGATGCATGGCGCATATCGCATAACGCATAAGGCATAACGCATAATACATAACGTATAACGCATTATGCATAACGCATAACGCATAACGCATAATGCATAATGCCTAACGCAAACCCATAACGCATAACGCATAACGCATAACGCATAACGCATAACGCATAACGCATAACGCATAACGCATAACGCATAACGCATAACGCATAACGCATAACGCATATCGAATAACGCATAACGTGTAACTCATAACGCATAACGCATAAAGCATAATGCATAACGCATAACGCATAACGCATAACGCATAACGCATAACGTATAACGCATAACGCATACCGTATAACGCATAACGCATAATGCATAACGCAAACGTATAACGCACAACGCATGACGCATAACGAACAACGGATAACGCATAACGCATAACGCATAACGAATACCGCAAAACGTATATCGCATAACACATAACGGATCACGCATAACGCATAACGCATAACGTATAGAGCATAACGCATAACGCATAACGCATAACGCATAACGCATAACGCATAACGCATACCGCATAACGCATAACGCATAACGCATAACGCATAACGCATAACGCATAACGCATAACGCATAACGCATAACGCATATCGCATAACACATAACGCATAACCCATAACGCATAACGCATAACGCATAACGCATAACGCATAACGCATAACGCATAACGCATAACGCATAACGCATAACGCATAACGCATAACGCATATCGCATAACACATAACGCATAACCCAAAACGCATAACGCATAACGCATAACGCATAACGCATAATGCATAACGCATAAAGCGTAACGCATAACCCATAACGCATAACGCATAACGCATAACGCATAACGCATAACGCATAACGCATAACGCATAACGCATAACGCATAACGCATATCGCATAACGCATAACGCATAACGCATAACGCATAACGCATAACGCATAACGCATAACGCATAACGCATAACGCATAATGCATAACACATAACGCATAACGCATTACGCACAAATCATAAAGCATAACGCATAACGCATAACGCATAACGCATAACGTACAACGTATAACGCTTAACGCATAACGCATAACGCATAACGCATAACGCATAACGCATAACGCATAACGCATAACGCATAACGCATAACGCATAACGCATAACGCATATCGCATAACGCATAACGCATAACGCATAACGCATAACGCATAACGCATAACGCATAACGCACAACGCATATCGCATAACGCATAACGTATAGAGCATAACGCATAACGCATAACGCATAACGCATAACGCATAACGCATAACGCATAACGCATAACGCATAACGCATAACGCATACCGTATAACGCATAACGCATAACGCATCACGCATAATGCATAACGAATAACGCATAATGCATATCGCATAGAACATAACGCATAACGCATAACGTACAACGTATAACGCATAACGCATAACGCATAACGCATAACGCATAACGCATAACGCATAACGCATAACGCATAACGCATATCGCATAACACATAACGCATAACCCATAACGCATAACGCATAACGCATAACGCATAACACATAACGCATAACGCATAACGCATAACGCATAACGCATAATGCATAACGCATAAAGCGTAACGCATAACCCATAACGCATAACGCATAACGCATAACGCATAACGCATAACGCATAACGCATAACGCATAACGCATAACGCATAACGCATAACGCATATCGCATAACGCATAACGCATAACGCATAACGCATAACGCATAACGCATAACGCATAACGCATAACGCATAACGCATAATGCATAACACATAACGCATAACGCATTACGCACAAATCATAAAGCATAACGCATAACGCATAACGCATAACGCATAACGTACAACGTATAACGCTTAACGCATAACGCATAACGCATAACGCATAACGCATAACGCATAACGCATAACGCATAACGCATAACGCATAACGCATAATGCATAACACATAACGCATAACGCATTACGCACAAATCATAAAGCATAACGCATAACGCATAACGCATAACGCATAACGTACAACGTATAACGCTTAACGCATAACGCATAACGCATAACGCATAACGCATAACGCATAACGCATAACGCATAACGCCTAACGGATCAGGCATAACGCATAACGCATAACCCACAAAATTACCGCATAAGGCTTGATGCATGGCGCATATCGCATAACGCATAAGGCATAACGCATAATACATAACGTATAACGCATTATGCATAACGCATAACGCATAACGCATAATGCATAATGCCTAACGCAAACCCATAACGCATAACGCATAACGCATAACGCATAACGCATAACGCATAACGCACAACGCATATCGCATAACGCATAACGCATAACGCATAACGCATAACGCATAACGCATATCGAATAACGCATAACGTGTAACTCAAAACGCATAACGCATAAAGCATAATGCATAACGCATAACGCATAACGCATAACGCATAACGCATAACGTATAACGCATAACGCATACCGTATAACGCATAACGCATAATGCATAACGCAAACGTATAACGCACAACGCATAACACATAACGAACAACGGATAACGCATAACGCATAACGCATAACGAATACCGCAAAACGTATATCGCATAACACATAACGGATCACGCATAACGCATAACGCATAACGTATAGAGCATAACGCATAACGCATAACGCATAACGCATAACGCATAACGCATACCGTATAACGCATAACGCATAACGCATAACGCATAATGCATAACGAATAACGCATAACGCATATCGCATAAAACATAACGCATAACGCATAACGTACAACGTATAACGCATAACGTATAACGCATAACGCATAACGCATAACGCATAACGCATAACGCATAACGCATATCGCATAACACATAACGCATAACCCATAACGCATAACGCATAACGCATAACGCATAACGTACAACGTATAACGCATAACGCATAACGCATAACGCATAACGCATAACGCATAACGCATAACGCATAACGCATATCGCATAACACATAACGCATAACCCATAACGCATAACGCATAACGCATAACGCATAACACATAACGCATAACGCATAACGCATAACGCATAACGCATAACGCATAATGCATAACGCATAAAGCGTAACGCATAACCCATAACGCATAACGCATAACGCATAACGCATAACGCATAACGCATAACGCATAACGCATAACGCATAACGCATAACGCATAACGCATAACGCATAACGCATAACGCATAACGCATAACGCATAACGCATAACGCATAACGCATAACGCATAACGCATAACGCATAATGCATAACACATAACGCATAACGCATTACGCACAAATCATAAAGCATAACGCATAACGCATAACGCATAACGCATAACGTACAACGTATAACGCTTAACGCATAACGCATAACGCATAACGCATAACGCATAACGCATAACGCATAACGCATAACGCCTAACGGATCAGGCATAACGCATAACGCATAACCCACAAAATTACCGCATAAGGCTTGATGCATGGCGCATATCGCATAACGCATAAGGCATAACGCATAATACATAACGTATAACGCATTATGCATAACGCATAACGCATAACGCATAATGCATAATGCCTAACGCAAACCCATAACGCATAACGCATAACGCATAACGCATAACGCATAACGCATAACGCACAACGCATATCGCATAACGCATAACGCATAACGCATATCGAATAACGCATAACGTGTAACTCATAACGCATAACGCATAAAGCATAATGCATAACGCATAACGCATAACGCATAACGCATAACGCATAACGTATAACGCATAACGCATACCGTATAACGCATAACGCATAATGCATAACGCAAACGTATAACGCACAACGCATGACGCATAACGAACAACGGATAACGCATAACGCATACCGCATAACGAAAACCGCAAAACGTATATCGCATAACACATAACGGATCACGCATAACGCATAACGCATAACGTATAGAGCATAACGCATAACGCATAACGCATAACGCATAACGCATACCGTATAACGCATAACGCATAACGCATAACGCATAACGCATAACGCATAACGCATAACGCATATCGCATAACACATAACGCATAACCCATAACGCATAACGCATAACGCATAACGCATAACGCATAACGCATAACGCATAACGCATAACGCATAACGCATAACGCATAACGCATAACGCATAACGCATAACGCATAACGCATAACGCATATCGCATAACACATAACGCATAACCCAAAACGCATAACGCATAACGCATAACGCATACCGCATAACGCATAACGCATAACGCATAACGCATAACGCACAACGCATATCGCATAACGCATAACGCATAACGCATAACGCATAACACATAACGCATAACGCATAACGCATAACGCATAACGCACAACGCATATCGCATAACGCATAACGCATAACGCATAACGCATAACGTATAGAGCATAACGCATAACGCATAACGCATAACGCATAACGCATAACGCATAACGCATAACGCATAACGCATAACGCATACCGTATAACGCATAACGCATAACGCATCACGCATAATGCATAACGAATAACGCATAATGCATATCGCATAGAACATAACGCATAACGCATAACGTACAACGTATAACGCATATCGCATAACGCATAACGCATAACGCATAACGCATAACGCATAACGCATAACGCATAACGCATAACGCATAACGCATAACGCATATCGCATAACACATAACGCATAACCCATAACGCATAACGCATAACGCATAACGCATAACACATAACGCATAACGCATAACGCATAACGCATAACGCATAACGCATAACGCATAATGCATAACGCATAAAGCGTAACGCATAACCCATAACGCATAACGCATAACGCATAACGCATAACGCATAACGCATAACGCATAACGCATAACGCATAACGCATAACGCATAACGCATAACGCATAACGCATAACGCATAACGCATAATGCATAACACATAACGCATAACGCATTACGCACAAATCATAAAGCATAACGCATAACGCATAACGCATAACGCATAACGTACAACGTATAACGCTTAACGCATAACGCATAACGCATAACGCATAACGCATAACGCATAACGCATAACGCATAACGCATAACGCCTAACGGATCAGGCATAACGCATAACGCATAACCCACAAAATTACCGCATAAGGCTTGATGCATGGCGCATATCGCATAACGCATAAGGCATAACGCATAATACATAACGTATAACGCATTATGCATAACGCATAACGCATAACGCATAATGCATAATGCCTAACGCAAACCCATAACGCATAACGCATAACGCATAACGCATAACGCATAACGCACAACGCATATGGCATAACGCATAACGCATAACGCATAACGCATAACGCATATCGAATAACGCATAACGTGTAACTCAAAACGCATAACGCATAAAGCATAATGCATAACGCATAACGCATAACGCATAACGCATAACGCATAACGTATAACGCATAACGCATACCGTATAACGCATAACGCATAATGCATAACGCAAACGTATAACGCACAACGCATGACGCATAACGAACAACGGATAACGCATAACGCATAACGCATAACGAATACCGCAAAACGTATATCGCATAACACATAACGGATCACGCATAACGCATAACGCATAACGTATAGAGCATAACGCATAACGCATAACGCATAACGCATAACGCATACCGTATAACGCATAACGCATAACGCATAACGCATAACGCATAACGCATAACGCATAACGCATAACGCATATCGCATAACACATAACGCATAACCCATAACGCATAACGCATAACGCATAACGCATAACGCATAACGCATAACGCATAACGCATAACGCATAACGCATAACGCATAACGCATAACGCATAACGCATAACGCATAACGCATAACGCATATCGCATAACACATAACGCATAACCCAAAACGCATAACGCATAACGCATAACGCATACCGCATAACGCATAACGCATAACGCATAACGCATAACGCACAACGCATATCGCATAACGCATAACGCATAACGCATAACGCATAACACATAACGCATAACGCATAACGCATAACGCATAACGCACAACGCATATCGCATAACGCATAACGCATAACGCATAACGCATAACGTATAGAGCATAACGCATAACGCATAACGCATAACGCATAACGCATAACGCATAACGCATAACGCATAACGCATAACGCATACCGTATAACGCATAACGCATAACGCATCACGCATAATGCATAACGAATAACGCATAATGCATATCGCATAGAACATAACGCATAACGCATAACGTACAACGTATAACGCATATCGCATAACGCATAACGCATAACGCATAACGCATAACGCATAACGCATAACGCATAACGCATAACGCATAACGCATAACGCATATCGCATAACACATAACGCATAACCCATAACGCATAACGCATAACGCATAACGCATAACACATAACGCATAACGCATAACGCATAACGCATAACGCATAACGCATAACGCATAATGCATAACGCATAAAGCGTAACGCATAACCCATAACGCATAACGCATAACGCATATCGCATAACACATAACGCATAACCCAAAACGCATAACGCATAACGCATAACGCATACCGCATAACGCATAACGCATAACGCATAACGCATAACGCACAACGCATATCGCATAACGCATAACGCATAACGCATAACGCATAACACATAACGCATAACGCATAACGCATAACGCATAACGCACAACGCATAACGCATAACGCATAACGCATAACGCATAACGCATAACGTATAGAGCATAACGCATAACGCATAACGCATAACGCATAACGCATAACGCATAACGCATAACGCATAACGCATAACGCATAACGCATACCGTATAACGCATAACGCATAACGCATCACGCATAATGCATAACGAATAACGCATAATGCATATCGCATAGAACATAACGCATAACGCATAACGTACAACGTATAACGCATATCGCATAACGCATAACGCATAACGCATAACGCATAACGCATAACGCATAACGCATAACGCATAACGCATAACGCATAACGCATATCGCATAACACATAACGCATAACCCATAACGCATAACGCATAACGCATAACGCATAACACATAACGCATAACGCATAACGCATAACGCATAACGCATAACGCATAACGCATAATGCATAACGCATAAAGCGTAACGCATAACCCATAACGCATAACGCATAACGCATAACGCATAACGCATAACGCATAACGCATAACGCATAACGCATAACGCATAACGCATAACGCATAACGCATAACGCATAACGCATAACGCATAATGCATAACACATAACGCATAACGCATTACGCACAAATCATAAAGCATAACGCATAACGCATAACGCATAACGCATAACGTACAACGTATAACGCTTAACGCATAACGCATAACGCATAACGCATAACGCACAACGCATATCGCATAACGCATAACGCATAACGCATAACGCATAACGCATAACGCATATCGAATAACGCATAACGTGTAACTCATAACGCATAACGCATAAAGCATAATGCATAACGCATAACGCATAACGCATAACGCATAACGCATAACGCATAACGTATAACGCATAACGCATACCGTATAACGCATAACGCATAATGCATAACGCAAACGTATAACGCACAACGCATAACGCATAACGAACAACGGATAACGCATAACGCATAACGCATAACGAATACCGCAAAACGTATATCGCATAACACATAACGGATCACGCATAAGGCATAACGCATAACGTATAGAGCATAACGCATAACGCATAACGCATAACGCATAACGCATAACGCATACCGTATAACGCATAACGCATAACGCATAACGCATAACGCATAACGAATAACGCATAACGTATATCGCATAAAACATAACGCATAACGCATAACGTACAACGTATAACGCATAACGCATAACGCATAACGCATAACGCATAACGCATAACGCATAACGCATAACGCATAACGCATAACGCATATCGCATAACACATAACGCATAACCCATAACGCATAACGCATAACGCATACCGTATAACGCATAACGCATAACGCATCACGCATAATGCATAACGAATAACGCATAACGCATATCGCATAGAACATAACGCATAACGCATAACGTACAACGTATAACGCATAACGCATAACGCATAACGCATAACGCATAACGCATAACGCATAACGCATACCGTATAACGCGTAACGCATAACGCATAACGCATAACGCATAACGCATAACGCATAACGCATAACGCATATCGCATAACACATAACGCATAACCCATAACGCATAACGCATAACGCATAACGCATAACGCATAACGCATAACGCATAACGCATAACGCATAACGCATAACGCATAACGCATATCGCATAACGCATAACGCATAACCCAAAACGCATAACGCATAACGCATAACGCATACCGCATAACGCATAACGCATAACGCATAACGCATAACGCACAACGCATATCGCATAACGCATAACGCATAACGCATAACGCATAACACATAACGCATAACGCATAACGCATAACGCATAACGCACAACGCATATCGCATAACGCATAACGCATAACGCATAACGCATAACGTATAGAGCATAACGCATAACGCATAACGCATAACGCATAACGCATAACGCATAACGCATAACGCATAACGCATAACGCATAACGAATAACGCATAACGCATAACGCATCACGCATAATGCATAACGAATAACGCATAATGCATATCGCATAGAACATAACGCATAACGCATAACGTACAACGTATAACGCATATCGCATAACGCATAACGCATAACGCATAACGCATAACGCATAACGCATAACGCATAACGCATAACGCATAACGCATAACGCATATCGCATAACACATAACGCATAACCCATAACGCATAACGCATAACGCATAACGCATAACACATAACGCATAACGCATAACGCATAACGCATAACGCATAACGCATAATGCATAACGCATAAAGCGTAACGCATAACCCATAACGCATAACGCATAACGCATAACGCATAACGCATAACGCATAACGCATAACGCATAACGCATATCGCATAACGCATAACGCATAACGCATAACGCATAACGCATAACGCATAACGCATAACGCATAATGCATAACACATAACGCATAACGCATTACGCACAAATCATAAAGCATAACGCATAACGCATAACGCATAACGCATAACGTACAACGTATAACGCTTAACGCATAACGCATAACGCATAACGCATAACGCATAACGCATAACGCATAACGCATAACGCATAACGCCTAACGGATCAGGCATAACGCATAACGCATAACCCACAAAATTACCGCATAAGGCTTGATGCATGGCGCATATCGCATAACGCATAAGGCATAACGCATAATACATAACGTATAACGCATTATGCATAACGCATAACGCATAACGCATATCGCATAACACATAACGCATAACCCATAACGCATATCGAATAACGCATAACGTGTAACTCAAAACGCATAACGCATAAAGCATAATGCATAACGCATAACGCATAACGCATAACGCATAACGCATAACGCATAACGTATAACGCATAACGCATACCGTATAATGCATAACGCATAATGCATAACGCAAACGTATAACGCACAACGCATAACGCATAACGAACAACGGATAACGCATAACGCATAACGCATAACGAATACCGTAAAACGTATATCGCATAACACATAACGGATCACGCATAACGCATAACGCATAACGTATAGAGCATAACGCATAACGCATAACGCATAACGCATAACGCATAACGCATACCGTATAACGCATAACGCATAACGCATAACGCATAATGCATAACGAATAACGCATAACGCATATCGCATAAAACATAACGCATAACGCATAACGTACAACGTATAACGCATAACGCATAACGCATAACGCATAACGCATAACGCATAACGCATAACGCATAACGCATAACGCATATCGCATAACACATAACGCATAACCCATAACGCATAACGCATAACGCATAACGCAAAACGCATAACGCATAACGCATAACGCATAACGCATAACGCATAACGCACAACGCATATCGCATAACGCATAACGCATAACGCATAACGCATGGCGCATAACTCAAAATGCATAACGCATAACGCATAACGCATAACGCATAACGCAAACGTATAACGCACAACGCATAACGATTACAGCAAAACGCATAACGGATCAAGCATAACGTATAGAGCATAACGCATAACGCATAACGCATAACGCATAACGCATACCGTATAACGCATAACGCATAACGCATCACGCATAATGCATAACGAATAACGCATAACGCATATCGCATAGAACATACCGCATAACGCATAACGTACAACGTATAACGCATAACGCATAACGCATAACGCATAACGCATAACGCATAACGCATAACGCATAACGCATAACGCATAACGCATAACGCATAACGCATATCGCATAACACATAACGCATAACCCATAACGCATAACGCATAACGCATAACGCATAACACATAACGCATAACGCATAACGCATAACGCATAACGCATAACGCATAATGCATAACGCATAAAGCGTAACGCATAACCCATAACGCATAACGCATAACGCATAACGCATAACGCATAACGCATAACGCACAACGTACAACGTATAACGCTTAACGCATAACGCATAACGCATAACGCATAACGCATAACGCATAACGCATAACGCATAACGCATAACGCATAACGCATAACGCATAACGCATAACGCCTAACGGATCAGGCATAACGCATAACGCATAACCCACAAAATTACCGCATAAGGCTTGATGCATGGCGCATATCGCATAACGCATAAGGCATAACGCATAATACATAACGTATAACGCATTATGCATAACGCATAACGCATAACGCACAACGCATATCGCATAACGCATAACGCATAACGCATAACGCATAACGCATAACGCATAACGCATAACGCATAACGCACAACGCATATCGCATAACGCATAACGCCTAACGGATCAGGCATAACGCATAACGCATAACCCACAAAATTACCGCATAAGGCTTGATGCATGGCGCATATCGCATAACGCATAAGGCATAACGCATAATACATAACGTATAACGCATTATGCATAACGCATAACGCATAACGCATAATGCATAATGCCTAACGCAAACCCATAACGCATAACGCATAACGCATAACGCATAACGCATAACGCATAACGCACAACGCATATCGCATAACGCATAACGCATAACGCATAACGCATAACGCATAACGCATATCGAATAACGCATAACGTGTAACTCATAACGCATAACGCATAAAGCATAATGCATAACGCATAACGCATAACGCATAACGCATAACGCATAACGCATAACGTATAACGCATAACGCATACCGTATAACGCATAACGCATAATGCATAACGCAAACGTATAACGCATAACGCATAACGCATAACGCATAACGCATAACGCATAACGCATAACGCATAACGCATAACGCATAACGCATATCGCATAACACATAACGCATAACCCATAACGCATAACGCATAACGCATACCGTATAACGCATAACGCATAACGCATCACGCATAATGCATAACGAATAACGCATAACGCATATCGCATAGAACATAACGCATAACGCATAACGTACAACGTATAACGCATAACGCATAACGCATAACGCATAACGCATAACGCATAACGCATAACGCATAACGCATAACGCATATCGCATAACACATAACGCATAACCCATAACGCATAACGCATAACGCATAACGCATAACACATAACGCATAACGCATAACGCATAACGCATAACGCATAACGCATAATGCATAACGCATAAAGCGTAACGCATAACCCATAACGCATAACGCATAACGCATAACGCATAACGCATAACGCATAACGCATAACGCATAACGCATAACGCATAACGCATAACGCATAACGCATAACGCATAACGCATAACGCATAACGCATAATGCATAACACATAACGCATAACGCATTACGCACAAATCATAAAGCATAACGCATAACGCATAACGCATAACGCATAACGTACAACGTATAACGCTTAACGCATAACGCATAACGCATAACGCATAACGCATAACGCATAACGCATAACGCATAACGCATAACGCATAACGCATAACGCCTAACGGATCAGGCATAACGCATAACGCATAACCCACAAAATTACCGCATAAGGCTTGATGCATGGCGCATATCGCATAACGCATAAGGCATAACGCATAATACATAACGTATAACGCATTATGCATAACGCATAACGCATAACGCATAATGCATAATGCCTAACGCAAACCCATAAGGCATAAGGCATAACGCATAACGCATAACGCGTAACGCATGTCGGATCACGCATAACGCATAACGCATAACGCATAAAGCACAAAGCATAACGTATAACGCATAACGCATAACGCATAACGCAGAACGCATAACGCTTAACGCATAACGTACAACGTATAACGCATAACGCATAACGCATAACGCATAAACTCTTCCTCGGACGCTCCCCGATGTACCCCTTCATGCCGGTAGAGACAAACACTAACCCAACTCCAGTAAAACCCAGACGAAGTGTTATTTAAACTACATCCCTTCATCTCTGTTCTTCTGTCGACTCGGCGAGACCTGTTGGCGTGACCAGCACCTAATTGAGAAATGGAGTAATCGCTAATTATGGCCTCGCTTGGCCCGTATAAACGGAGGAGACAAGGGTTGAATGAAGCGACCATATGTTTCATTTTCAACCATTTATTCGTGCCCCCTTTCGGGGCGGCACTTCGTCAATGGTCCTCTTTCGGGACCTCAGTCTTATATCTCTTGAACAAAATGAAAGTAAAAAAAATCCTACTTTGCCTGATTACGGCAAATTCTTCTTATCCGTCTATGCGACGGCAGATCGATAAACCATAGGTAATCTTAACTACGGTAACGAGGCAAGAAAGTAAAGCAACAAAACAAACAAAAAAAAAAATTTTCTCCGTATTATCGGACGTTGATTTTCGGCGGCGTCCTTCCCGCGTGGCGGCACTTCCGCCTAACGGCAGTTTACCTCCGGTTCCTCAGGTTATGCGGACCCCCGGATTTCCAGGTCTTCCAGCAGTCTGGGCATGTCTTGACCGTGTAATAGGGCCGCCCGCACCGGTAGCAATACGGAAACCTTTGCGGGGCCGTGCACTGGGTGTGGGTGTGCCCTAGCCTTCGGCATTTTCAACACCCTTCCTCCAGCTCGCCTCCCCGGTACTTAGGGGCCTGAGCCTTGGCCGTCGGTACTTGTGGCTTGGTCGTCGCCATCACCCTCGGCGGCTTGGCGGCTACCACCATCTTTGGCGGCTCGGCAATTACCACCCTCGGCGGCTCGGCAATTACCACCCTCGGCGGCTCGGCAATCACCACCCTCGGCTTCACCGCTACCCCCGGTATTGGTCCCGCCTCCCCCGGCCTAGCTGGTGTGCCGGGTTTTTGCCAGTTCGGCATGTTCTCGAGGCGGAATCCTCGTCCCGTTCCGGTACGCTGCTTGATTTCTTCCCAGACGTGGTCGGCAATCATCTTGGAGGTATATTTTTCTTTCTGTATGAGGAGACGACGAGAATAATAAATGTCGTTGCTTTTGGCTTTTGAGTAACTCATTGGTGGGTCGGGAAGTATGGCTTCAAGTCCGAAATATGTGCTTTGCCGAGGTCGCTTCCGTCTTCCGCGGAGATGCGGTACACCCCTGGTGATAGTTTATGCGATATCGTTACTGGTCCCATGAATTTTGGGGCCAACTTTGCCGCCACGTGGTCTGCCGCTGACGATAACACCGCTTTCGCTTCATAACCCTGTCTCCTACGTTAAACTCTCTATTTCTCCGACGCAAATTATAATGGTGTGCTTGCTTATTATACGCGTCCTCGAGGTTCTCTAAAATCCAGTGTCTCAACGTTGGTAGTTGAGTCACTCTCTTTTTCCACGTATCATTTGCAGTAACCTCGAGGTCGATATCGGGTTCTACAGTGTCCCTTAAGCATTTTGCTGGTCGCGGCTCTCGCCCGAAATTGAGAAAAGCGGGAGAAGTCTGTAACACCGAATGATATGCGGTGTTGTACGCGAAGCGTAATTGCGGCAAATTCAGGTCCCAGTCTCTGTGATCCCTCTCTATGTAGGCTACTATCATCGTTTTGAGGATTCGATTTACGCGTTCTACCGGGTTTGCTTGCGGATGGTACGGGGGGGTTGTGGTGATTCGAATACCATATTCATTCGCTAAATCCCACAAACACTTGTTCGCGAACTCGGTGCCATTGTCCGTGAGCAGAACGTCGGGTGTTCCCCATCGCGAAAAAATTAACTCTTCAAGAGCTTCGGCAATCTTTGGACCGGTCGCACGTCGGAGCGGGGCGCACTCTATCCACTTGGTGAATAAGTCCTGTATTACCAGGAGGTACGCGTGACCGGATCTGCTGCGCGGAAGCGGGCCCATTATATCGGCAGCTATCACTGTCCACGGCATGTCAACACGGCGCCGACCCATCAACCCAGGCGGTAGTGTCTGCTCCACCTTTGTGAGTTGACAGGTCTTACAGCGTCTTACGTATTCTACAGCTGTTCTGTACATGCCTGGCCAGTAGTAGCGGGCCGCAATACGTTGGTACGTCTTTTCGACGCCTAAATGCCCTGCCTGTGGGTTATCATGCGATTCCTGCAGGATCTCCGTTCTGCGCTCTTCGGGAATCGCGAGTTTCCACTCGGTTATATCCGATCCTAACGTTTCCGCGACAACTGGATCCGTACGACGGCAAAATAATTCCCCGTCCCGAATCGACCAGTCTTTGAATTTATCCGGTGCTCGCTTGACTTCTGCTAATTTCCCCTCGTACCATTTCATACGCACCGCAGCTACTATCGGTATTTTGTCCTCTAAGACTTCCTCCCCCTCGCAAATTCGCGATAAAGCATCCGGCACTTTATTAAGGGCTCCCTGTCGGTATACTACTTCGAAATCATACTCTAGAAGTTGCAGGGCCCAACGCGCTAATCTCCCTGAGGGATTTTGCAATTTTCTTAACCACCGTAAACTGTTGTGGTCTGTAATCACCCTAAATTTGTACCCTTCCAAGTACGGACGAAATTTTTGTACCGCCCAGACGATCGCGAGACATTCCAATTCCGTAGCGGAATATTTTCTCTCTGGTAACGTGAGAGACCTGCTCGCGAACGCGATAACTCTTTCGACATCCTTGACCTCTTGCGTCAAAACTGCGCCTAGACCAACCGCGCTAGCATCCGTCTGTAGTGTAAATGGCGTTTCGAAATCTGGGCAGGAGAGGGTAGGTGCTGAAGCGATCGCGTCTCGAAGGGACTCGAAGGCGGTTTGTTGGCCAACCTTCCATTCCCATTCGCGATCCTTTCGCAGTAGGCCATTCAATGGCTCAGCCAGCGTGGCGAATCCCGGAATAAACCTCCTGTACCAGGATGCCATTCCCAGGAAACGCCGAAGCTGCTTTACTGTTTTAGGCGGAGGGTACGATAAAATTGGTCTAACTTTCTCCGCATCTACCTTCAACCCCTCTCCGCTCACCACGAAACCCAAATACCGAACTTCCTGACAACAAAACTCGCACTTCTCAGGATTGATTATTAGACCGGCAGCCTTGATTTTATTTATTACGCGTTCTAGCCATACGAGATGCTCCGCAAATGTTTTCGTCACGATTATTATATCGTCCAAATAGGCGAACGCGTGCGGCTCCATTTCTGGACCTATTAATCGGTCCAATAATCTCTGAAAAGTTGCGGGTGCGCCTGTCAGTCCGTACGGCATGCGACGGAAGTGAAATAGGCCTTTTCCCGGTACTGTAAACGCTGTTATTTCGCGACTCTTTTCCTCTAACGGGATTTGAAAATAGGCCTGACTGAGGTCAAGGGTCGAGATGTATTTCGCCGCACGTAATTTATCGAGAATCTGCGTCATGAGCGGTAGCGGGTACGCGTCTTTCCTCGAGACCTCGTTAACTTTTCGGAAATCCAGACAAAAACGGTATTTCCCGTTCGATTTCTTGACCATGACGATCGGACTTGACCAGCCACTTTGCGATGGTTCAATTATGCCATCTTTTAGCAATTTGTCTACTTCCGCATATATTGCCTCCTGAACTTTTGGAGATACGGCATAATATCGCTGTTTTATAGGCGGATGCCCATCTACATCTATTCGATGGCTGATCAAGTTCGTCACGCCCGATATTTCGTCAAATTCCGGCAACGTGGCCTCGAGGAATTCTCTTAATTGCCGTTTTTCGGCATCCGCCAACGTTTGCAGACCACAACAGACGGTATTGGGAGGCGTGTCTTCGAATGTGAATTTTTCGTTTGGCTGTTTCGCGAAATACCATACGGCATTGTGATATTCAGCCACGATTCCGAATTTTGCGATCGAATCCGTGCCTAACAATAGAGGGGTCACTAGACTGTCTAAAACCTGCGCGGAAATTCTACGTTCCTCCCTGCCTATCCTTAACGCGAAATGTGCTCGTTCCTCGGCACGATCTACTACCCCCGTGGCGAGGAGGAAATAACAGGGTTTGTTCGATTTCCCTAATACGATATTCTTCCTCTCGATTTTTCCTAGAATATCCCGACTGATGAATGTCAGAGATGATCCCGAATCTATTAGGGCGCGCGTCGCGAAGTTGCCGATGAACGCATCTACGGTCAGCAGAGGTGGGCGCTTAATGTCCCCAGTTATCATTACGCGGGCCGATATCAATTCGGGCGAAGTCTCTCTGGCCCCTGTGATTGACTTCTCTCCCCGTTTCCCGCCGACCTGTTGCATCTACGGCAACGTATTATTGTGACACCCTCCGACCCGCATCCGTAGCAATGCAGCCTAGGTTCTTCTCGGCAATCTCGCGATAGGTGACCTGTCTTACGACAATTCCAACATTGTGGCAGGTTACTTCCGCCCGCGCGTTGTCTATCGCGCGGCGGCCATTGACGCGTTGCTACGGTTGCGGTTACTTCCGCCTTACGCGGTATGGGTTCACGAGAGGACTCTCTTGATTTTGCCCCCGACCGGTATTTTTCGTTTCCCCTCGGCGCGGCAGCTAGATTATTTTTAGCGCTCGTCGCACGAGGTTCACGAACCCCTTGTCCGGGTTTAGAGTCTCTCCTAGTGGCTCTTGGGGGGGTGATCTTCCGAATCGTCGCTATCTACGCCTACTGCGGCAGCTAATGCGTTCGCGTACCCAAATCCGACCGATCTTCCCTTCGGTTGCAATTTCGAACGCAAGTGTCGGCTAGGATCAAACGCGAAACTAGGGTGAGCCATTTCGGATGGTTTCGGATTCCCCCGCCTCCTCTGCTGCGCTTCGCGGTCGGCACGTAGCAATTGATCCGTAACGATTTCCATCGTGGAACCTGATTCTAACGCGATAGACTGACGTAAAGATGGTTTCGCGCCCCAGTATAATCGTTCGACTTTCTTTTCCTCCTGCCACGGTGGCTGTAGTTTTCGGAACATAGCGGTCATTACCATAATATAATCGCGAATAGGTTCGTTATCATCCTGAAACCGATCTTTAATGTTTCTTTCTAATGTATATTGATATTCAGGGTCACCGAAGAATCGCCGAAATGCCCTCGCAAAATCCTCCCAAGTTCTCCAACCCGACGCGTGCGCGTTGTACCAGTGCTTGGCGACCCCCCCGAGACATACCGGCAAACAACGGATTAGTTCTTTATCCGCGATATTATGATATTTAATTTGTTGGTGGAGGTCCTCCAAAAAATCTTCTGGGTCCTCCCCCTCTTCTCCGGAAATCTTTAACCGCCATCGTCGCATTATTTCGGCGATGGGTGTTCCGCGGTAATACAATTCTCGGGGTTTCGCCCCGCCCTGTACCCCGTCGCTCGGTCCATCGTCCGGGCCGACATGCAAAGGCTTTTCTTCCGGTTCGCGGTACCTATCGGGAGACCATGGCCTCCATCTTGGCGAATTCGGTACTGGGAATGAAAATTCCTTAGGGGGTGATCTTCCCCCTTCGGTCGGTAGGTACTCCTCTGGAGGCCATTCTTCTCCGACCGCATCCCCGTATACCGATCTGTTTTCATCGTCCCCGCGGTCCGATTTCGGCAAATTAAGAAGGCTTTTCATTTCTTCGGGCCCTTCGATATCAGACGCGAAGCTCAATCGTCGCGGGCGTAATACGTCACCCCTCCCCGCGGTATAATTGACTCTATTCGAAATCTTACACAATCGCTAACGTAGGCTAGGGGAACGCTTAATATTCAGCCGAACTTTCTATTCGGTATTTGTTAACAAACGCGAATTACCGTTTCTTTGTTCTATTCGACTTTCTCCCTATGCTTTTCTCTATTTCCGTACGCGAATCTTTCCTGCGCGAATTTTCAGAAGTGATGGGGATATTTCGTCAAATGTTCGAAGCAACTTGCCCGTCGGCAATGGATACTTCGTATTCGCCAATCAATTTAGTTGTCGCTAAAGTGTATTTGTAGCTCCACACACGGGAGCATCTATCCAAGGAAACCACAAAAAAAAAATTCGATTTATTTATCGCCAAAGTTGGACTGCACTCGTCTAGGTTACGGCACAATACGGACAAAAACCATACTTCCCATTACCACATATAAAAAAAACATAAAAAAAAAATTTTGTGGGTGGGTGTAACAATAGGGTCTACACAATTAATATTCAATTGATATTGCCAATTAATACCATATAATAAATCAATACGCAATGAAATATCAACCCGCGTGTGCCATTCCGCCAATCAAAATATCATATCTTTGCCATAATATTACACATAATTTTCCAATATATACCGTATATTATACATTCATATATTCATTATAAATTCATATGCATGCACATTTTCTCACCCATATGAATCCATATTTATTCATTTAAGTTCGGAAGAAAGAAAAAAAATTCAATGATTTATGCATTAATTGCGCCTATTGCTTTTTATATAAAAAAACGGTAGTGCCTTCTGTACGGTATTTCTTCCATTCGTTTTATTTTAATATCGAAATAATGGAAGGCAAGTGAAATTGACCAAATCGAAGAGAAGAAAGAGAAATATGCAAGTATATATGTCACTGATTGCGAAAAAAAAAGTTATTGCTTCTTCGGGTAATTCTTAAAAGAAGTAATAAAAATAATAAAAAGCGATGAATTTAGTAACGACTAGAAGCCAAAAAAAAATCCAATAAATAAATAAATTACAACAAACAAATAAATAAATAAATAAAAAAAATACATAAAATCCTAATAAATCGGGAATGGTATATATAAAAATTAATAAGAGGTGTGACGGTGAATCTGTGGCATGGAAGAGAAAGGAAAAAAAATTAAAAAAAATTCTCCTAACCCTTCCACCAACAATTCGGGAACAATGTTACTAACTGCCAACAAAGCGTAGCGGTAAACCAAGTTAAAAGGCTCGGTTTATCCCACGGTAGATTAAGCAGCTTTTAAATATCGGTAAAATGAACGGATGAACTCTGGAACACGATAACTATTGCGTGAAAATTTCGTTCGGAATATCCGGCATATAAATTAACAACCATGTTCCTTGTTTCATCAAGGCAGGCAATTTTGACTAATCCCAAGGGGATAGCACGCAACCCGAAGAAGAAGAAAAAAAAAAATTTTGTCAGTATATCTCAAATTTACAATCACGCGGCAATATTCAGAATATTTCTTCAATTTAATTGAAGCGATATTCCGCCAAGGAGGATTCCTTCGCTCAATATTGACAGCGTTATTCAAAGCTGAAAGAGAATAGTATTCAAGTATACAACATACATAATTCAATACATATGGAATGGCACACGAACGATAATAATAGATACCCCGTAAACATCAGCGGGACCCTCGGTCGGTCGCATTCCGATGGTGTTTACGTCGGCGTTGGCTCAATATACCCGATGTGAAAAAGAAATTTCGTACGCGAATGGGTCGTGTGTCTCTACGACGCGACGTTCGACTTCTCTATCTCGCTCGAACTTTCTCGACTCCTCATCCAGTCAAAATTTTCCCACGAGAGCCCCGAACTCTTTCACGTGTCTCTATTGAAAAACCCGATCTCAAATCGCTTTTTACGGCGAGAGGTCCCTGTTCGGGCGCCAATTTGTCACGTCGTTTCCGGGTCGGTTCCGAACCGAAGACGAGCACGGGAAATTACGGCTTGAAGACCGGGCCACGCTCGGTCGCGCGACACGTGGTCCTCCCGGGACAAACAACCCTTCGCGGATCTGGATCACGATATCGAAATTGTTTCGAAATTCTTTCGGGCGCCAGACACGTAGAGTGTCACGCGAAGCTATTCTTTGACGCGAATCCCGCAAAATAATTCCGCTTCCGCGAGGGTTGCGCGATAACCTGAAATAGCCGCGAAAATGGTCAGGGTTCCACGTGGAGAGAAGGAACGGGGCATTCCCCGCGACGGGAACGTTTCTCGTGGGTAGAATAATTCAAATAAAATGCGGCAACGACAATCGTTTATTAACGAGATGACATTCAATAGCCCGTCGGTGGTCACCGACGGCAGCGAGAATTTGCCGGCGCGAGAACAAAGTGTTCGACGGTTATTCGGTCGCTCGCGCTTATTTATTCTATCGCGTTGAACTCGGCGGTCACAGGACTTCGCGTGTTATACAAACCTTTACGGCACGAATTCCGCCGAGCTCGGGTGACGGACGCGGATTTAGACTGGACTAGACGAGGATACGGCAAAGTCGCGAAAACGAAACGAACCGTCACGTCGTCCCACCGAGGAACGTCTCGAGTAGAACTCTTAGAATTTCGTCGAATATCGCACGTCCCGAATATTCCGTCCCGCGGACAATCGGCAACGATACGACCCACGGCCTCGTGTCCCTCTCGAGGGAGCTACCCTCGGTCGTCGGCAACACTGGCGGACACGTGGTGCGCGGCACGAAGTTAAACAAGAACACGCAAATACGCCCCGAGCCAACGCGAATGGTAAATCACGAATAAATGTGTCGGAATAAAGCCTGATCGGCACTTACCAAATGGTGGACGCAGGCCGTCTTAATCGGCAATCGATATGTACTTCGGTGAAACCGCGGATATAATTTCGGCACAACTTATCGCTTCGCGATCCTTCGACCCAGTGACCTACTTCGCAATGGCTCGGGAACGCGGAAGCGAGGCGTCCCCCTACTCCCTCATCTATCTCCTCCTAGGCGACGCTCGGGTCTATCGCGTGGTTCCTCGCGGCAGGGACGAATTCCATCTTTTCGGTCCCGGGTCCCCGGTAATTTACTGATTTCCCGGAGTCGGGCGATACAGCTGCAAAGTATTTCGGTAGGCATTCGAGCCGCCCCAGGATTGTTCTCGGCGCAATTCCTGGGCGAAAGACGGTGAGGTTGGGTTGCTGTACGTCCCGTATTCCGATTTCCCTCATCGGTCTCCCCGGTTGGTAAATCCGGGCTCGATCCTGGCTCGACCGTCTGGTTCGGCAATGACGTTCTGCGATAGGTCCTCCGAGCGCCTCTTCCCGAGACGTTGCGCCAGTCACGGCAGGAGATAGGTACCGGGTTCCTTTCGGACTCCGTTCGTTCCTGAAACTTCGTGTCGCGCCCAGCGGCGCGACATTTAAACGCGATAAATCTGTTCCGCTGGATTTCGGACGTTCCTGGGAGAGCGATCGCGACTAACGGTACGTTATTTTATTGGCCGTCGTTGGCCCGGTCCTTCGCCTAGGGTTCGGATTGACGCTGGCAGAATCTGCCACGTCACAACGCATAACGCATAACGCATAACGTATATCGCATAACACATAACGCATAAACCATAACGCATAACCCATAAGGCATAACGCATAACGTTAACGCATAACGCATAACGCATAACGCCTAACGCATAACGGATCACGCATAACGCATAAAGCATAACGCATAAAGCATAACGCATAACGCATAACGCATAACGCATAAAGCATAACGCATAACGCATAACGCATAACGCATATCGCATAACTCATAACGCATAACGTATAACGCATAACGCATACCGTATAACGCATAACGCATAACGCATAACGCAAACGTATAACGCACAACGCATAACGAATACAGCAAAACGTATAATGCTTAACGCATAACGGATCACGCTATAACGCATAACGCATAACGCATAACGCATATCGAATAACGCATAACGTGTAACTCATAACGCATAACGCATAAAGCATAATGCATAACGCATAACGCATAACGCATAACGCATATCGCATAACGCATAACGCATAACGTATAACGCATAACGCATAACGCATAACTTAAAACTCATTACTCATAACGAATAACGCATAACGCATAACGCATAACGCATAACGCATAACGCATAACGCATATCGAATAACGCATAACGTGTAACTCATAACGCATAACGCATAAAGCATAATGCATAACGCATAACGCATAACGCATAACGCATAACGCATAACGCATAAAGCATAACGCATAACGCATAACGCATAACGCATATCGCATAACGCATAACGCATAACGTTTAAGGCATAACGCATACCGTATAACGCATAACGCATAACGCATAACGCAAACGTATAACGCACATCGCATAACGAATACAGCAAAACGCATAATGCTTAACGCATAACGGATCACGCTATAACGCATAACGCATAACGCATAACGCATATCGAATAACGCATAACGTGTAACTCATAACGCATAACGCATAAAGCATAATGCATAACGCATAACGCATAACGCATATCGCATAACGCATAACGCATAACGTATAACGCATAACGCATACCGTAAAACGCATAAAGCATAACGCATAACCCATAACGCAAACGTATAACGCACAACGCATAACGAATACAGCAAAACGCATAATGCATAACGCATAACGCATATCGAATAACGCATAACGTGGAACTCATAACGCATAACGCATAAAGCATAATGCATAACGCATAACGCATAACGCATATCGCATAACGCATATCGCATAACGCATAACGTATAACGCATAACGCATACCGTAAAACGCATAAAGCATAACGCATAACCCATAACGCAAACGTATAACGCACAACGCATAACGAATACAGCAAAACGCATAATGCATAACGCATAACGCATAACGCATGGCGCATAACGCAAAATGCATAACGCATAACGCATAACGCATAACGCATAACGCATAACGCATAACGCATAACGCATAACGCATAACGCATAACGCATAACGCATAACGCATAACGCATAACGCATAACGCACAACGCATATCGCATAACGCATAACGCATAACGCATGGCGCAATACTCAAAATGCATAACGCATAACGCATAACGCATAACGCATAACGCATAACGCATAACGCATAACGCAGAACGCATAAAGCATAACGCATAACGCATAACGGATTAAGCATAATGCATAACGCATAACGCATAACGCATAACGCATAACGCATAACGCATAACGCATAACGCATAACGCATAACGCATAACGCATAACGCATAACGCATAATGCTTAACGCATAACGGATCACGCTATAACGCATAACGCATAACGCATAACGCATAACGCATAACGCATAACGCATAACGCATAACGCATAACGCATAACGCATAACGCATAAAGCATAACATATAACGCATAACGGAAAAAGCATAATGCATAACGCATAACGCATAACGCATTACGCATAACTTATAACTCATAACTCATAACGAATAACGCATATCGCAAAATGCATAACGCATGTCGGATCTCGCATAACGCATAACGCATAACGCATAACGCATAACGCATAACGCATAACGCATAACGCATAACGCATAACGCATAACGCATAACGCATAACGCACAACGCAAACGTATAACGCACAACGCATAATGCATAACGCATAACGCATAACGCATAACGCATGGCGCATAACGCATAATGCATAACGCATAACGCGTAACGCATAATTCATAACGCATAACGCAAAACGCATATCGCATAACGCATAACGCATAACGCATAACGAATAACGCATGGCGCATAACTCAAAATGCATAAGGCATAACGCATAACGCATGGCGCATAACTCAAAATGCATAACGCATAACGCATAACGCATAACGCATAACGCATAACGCATAACGCATAACGCACAACGCATATCGCATAACGTATAAGGCATAACGCATAATACATAACGTATAACGCATTATGCATAACGCATAACGCATAACGCATAATGCATAACCCATAACGCAAACCCATAAGGCATAAGGCATAACGCATAACGCATAACGCATAACGCATGTCGGATCACTCATAACGCATAACGCATAACGCATAAAGCATAAAGCATAACGTATAACGCATAACGCATATCGCATAACGCATAACGCATAACCCATAACGCATAAAGCATAATGCATAACGCATAACGCATAACGCATAACGCATAACGCATAACGCATAACGCATAACGCATAACGCATAACGCATAACGCATAACGCATAACGCATAACGCACAACGCATATCGCATAACGCATAACGCATAACGCATAACGCATGGCGCATAACGCATAACGCATAACGCATAACGCATATCGCATAACACATAACGCATAACCCATAACGCATAACGCATAACGCATAACGCATAACGCATAACGCATAACGCATAACGCATAACGCATAACGCATAACGCATAACGCATAACGCATAATGCATAACGCATAAAGCGTAACGCATAACCCATAACGCATAACGCATAACGCATAACGCATAACGCATAACGCATAACGCATAACGCATAACGCATAACGCATAACGCATAACGCCTAACGGATCAGGCATAACGCATAACGCATAATGCATAACACATAACTCATAACGCATTACGCACAAAGCATAAAGCATAACGCATAACGCATAACGCATAACGCATAACGTACAACGTATAACGCTTAACGTACAACGTATAACGCATAACGCATAACGCATAACGCATAACGCATAACGCATAACGCATAACGTATATCGCATAACACATAACGCATAAACCATAACGCATAACGCATAAGGCATAACGCATAACGTTAACGCATAAAGCATAACGCATAACGCATAACGCATAACGCATATCGCATAACTCATAACGCATAACGTATAACGCATAACGCATACCGTATAACGCATAACGCATAACGCATAACGCAAACGTATAACGCACAACGCATAACGAATACAGCAAAACGCATAATGCTTAACGCATAACGGATCACGCTATAACGCATAACGCATAACGCATAACGCATATCGAATAACGCATAACGTGTAACTCATAACGCATAACGCATAAAGCATAATGCATAACGCATAACGCGTAACGCATAATTCATAACGCATAACGCAAAACGCATATCGCATAACGCATAACGCATAACGCATAACGAATAACGCATGGCGCATAACTCAAAATGCATAAGGCATAACGCATAACGCATGGCGCATAACTCAAAATGCATAACGCATAACGCATAACGCATAACGCATAACGCATAACGCATAACGCACAACGCATATCGCATAACGTATAAGGCATAACGCATAATACATAACGTATAACGCATTATGCATAACGCATAACGCATAATGCATAATGCATAACCCATAACGCAAACCCATAAGGCATAAGGCATAACGCATAACGCATAACGCATAACGCATGTCGGATCACTCATAACGCATAACGCATAACGCATAAAGCATAAAGCATAACGTATAACGCATAACGCATATCGCATAACGCATAACGCATAACCCATAACGCATAAAGCATAATGCATAACGCATAACGCATAACGCATAACGCATAACGCATAACGCATAACGCATAACGCATAACGCATAACGCATAACGCATAACGCATAACGCACAACGCATATCGCATAATGCATAACACATAACTCATAACGCATTACGCACAAAGCATAAAGCATAACGCATAACGCATAACGCATAACGCATAACGTACAACGTATAACGCTTAACGTACAACGTATAACGCATAACGCATAACGCATAACGCATAACGCATAACGCATAACGCATAACGTATATCGCATAACACATAACGCATAAACCATAACGCATAACGCATAAGGCATAACGCATAACGTTAACGCATAAAGCATAACGCATAACGCATAACGCATAACGCATATCGCATAACGCATAACGCATAACGTATAACGCATAACGCATACCGTATAACGCATAACGCATAACGCATAACGCAAACGTATAACGCACAACGCATAACGAATACAGCAAAACGCATAATGCTTAACGCATAACGGATCACGCTATAACGCATAACGCATAACGCATAACGCATATCGAATAACGCATAACGTGTAACTCATAACGCATAACGCATAAAGCATAATGCATAACGCATAACGCATAACGCATATCGCATAACGCATAACGCATAACGTATAACGCATAACGCATAACGCATAACGCATAACTTAAAACTCATTACTCATAACGAATAACGCATAACGCATAACGCATAACGCATAACGCATAACGCATATCGAATAACGCATAACGTGTAACTCATAACGCATAACGCATAAAGCATAATGCATAACGCATAACGCATAACGCATATCGCATAACATATAACGCATAACGTATACCGTATAACGCATAACGCATAACGCATAACGCATAACGCATAACGCATAACGCATAACGCATAACGCATAACGCATAACGCATAAAGCATAACGCATAACGCATAACGCATAACGCATATCGCATAACGCATAACGCATAACGTTCAACGCATAACGCATACCGTATAACGCATAACGCATAACGCATAACGCAAACGTATAACGCACATCGCATAACGAATACAGCAAAACGCATAATGCTTAACGCATAACGGATCACGCTATAACGCATAACGCATAACGCATAACGCATAACGCATATCGAATAACGCATAACGTGTAACTCATAACGCATAACGCATAAAGCATAATGCATAACGCATAACGCATAACGCATATCGCATAACGCATAACGTATAACGCATAACGCATACCGTAAAACGCATAAAGCATAACGCATAACCCATAACGCAAACGTATAACGCACAACGCATAACGAATACAGCAAAACGCATAATGCATAACGCATAACGCATAACGCATAACGCATGGCGCATAACGCAAAATGCATAACGCATAACGCATAACGCATAACGCATAACGCATAACGCATAACGCATAACGCATAACGCATAACGCATAACGCATAACGCATAACGCAAAACGCATAACGCACAACGCATATCGCATAACGCATAACGCATAACGCATAACGCATGGCGCAAAACTCAAAATGCATAACGCATAACGCATAACGCATAACGCATAACGCATAACGCATAACGCATATCGCATAACGCATAACGCATAACATATAACGCATAACGTATACCGTATAACGCATAACGCATAACGCATAATGCTTAACGCATAACGGATCACGCTATAACGCATAACGCATAACGCATAACGCATAACGCATATCGAATAACGCATAACGTGTAACTCATAACGCATAACGCATAAAGCATAATGCATAACGCATAACGCATAACGCATATCGCATAACGCATAACGTATAACGCATAACGCATACCGTAAAACGCATAAAGCATAACGCATAACCCATAACGCAAACGTATAACGCACAAAGCATAACGAATACAGCAAAACGCATAATGCATAACGCATAACGCATAACGCATAACGCATAACGCATGGCGCATAACGCAAAATGCATAACGCATAACGCATAACGCATAACGCATAACGCATAACGCATAACGCATAACGCATAACGCATAACGCACAACGCAAATCGCATAACGCATAACGCATAACGCATAACGCATGGCGCAAAACTCAAAATGCATAACGCATAACGCATAACGCATAACGCATAACGCATAACGCATAACGCATAACGCATAACGCATAACGCATAACGCATAACGCAGAACGCATAAATCATAACGCATAACGCATAACGGATTAAGCATAATGCATAACGCATAACGCATAACGCATAACGCATAACGCATAACGCATAACGCATAACGCAGAACGCATAACGCATAAAGCATAACATATAACGCATAACGGAAAAAGCATAATGCATAACGCATAACGCATAACGCATTACGCATAACTTATAACTCATAACTCATAACGAATAACGCATATCGCAAAATGCATAACGCATGTCGGATCTCGCATAACGCATAACGCATAAAGCATAACGTATATCGCATAAAGTATAACGCATAACGCATAGCGCATAACGCATAACTCAAAATGCATAACGCATAACGCATATCGCATAACGCATAACGCATAATGCATAACGCATAACGCATAACGCATAACGCAAACGTATAACGCACATCGCATAACGAATACAGCAAAACGCATAATGCTTAACGCATAACGGATCACGCTATAACGCGTAACGCATAACGCATAACGCATAACGCATATCGAATAACGCATAACGTGTAACTCATAACGCATAACGCATAAAGCATAATGCATAACGCATAACGCATAACGCATATCGCATAACGCATAACGTATAACGCATAACGCATACCGTAAAACGCATAAAGCATAACGCATAACCCATAACGCAAACGTATAACGCACAAAGCATAACGAATACAGCAAAACGCATAATGCATAACGCATAACGCATAACGCATAACGCATAACGCATGGCGCATAACGCAAAATGCATAACGCATAACGCATAACGCATAACGCATAACGCATAACGCATAACGCATAACGCATAACGCATAACGCACAACGCAAATCGCATAACGCATAACGCATAACGCATAACGCATGGCGCAAAACTCAAAATGCATAACGCATAACGCATAACGCATAACGCATAACGCATAACGCATAACGCATAACGCATAACGCATAACGCATAACGCAGAACGCATAAATCATAACGCATAACGCATAACGGATTAAGCATAATGCATAACGCATAACGCATAACGCATAACGCATAACGCATAACGCATAACGCATAACGCATAACGCAGAACGCATAACGCATAAAGCATAACATATAACGCATAACGGAAAAAGCATAATGCATAACGCATAACGCATAACGCATTACGCATAACTTATAACTCATAACTCATAACGAATAACGCATATCGCAAAATGCATAACGCATGTCGGATCTCGCATAACGCATAATGCATAAAGCATAACGTATATCGCATAAAGTATAACGCATAACGCATAGCGCATAACGCATAACTCAAAATGCATAACGCATAACGCATATCGCATAACGCATAACGCATAACGCATAACGCATAACGCATAACGCATAACGCACAACGGATATCGCATAACGCATAGCGCATAACGCATAACGCATGGCGCATAACTCAAAATGCATAACGCATAACGCATAACGCATAACGCAAACGTATAACGCACAACGCATAACGAATACAGCAAAACGCATAATGCTTAACGCATAACGGATCACGCATAACGCATAACGCACAACGCATATCGCATAACGCATAACGCATAACGCATAACGCATAACGCATAACGCATAACGCATAACGCATACCGTATAACGCATAACGCATAACGCATCACGCATAATGCATAACGAATAACGCATAACGCATATCGCATAGAACATAACGCATAACGCATAACGTACAACGTATAACGCATAACGCATAACGCATAACGCATAACGCATAACGCATAACGCATAACGCATAACGCATAACGCATAACGCATAACGCATATCGCATAACACATAACGCATAACCCATAACGCATAACGCATAACGCATAACGCATAACGCATAACGCATAACGCATAACGCTTAACGCATAACGCATAACGCATAATGCATAACGCATAAAGCGTAACGCATAACCCATAACGCATAACGCATAACGCATAACGCATAACGCATAACGCATAACGCATAACGCATAACGCATAACGCCTAACGGATCAGGCATAACGCATAACGCATAATGCATAACACATAACTCATAACGCATTACGCACAAAGCATAAAGCATAACGCATAACGCATAACGCATAACGCATAACGTACAACGTATAACGCTTAACGTACAACGTATAACGCATAACGCATAACGCATAACGCATAACGCATAACGCATAACGCATAACGCATAAAGCATAACGCATAACGCATAACGCATAACGCATATCGCATAACGCATAACGCATAACGTTTAACGCATAACGCATACCGTATAACGCATAACGCATAACGCATAACGCAAACGTATAACGCACAACGCATAACGAATACAGCAAAACGCATAATGCTTAACGCATAACGGATCACGCTATAACGCATAACGCATAACGCATAACGCATAACGCATGGCGCATAACGCAAAATGCATAACGCATAACGCATAACGCATAACGCATAACGCATAACGCACAACGCATATCGCATAACGCATAACGCATAACGCATGGCGCAAAACTCAAAATGCATAACGCATAACGCATAACGCATAACGCATAACGCATAACGCATAACGCAGAACGCATAAAGCATAACGCTTAACGCATAACGCATAACGCATAAAGCATAACAAATAACGCATAACGCATAACGCATATCGCATAACTCATAACGCATAACGTATAACGCATAACGCATACCGTATAACGCATAACGCATAACGCATAAACCATAACGCATAACGCATAAGGCATAACGCATAACGTTAACGCATAACGCATAACGCATAACGCCTAACGCATAACGGATCACGCATAACGCATAAAGCATAATGCATAACGCATAACGCATAACGCATATCGCATAACGCATAACGCATAACGTATAACGCATAACGTATACCGTATAACGCATAACGCATAACGCATAACGCATAACGCATAACGCATAACGCATAACGCATAACGCATAACGCATAACGCATAACGCATAAAGCATAACGCATAACGCATAACGCATAACGCATATCGCATAACGCATAACGCATAACGTTTAACGCATAACGCATACCGTATAACGCATAACGCATAACGCATAACGCAAACGTATAACGCACAACGCATAACGAATACAGCAAAACGCATAATGCTTAACGCATAACGGATCACGCTATAACGCATAACGCATAACGCATAACGCATAACGCATGGCGCATAACGCAAAATGCATAACGCATAACGCATAACGCATAACGCATAACGCATAACGCATAACGCACAACGCATGTCGCATAACGCATAACGCATAACGCATAACGCATGGCGCAAAACTCAAAATGCATAACGCATAACGCATAACGCATAACGCATAACGCATAACGCATAACGCATAACGCATAACGCATAACGCATAACGCATAACGCATAACGCATAACGCAGAACGCATAAAGCATAACGCTTAACGCATAACGCATAACGCATAAAGCATAACGCATAACGCATAACGCATATCGCATAACTCATAACGCATAACGTATAACGCATAACGCATACCGTATAACGCATAACGCATAACGCATAAACCATAACGCATAACGCATAAGGCATAACGCATAACGTTAACGCATAACGCATAACGCATAACGCCTAACGCATAACGGATCACGCATAACGCATAAAGCATAACGCATAAAGCATAACGCATAACGCATAACGCATAACGCATAACGCATAAAACATAACGCATAACGCATAACGCATAACGCATATCGCATAACTCATAACGCATAACGTATAACGCATAACGCATACCGTATAACGCATAACGCATAACGCATAACGCAAACGTATTACGCACAACGCATAACGAATACAGCAAAACGCATAATGCTTAACGCATAACGGATCACGCTATAACGCATAACGCATAACGCATAACGCATATCGAATAACGCATAACGTGTAACTCATAACGCATAACGCATAAAGCATAATGCATAACGCATAACGCATAACGCATATCGCATAACGCATAACGCATAACGTATAACGCATAACGCATAACGCATAACGCATAACGCATAACGCATAAGGCATAACGCATAACGTTAACGCATAACGCATAACGCATAACGCCTAACGCATAACGGATCACGCATAACGCATAAAGCATAACGCATAAAGCATAACGCATAACGCATAACGCATAACGCATAACGCATAAAACATAACGCATAACGCATAACGCATAACGCATATCGCATAACTCATAACGCATAACGTATAACGCATAACGCATACCGTATAACGCATAACGCATAACGCATAACGCAAACGTATAACGCACAACGCATAACGAATACAGCAAAACGCATAATGCTTAACGCATAACGGATCACGCTATAACGCATAACGCATAACGCATAACGCATATCGAATAACGCATAACGTGTAACTCATAACGCATAACGCATAAAGCATAATGCATAACGCATAACGCATAACGCATATCGCATAACGCATAACGCATAACGTATAACGCATAACGCATAACGCATAACGCATAACTTAAAACTCATTACTCATAACGAATAACGCATAACGCATAACGCATAACGCATAACGCATAACGCATATCGAATAACGCATAACGTGTAACTCATAACGCATAACGCATAAAGCATAATGCATAACGCATAACGCATAACGCATATCGCATAACGCATAACGCATAACGTATAACGCATAACGTATACCGTATAACGCATAACGCATAACGCATAACGCATAACGCATAACGCATAACGCATAACGCATAACGCATAACGCATAACGCATAAAGCATAACGCATAACGCATAACGCATAACGCATATCGCATAACGCATAACGCATAACGTATAACGCATAACGCATACCGTATAACGCATAACGCATAACGCATAACGCAAACGTATAACGCACAACGCATAACGAATACAGCAAAACGCATAATGCTTAACGCATAACGGATCACGCTATAACGCATAACGCATAACGCATAACGCATAACGCATGGCGCATAACGCAAAATGCATAACGCATAACGCATAACGCATAACGCATAACGCATAACGCATAACGCATGACGCACAACGCATATCGCATAACGCATAACGCATAACGCATAACGCATGGCGCATAACTCAAAATGCATAACGCATAACGCATAACGCATAACGCATAACGCATAACGCATAACGCATACCGTATAACGCATAACGCATAACGCATAACGCATAATGCATAACGAATAACGCATAACGCATAACGCATAACGTACAACGTATAACGCATAACGCATAACGCATAACGCATAACGCATAACGCATAACGCATAACGCATAACGCATAACGCATATCGCATAACACATAACGCATAACCCATAACGCATAACGCATAACGCATAACGCATAACGCATAACGCATAACGCATAACGCATAACGCATAACGCATAACGCATAATGCATAACGCATAACGCATAACGCATAACGCATAACGCATAACGCATAACGCAGAACGCATAACGCATAAAGCATAACATATAACGCATAACGGAAAAAGCATAATGCATAACGCATAACGCATACAGCAAAACGCATAATGCTTAACGCATAACGGATCAAGCATAACGTATAGAGCATAACGCATAACGCATAACGCATAACGCATAACGCATACCGTATAACGCATAACGCATAACGCATCACGCATAATGCATAACGAATAACGCATAAGGCATATCGCATAGAACATAACGCATAACGCATAACGTACAACGTATAACGCATAACGCATAACGCATAACGCATAACGCATAACGCATAACGCATAACGCATATCGCATAACACATAACGCATAACCCATAACGCATAACGCATAACGCATAACGCATAACGCATAACGCATAACGCATAACGCATAACGCATAACGCATAACGCATAACGCATAACGCACAACGCATATCGCATAACGCATAACGCATAACGCATAACGCATGGCGCATAACTCAAAATGCATAACGCATAACAAAATAACGCATAACGCAAACGTATAACGCACAACGCATAACGAATACAGCAAAACGCATAATGCTTAACGCATAACGGATCAAGCATAACGTATAGAGCATAACGCATAACGCATAACGCATAACGCATAACGCATAACGCATAACGCATAACGCATAACGCATCACGCATAATGCATAACGAATAACGCATAACGCATATCGCATAGAACATAACGCATAACGCATAACGTACAACGTATAACGCATAACGCATAACGCATAACGCATAACGCATAACGCATAACGCATAACGCATAACGCATAACGCATAACGCATAACACATAACGCATAACCCATAACGCATAACGCATAACGCATAACGCATAACGCATAACACATAACGCATAACGCATAACGCATAACGCATAACGCATAATGCATAACGCATAAAGCGTAACGCATAACCCATAACGCATAACGCATAACGCATAACGCATAACGCATAACGCATAACGCATAACGCATAACGCATAACGCATAACGCATAACGCATAACGCATAACGCATAACGCATAACGCATAACGCATAACGCATAACGCATAACGCATAACGCCTAACGCATAACGCATAACGCATAACGCATAACGCCTAACGGATCAGGCATAACGCATAACGCATAATGCATAACACATAACGCATAACGCATTACGCACAAAGCATAAAGCATAACGCATAACGCATAACGCATAACGCATAACGCATAACGCATAACGCATAACGCATACCGTATAACGCATAACGCATAATGCATAACGCAAACGTATAATGCACAACGCATAACGCATAACGAACAACGGATAACGCATAACGCATAACGCATAACGAATACCGCAAAACGTATATCGCATAACACATAACGGATCACGCATAACGCATAACGCATAACGCATAACGCATAACGCATATCGCATAACACATAACGCATAACCCATAACGCATAACGCATAACGCATAACGCATAACTCATAACGCATAACGCATAACGCATAACGCATAACGCATAATGCATAACGCATAACGCATAACGCATAACGCATAACGCATAACGCATAACGCATAACGCATAACGCATAACGCATAACGCATAACGCCTAACGGATCAGGCATAACGCATAACGCATAATGCATAACACATAACGCATAACGCATTACGCACAAAGCATAAAGCATAACGCATAACGCATAACGCATAACGCATAACGTACAACGTATAACGCTTAACGCATAACGCATAACGCATAACGCATAACGCATAACGCATAACGCATAACGCATAACGCATAACGCATAACGCATAACGCACAACGCATATCGCATAACGCATAACGCATAACGCATAACGCATGGCGCAATACTCAAAATGCATAACGCATAACGCATAACGCATAACGCATAACGCATAACGCATAACGCATAACGCACAACGCATATCGCATAACGTATAAGGCATAACGCATAATACATAACGTATAACGCATTATGCATAACGCATAACGCATAACGCATAATGCATAACCCATAACGCAAACCCATAAGGCATAAGGCATAACGCATAACGCATAACGCATGTCGGATCACTCATAACGCATAACGCATAACGCATAAAGCATAAAGCATAACGTATAACGCATAACGCATATCGCATAACGCATAACGCATAACCCATAACGCATAAAGCATAATGCATAACGCATAACGCATAACGCATAACGCATAACGCATAACGCATAACGCATAACGCATAACGCATAACGCATAACGCATAACGCATAACGCATAACGCATAACGCACAACGCATATCGCATAACGCATAACGCATAACGCATAACGCATGGCGCATAACGCATAACGCATGGCGCATAACTCAAAATGCATAACGCATAACGCATAACGCATAACGCAAACGTATAACGCACAACGCATAACGAATACAGCAAAACGCATAATGCTTAACGCATAACGGATCACGCATAACGCATATCGCACAACGCATATCGCATAACGCATAACGCATAACGCATAACGCATAACGCATACCGTATAACGCATAACGCATAACGCATCACGCATAATGCATAACGAATAACGCATAACGCATATCGCATAGAACATAACGCATAACGCATAACGTACAACGTATAACGCATAACGCATAACGCATAACGCAAAACGCATAACGCATAACGCATAACGCATAACGCATAACGCATAACGCATATCGCATAACACATAACGCATAACCCATAACGCATAACGCATAACGCATAACGCATAACGCATAACGCATAACGCATAACGCATAACGCATAACGCATAATGCATAACGCATAAAGCGTAACGCATAACCCATAACGCATAACGCATAACGCATAACGCATAACGCATAACGCATAACGCATAACGCATAACGCATAACGCATAACGCATAACGCATAACGCATAACGCATAACGCCTAACGGATCAGGCATAACGCATAACGCATAATGCATAACACATAACTCATAACGCATTACGCACAAAGCATAAAGCATAACGCATAACGCATAACGCATAACGCATAACGCATAACGTACAACGTATAACGCTTAACGTACAACGTATAACGCATAACGCATAACGCATAACGCGTAACGCATAACGCATAACGCATAACGCATAACGTATATCGCATAACACATAACGCATAAACCATAACGCATAACGCATAAGGCATAACGCATAACGTTAACGCATAACGCATAACGCATAACGCCTAACGCATAACGGATCACGCATAACGCATAAAGCATAACGCATAAAGCATAACGCATAACGCATAACGCATAACGCATAACGCATAAAGCATAACGCATAACGCATAACGCATAACGCATATCGCATAACTCATAACGCATAACGTATAACGCATAACGCATACCGTATAACGCATAACGCATAACGCATAACGCAAACGTATAACGCACAACGCATAACGAATACAGCAAAACGCATAATGCTTAACGCATAACGGATCACGCTATAACGCATAACGCATAACGCATAACGCATATCGAATAACGCATAACGTGTAACTCATAACGCATAACGCATAAAGCATAATGCATAACGCATAACGCATAACGCATATCGCATAACGCATAACGCATAACGTATAACGCATAACGCATAACGCATAACGCATAACTTAAAACTCATTACTCATAACGAATAACGCATAACGCATAACGCATAACGCATAACGCATAACGCATATCGAATAACGCATAACGTGTAACTCATAACGCATAACGCATAAAGCATAATGCATAACGCATAACGCATAACGCATATCGCATAACGCATAACGCATAACATATAACGCATAACGTATACCGTATAACGCATAACGCATAACGCATAACGCATAACGCATAACGCATAACGCATAACGCATAACGCATAACCAATAACGCATAACGCATAAAGCATAACGCATAACGCATAACGCATAACGCATATCGCATAACGCATAACGCATAACGTATAACGCATAACGCATACCGTATAACGCATAACGCATAACGCATAACGCAAACGTATAACGCACATCGCATAACGAATACAGCAAAACGCATAATGCTTAACGCATAACGGATCACGCTATAACGCATAACGCATAACGCATAACGCATAACGCATATCGAATAACGCATAACGTGTAACTCATAACGCATAACGCATAAAGCATAATGCATAACGCATAACGCATAACGCATATCGCATAACGCATAACGTATAACGCATAACGCATACCGTAAAACGCATAAAGCATAACGCATAACCCATAACGCAAACGTATAACGCACAACGCATAACGAATACAGCAAAACGCATAATGCATAACGCATAACGCATAACGCATAACGCATGGCGCATAACGCAAAATGCATAACGCATAACGCATAACGCATAACGCATGGCGCAAAACTCAAAATGCATAACGCATAACGCATAACGCATAACGCATAACGCATAACGCATAACGCATAACGCATAACGCATAATGCATAACGCAGAACGCATAAATCATAACGCATAACGGATTAAGCATAATGCATAACGCATAACGCATAACGCATAACGCATAACGCATAACGCATAACGCATAACGCATAACGCATAACGCATAATGCTTAACGCATAACGGATCACGCTATAACGCATAACGCATAACGCATAACGCATAACGCATAACGCATAACGCATAACGCATAACGCATAACGCATAACGCATAACGCATAACGCATAACGCATAACGCATAACGCATAAAGCATAACATATAACGCATAACGGAAAAAGCATAATGCATAACGCATAACGCATAACGCATTACGCATAACTTATAACTCATAACTCATAAAGAATAACGCATATCGCAAAATGCATAACGCATGTCGGATCTCGCATAACGCATAACGCATAAAGCATAAAGCATAACGTATATCGCATAAAGTATAACGCATAACGCATAGCGCACAACGCATAACGCATAACGCATAACGCATAACGCATAACGCATAACGCATAACGTATAACGCATAACGCATAACGCATAACGCATAACACGTAACGCATAACGCATAACGCATAACGCATAACGCATAACGCATAACGCATAACGCATAACGCATAACGCATAACGCATAACGCATAACGCACAACGCAAACGTATAACGCACAACGCATAATGCATAACGCATAACGCATAACGCATAACGCATGGCGCATAACGCATAATGCATAACGCATAACGCATAACGCATAATTCATAACGCATAACGCAAAACGCATATCGCATAACGCATAACGCATAACGCATAACGAATAACGCATGGCGCATAACTCAAAATGCATAACGCATAACGCATAACGCATGGCGCATAACTCAAAATGCATAACGCATAACGCATAACGCATAACGCATAACGCATAACGCATAACGCATAACGCATAACGCACAACGCATATCGCATAACGTATAAGGCATAACGCATAATACATAACGTATAACGCATTATGCATAACGCATAACGCATAACGCATATAGCATAACCCATAACGCAAACCCATAAGGCATAACGCATAACGCATAACGCATAACGCATGTCGGATCACTCATAACGCATAACGCATAACGCATAAAGCATAAAGCATAACGTATAACGCATAACGCATATCGCATAACGCATAACGCATAACCCATAACGCATAAAGCATAATGCATAACGCATAACGCATAACGCATAACGCATAACGCATAACGCATAACGCATAACGCATAACGCATAACGCATAACGCATAACGCATAACGCACAACGGATATCGCATAACGCATAACGCATAACGCATAACGCATGGCGCATAACGCATAACGCATGGCGCATAACTCAAAATGCATAACGCATAACGCATAACGCATAACGCAAACGTATAACGCACAACGCATAACGAATACAGCAAAACGCATAATGCTTAACGCATAACGGATCACGCATAACGCATAACGCACAACGCATATCGCATAACGCATAACGCATAACGCATAACGCATAACGCATACCGTATAACGCATAACGCATAACGCATCACGCATAATGCATAACGAATAACGCATAACGCATATCGCATAGAACATAACGCATAACGCATAACGTACAACGTATAACGCATAACGCATAACGCATAACGCATAACGCATAACGCATAACGCATAACGCATAACGCATAACGCATAACGCATATCGCATAACACATAACGCATAACCCATAACGCATAACGCATAACGCATAACGCATAACGCATAACGCATAACGCATAACGCATAACGCATAACGCATAACGCATAACGCATAACGCATAATGCATAACGCATAAAGCGTAACGCATAACCCATAACGCATAACGCATAACGCATAACGCATAACGCATAACGCATAACGCATAACGCATAACGCATAACGCATAACGCATAACGCCTAACGGATCAGGCATAACGCATAACGCATAATGCATAACACATAACTCATAACGCATTACGCACAAAGCATAAAGCATAACGCATAACGCATAACGCATAACGAATAACGTACAACGTATAACGCTTAACGTACAACGTATAACGCATAACGCATAACGCATAACGCATAACGCATAACGCATAACGTATATCGCATAACACATAACGCATAAACCATAACGCATAAGGCATAACGCATAACGTTAACGCATAACGCATAACGCATAACGCCTAACGCATAACGGATCACGCATAACGCATAACGCATAACGCATAAAGCATAACGCATAACGCATAACGCATAACGCATATCGCATAACTCATAACGCATAACGTATAACGCATAACGCATACCGTATAACGCATAACGCATAACGCATAACGCAAACGTATAACGCACAACGCATAACGAATACAGCAAAACGCATAATGCTTAACGCATAACGGATCACGCTATAACGCATAACGCATAACGCATAACGCATATCGAATAACGCATAACGTGTAACTCATAACGCATAACGCATAAAGCATAATGCATAACGCATAACGCATAACGCATAACGCATAACGCATAACGCATAACGCATAACGTATAACGCATAACGCATAACGCATAACGCATAACTTAAAACTCATTACTCATAACGAATAACGCATAACGCATAACGCATAACGCATAACGCATAACGCATAACGCATATCGAATAACGCATAACGTGTAACTCATAACGCATAACGCATAAAGCATAATGCATAACGCATAACGCATAACGCATATCGCATAACGCATAACGCATAACGTATAACGCATAACGTATACCGTATAACGCATAACGCATAACGCATAACGCATAACGCATAACGCATAACGCATAACGCATAACGCATAAAGCATAACGCATAACGCATAACGCATAACGCATATCGCATAACGCATAACGCATAACGTTTAACGCATAACGCATACCGTATAACGCATAACGCATAACGCATAACGCAAACGTATAACGCACAACGCATAACGAATACAGCAAAACGCATAATGCTTAACGCATAACGGATCACGCTATAACGCATAACGCATAACGCATAACGCATAACGCATGGCGCATAACGCAAAATGCATAACGCATAACGCATAACGCATAACGCATAACGCATAACGCATAACGCACAACGCATATCGCATAAAGCATAACGCATAACGCATAACGCATAACGCATAACGCATAACGCATAACGCATAACGCATAACGCATAACGCATAACGCATAACGCATAACGCATAACGCATAACGCATAACGCATAACACATAACGCGTAACGCATAACACATAACATATAACGCATAACGCATAACGAAAACGCATAACGCATAGCGGATAACGCACAACGCATAACACATAACGCATAACGCATAACGCATAACGCATAACGCATAACGCATAACGCATAAAGCATAACGCATAACGCATAACGCAGAACGCATAAAGCATAACGCTTAACGCATAACGCATAACGCATAAAGCATAACGCATAACGCATAACGCATAACGCATAACGCATAACGCATAACGCATAACGCATAACGCATAACGCATAACGCATAACGCATAACGCATAACGCATAACGCATAACGCATAACACATAACGCGTAACGCATAACACATAACATATAACGCATAACGCATAACGAAAACGCATAACGCATAGCGGATAACGCACAACGCATAACACATAACGCATAACGCATAACGCATAACGCATAACGCATAACGCATAACGCATAAAGCATAACGCATAACGCATAACGCATAACGCATAACGCATAACGCATAACGCATAACGCATAACGCATAACGCATATCGAATAACGCATAACGTGTAACTCATAACGCATAACGCATAAAGCATAATGCATAACGCATAACGCATAACGCATATCGCATAACGCATAACGCATAACGTATAACGCATAACGTATACCGTATAACGCATAACGCATAACGCATAACGCATAACGCATAACGCATAACGCATAAAGCATAACGCATAACGCATAACGCATAACGCATATCGTATAACTCATAACGCATAACGTATAACGCATAACGCATACCGTATAACGCATAACGCATAACGCATAACGCAAACGTATAACGCACAACGCATAACGAATACCGTACAACGCATAACGCATAACGCATAACGCATAACGCATAACGCATAACGCATAACGCATAACGCATAACGCATAACGCATAAAGCATAACGCATATCGCATAACTCATAACGCATAACGTATAACGCATAACGCATACCGTATAACGCATAACGCATATCGCATAACTCATAACGCATAACGTATAACGCATAACGCATACCGTATAACGCATAACGCATAACGCATAAACCATATCGCATAACGCATAACGCATAACGCATAACGCATATCGCATAACGCATAACGCATAACGCAAACGTATAACGCACAACGCATAACGAATACAGCAAAACGCATAATGCTTAACGCATAACGGATCACGCTATAACGCATAACGCATAACGCATAACGCATAACGCATGGCGCATAACGCAAAATGCATAACGCATAACGCATAACGCATAACGCATAACGCATAACGCATAACGCATAACGCAGAACGCATAAAGCATAACGCTTAACGCATAACGCATAACGCATAAAGCATAACGCATAACGCATAACGCATAACGCATAACGCATATCGCATAACTCATAACGCATAACGTATAACGCATAACGCATACCGTATAACGCATAACGCATAACGCATAAACCATAACGCATAACGCATAACGCATAACGTATAACGCATAACGCATAACGCATAACGCAAACGTATAACGCACAACGCATAACGAATACAGCAAAACGCATAATGCTTAACGCATAACGGATCACGCTATAACGCATAACGCATAACGCATAACGCATATCGAATAACGCATAACGTGTAACTCATAACGCATAACGCATAAAGCATAATGCATAACGCATAACGCATAACGCATAACGCATATCGCATAACGCATAACGCATAACGTATAACGCATAACGCATAACGCATAACGCATAACTTAAAACTCATTACTCATAACGAATAACGCATAACGCATAACGCATAACGCATAACGCATATCGAATAACGCATAACGTGTAACTCATAACGCATAACGCATAAAGCATAATGCATAACGCATAACGCATAACGCATATCGCATAACGCATAACGCATAACGTATAACGCATAACGTATACCGTATAACGCATAACGCATAACGCATAACGCATAACGCATAACGCATAACGCATAACGCATAACGCATATCGCATAAAGCATAACGCATAACGCATAACGCATAACGCATATCGCATAACGCATAACGCATAACGTTTAACGCATAACGCATACCGTATAACGCATAACGCATAACGCATAACGCAAACGTATAACACACAACGCATAACGAATACAGCAAAACGCATAATGCTTAACGCATAACGGATCACGCTATAACGCATAACGCATAACGCATAACGCATAACGCATGGCGCATAACGCAAAATGCATAACGCATAACGCATAACGCATAACGCATAACGCATAACGCATAACGCATAACGCATAACGCACAACGCATATCGCATAACGCATAACGCATAACGCATAACGCATGGCGCAAAACTCAAAATGCATAACGCATAACGCATAACGCATAACGCATAACGCATAACGCATAACGCATAACGCATAACGCATAACGCAGAACGCATAAAGCATAACGCTTAACGCATAACGCATAACGCATAAAGCATAACGCATAACGCATAACGCATAACGCATATCGCATAACTCATAACGCATAACGTATAACGCATAACGCATACCGTATAACGCATAACGCATAACGCAGAAACCATAACGCATAACGCATAAGGCATAACGCATAACGTTAACGCATAACGCATAACGCATAACGCCTAACGCATAACGGATCACGCATAACGCATAAAGCATAACGCATAAAGCATAACGCATAACGCATAACGCATAACGCATAACGCATAAAGCATAACGCATAACGCATAACGCATAACGCATATCGTATAACTCATAACGCATAACGTATAACGCATAACGCATACCGTATAACGCATAACGCATAACGCAAACGTATAACGCACAACGCATAACGAAAACAGCAAAACGCATAATGCTTAACGCATAACGGATCACGCTATAACGCATAACGCATAACGCATAACGCATATCGAATAACGCATAACGTGTAACTCATAACGCATAACGCATAAAGCATAATGCATAACGCATAACGCATAACGCATAACGCATATCGCATAACGCATAACGCATAACGTATAACGCATAACGCATCACGCATAACGCATAACTTAAAACTCATTACTCATAACGAATAACGCATAACGCATAACGCATAACGCATAACGCATATCGAATAACGCATAACGTGTAACTCATAACGCATAACGCATAAAGCATAATGCATAACGCATAACGCATAACGCATATCGCATAACGCATAACGCATAACGTATAACGCATATCGTATACCGTATAACGCATAACGCATAACGCATAACGCATAACGCATAACGCATAACGCATAACGCATAACGCATAACGCATAAAGCATAACGCATAACGCATAACGCATAACGCATATCGCATAACGCATAACGCATAACGTTTAAAGCATAACGCATACCGTATAACGCATAACGCATAACGCATAACGCAAACGTATAACGCACAACGCATAACGAATACAGGAAAACGCATAATGCTTAACGCATAACGGATCACGCTATAACGCATAACGCATAACGCATAACGCATAACGCATGGCGCATAACGCAAAATGCATAACGCATAACGCATAACGCATAACGCATAACGCATAACGCATAACGCATAACGCACAACGCATATCGCATAACGCATAACGCATAACGCATAACGCATGGCGCAAAACTCAAAATGCATAACGCATAACGCATAACGCATAACGCATAACGCATAACGCATAACGCATAACGCATAACGCATAACGCAGAACGCATAAAGCATAACGCTTAACGCATAACGCATAACGCATAAAGCATAACGCATAACGCATAACGCATAACGCATATCGCATAACTCATAACGCATAACGTATAACGCATAACGCATACCGTGTAACGCATAACGCATAACGCATAAACCATAACGCATAACGCATAAGGCATAACGCATAACGTTAACGCATAACGCATAACGCATAACGCCTAACGCATAACGGATCACGCATAACGCATAAAGCATAACGCATAAAGCATAACGCATAACGCATAACGCATAACGCATAACGCATAAAGCATAACGCATAACGCATAACGCATATCGCATAACTCATAACGCATAACGTATAACGCATAACGCATACCGTATAACGCATAACGCATAACGCATAACGCAAACGTATAACGCACAACGCATAACGAATACAGCAAAACGCATAATGCTTAACGCATAACGGATCACGCTATAACGCATAACGCATAACGCATAACGCATATCGAATAACGCATAACGAGTAACTCATAACGCATAACGCATAAAGCATAATGCATAACGCATAACGCATAACGCATATCGCATAACGCATAACGCATAACGCATAACGCATAACGCATAACGCATAACGCATAAAGCATAACGCATAACGCATAACGCATAACGCATATCGCATAACTCATAACGCATAACGTATAACGCATAACGCATACCGTATAACGCATAACGCATAACGCATAACGCAAACGTATAACGCACAACGCATAACGAATACAGCAAAACGCATAATGCTTAACGCATAACGGATCACGCTATAACGCATAACGCATAACGCATATCGCATAACTCATAACGCATAACGTATAACGCATAACGCATACCGTATAACGCATAACGCATATCGAATAACGCATAACGTGTAACTCATAACGCATAACGCATAAAGCATAATGCATAACGCATAACGCATAACGCATATCGCATAACGCATAACGCATAACGCATAACGCATAACGCATAAGGCATAACGCATAACGCATAACGCATAAAGCATAAAGCATAACGCATAACGCATAACGCATAACGCATATCGCATAACGCATAACGCATAACGTTTAACGCATAACGCATACCATATAACGCATAACGCATAACGCATAACGCAAACGTATAACGCACAACGCATAACGAATACAGCAAAACGCATAATGCTTAACGCATAACGGATCACGCTATAACGCATAACGCATAACGCATAACGCATAACGCATGGCGCATAACGCAAAATGCATAACGCATAACGCATAACGCATAACGCATAACGCATAACGCATAACGCATGACGCACAACGCATATCGCATAACGCATAACGCATAACGCATAACGCATGGCGCAAAACTCAAAATGCATAAATCATAACGCATAACGCATAACGCATAACGCATACCGTATAACGCATAACGCATAACGCATAACGCATAATGCATAACGAATAACGCATAACGCATAACGCATAACGTACAACGTATAACGCATAACGCATAACGCATAACGCATAACGCATAACGCATAACGCATAACGCATATCGCATAACACATAACGCATAACCCATAACGCATAACGCATAACGCATAACGCATAACGCATAACGCATAACGCATAACGCATAACGCATAACGCATAACGCATAACGCATAACGCATAACGCATAACGCATAACGCACAACGCATATCGCATAACGCATAACGCATAACGCATAACGCATGGCGCATAACTCAAAATGCATAACGCATAACAAAATAACGCATAACGCAAACGTATAACGCACAACGCATAACGAATACAGCAAAACGCATAATGCTTAACGCATAACGGATCAAGCATAACGTATAGAGCATAACGCATAACGCATAACGCATAACGCATAACGCATACCGTATAACGCATAACGCATAACGCATCACGCATAATGCATAACGAATAACGCATAACGCATATCGCATAGAACATAACGCATAACGCATAACGTACAACGTATAACGCATAACGCATAACGCATAACGCATAACGCATAACGCATAACGCATAACGCATAACGCATAACGCATATCGCATAACACATAACGCATAACCCATAACGCATAACGCATAACGCATAATGCATAACGCATAACGCATAACGCATAACGCATAACGCATAACGCATAACGCACAACGCATATCGCATAACGCATAACGCATAACGCATAACGCATGGCGCATAACTCAAAATGCATAACGCATAACAAAATAACGCATAACGCAAACGTATAACGCACAACGCATAACGAATACAGCAAAACGCATAATGCTTAACGCATAACGGATCAAGCATAACGTATAGAGCATAACGCATAACGCATAACGCATAACGCATAACGCATACCGTATAACGCATAACGCATAACGCATCACGCATAATGCATAACGAATAACGCATAACGCATATCGCATAGAACATAACGCATAACGCATAACGTACAACGTATAACGCATAACGCATAACGCATAACGCATAACGCATAACGCATAACGCATAACGCATAACGCATAACGCATATCGCATAACACATAACGCATAACCCATAACGCATAACGCATAACGCATAACGCATAACGCATAACACATAACGCATAACGCATAACGCATAACGCATAACGCATAATGCATAACGCATAAAGCGTAACGCATAACCCATAACGCATAACGCATAACGCATAACGCATAACGCATAACGCATAACGCATAACGCATAACGCATAACGCATAACGCATAACGCATAACGCATAACGCATAACGCATAACGCATAACGGATAACGCATAACGCATATCGCATAACACATAACGCATAACCCATAACGCATAACGCATAACGCATAACGCATAACGCATAACGCATAACGCATAACGCATAACGCATAACGCATAACGCACAACGCATATCGCATAACGCATAACGCATAACGCATAACGCATGGCGCATAACTCAAAATGCATAACGCATAACAAAATAACGCATAACGCAAACGTATAACGCACAACGCATAACGAATACAGCAAAACGCATAATGCTTAACGCATAACGGATCAAGCATAACGTATAGAGCATAACGCATAACGCATAACGCATAACGCATAACGCATACCGTATAACGCATAACGCATAACGCATCACGCATAATGCATAACGAATAACGCATAACGCATATCGCATAGAACATAACGCATAACGCATAACGTACAACGTATAACGCATAACGCATAACGCATAACGCATAACGCATAACGCATAACGCATAACGCATAACGCATAACGCATAACGCATAACGCATATCGCATAACACATAACGCATAACCCATAACGCATAACGCATAACGCATAACACATAACGCATAACGCATAACGCATAACGCATAACGCATAACGCATAACGCATAACGCACAACGCATATCGCATAACGCATAACGCATAACGCATAACGCATGGCGCATAACTCAAAATGCATAACGCATAACAAAATAACGCATAACGCAAACGTATAACGCACAACGCATAACGAATACAGCAAAACGCATAATGCTTAACGCATAACGGATCAAGCATAACGTATAGAGCATAACGCATAACGCATAACGCATAACGCATAACGCATACCGTATAACGCATAACGCATAACGCATCACGCATAATGCATAACGAATAACGCATAACGCATATCGCATAGAACATAACGCATAACGCATAACGTACAACGTATAACGCATAACGCATAACGCATAACGCATAACGCATAACGCATAACGCATAACGCATAACGCATAACGCATATCGCATAACACATAACGCATAACCCATAACGCATAACGCATAACGCATAACGCATAACGCATAACACATAACGCATAACGCATTACGCACAAAGCATAAAGCATAACGCATAACGCATAACGCATAACGCATAACGTACAACGTATAACGCTTAACGCATAACGCATAACGCATAACGCATAACGCATAACGCATAACGCATACCGTATAACGCATAACGCATAATGCATAACGCAAACGTATAATGCACAACGCATAACGCATAACGAACAACGGATAACGCATAACGCATAACGCATAACGAATACCGCAAAACGTATATCGCAAAACACATAACGGATCACGCATAACGCATAACGCATAACGCATAACGCATAACGCATAACGCATATCGCATAACACATAACGCATAACCCATAACGCATAACGCATAACGCATAACGCATAACACATAACGCATAACGCATAACGCATAACGCATAACGCATAATGCATAACGCATAACGCATAACGCATAACGCATAACGCATAACGCATAACGCATAACGCATAACGCATAACGCATAACGCCTAACGGATCAGGCATAACGCATAACGCATAATGCATAACACATAACGCATAACGCATTACGCACAAAGCATAAAGCCTAACGCATAACGCATAACGCATAACGCATAACGTACAACGTATAACGCTTAACGCATAACGCATAACGCATAACGCATAACGCATAACGCATAACGCATAACGCATAACGCATATCGCATAACACATAACGCATAACCCATAACGCATAACGCATAACGCATAACGCATAACACATAACGCATAACGCATAACGCATAACGCATAACGCATAATGCATAACGCATAACGCATAACGCATAACGCATAACGCATAACGCATAACGCATAACGCATAACGCATAACGCATAACGCCTAACGGATCAGGCATAACGCATAACGCATAATGCATAACACATAACGCATAACGCATTACGCACAAAGCATAAAGCATAACGCATAACGCATAACGCATAACGCATAACGCATAACGTACAACGTATAACGCTTAACGCATAACGCATAACGCATAACGCATAACGCATAACGCATAACGCATAACGCATAACGCATAACGCACAACGCAAACGTATAACGCACAACGCATAACGCATGTCGGATCACTCATAACGCATAACGCATAACGCATAAAGCATAAGGCATAAAGCATAAAGCATAAAGCATAACGTATAACGCATAACGCATATCGCATAACGCATAACGCATAACCCATAACGCATAAAGCATAGTGCATAACGCATAACGCATAACGCATAACGCATAACGCATAACGCAGAACGCACAACGCATATCGCATAACGCATAACGCATAACGCATAACGCATGGCGCATAACGCATAACGCATGGCGCATAACTCAAAATGCATAACGCATAACGCATAACGCATAACGCAAACGTATAACGCACAACGCATAACGAATACAGCAAAACGCATAATGCTTAACGCATAACGGATCACGCATAACGCATAACGCATAACGCATAACGCATAACGCATAACGCATAACGCATAACGCATAACGAATAACGCATAACGTGTAACTCATAACGCATAACGCATAAAGCATAATGCTTAACGCATAACGCATAACGCTTATCGCATAACGCATAACGCATAACGTATAACGCATAACGCATACCGTATAACGCATAACGCATAATGCATAACGCAAACGTATAACGCACAACGCATAACGCATAACGAACAACGGATAACGCATAACGCATAACGCATAACGAATACCGCAAAACGTATATCGCCTAACACATAACGGATCACGCATAACGCATAACGCATAACGTATAGAGCATAACGCATAACGCATAACGCATAACGCATAACGCATACCGTATAACGCATAACGCAAAATGCATAACGCATAACGCATAACGCATAACGCATAACGCATAACGCATAACGCATAACGCATAACGCATAACGCATAACGCATAACGCATAACGCATAACGCATAACGCATAACGCATAACGCATAACGCATAACGCATAACGCATAACGCATAGCGCATAACGCATAACGCATAACGCATAACGCATAACGCATAACGCATAACGCATAACGCATAACGCATAACGCATAACGCATAACGTATAACGCATAACGCATATCGCATAACGCATAACGCATAACGCATAACGCATAACGCATAACGCATAACGCATAACGCCTTACGGATCAGGCATAACGCATAACGCATAACGCATAACGTATAACGCATAACGCATATCGCATAACGCATAACGCATAACGCATAACGCATAACGCATAACGCATAACGCATAACGCCTTACGGATCAGGCATAACGCATAACGCATAACGCATAACGTATAACGCATAACGCATAACGCATAACACGTAATGCATAACGCATAACGCATAACGCATAACGCATAACGCATAACGCATAACGCATAACGCATAACGCATAACGCATAACGCATAACGCATAACGCATAACGCATAACGCATAACGCATAACGCATAACGCATAACGCATAACGCATAACGCATAACGCATAACGCATAACGCATAACGCATAACGCATAACGTATAACGCATAACGCATATCGCATAACGCATAACGCATAACGCATAACGCATAACGCATAACGCATAACGCATAACGCCTTACGGATCAGGCATAACGCATAACGCATAACGCATAACGTATAACGCATAACGCATAACGCATAACGCATAACACGTAATGCATAACGCATAACGCATAACGCATAACGCATAACGCATAACGCATAACGCATAACGCATAACGCATAACGCATAACGCATAACGCATAACGCATAACGCATAACGCATAACGCATAACGCACAACGCAAACGTATAACGCACAACGCATAACGCATAACGCATAACGCATAACGCATAACGCATAACGCATGGCGCATAATTCATAACGCATAACGCAAAACGCATATCGCATAACGCATAACGCATAACGCATAACGCATAACGCATAACGCACAACGCATATCGCATAACGCATAACGCATAACGCATAACGCATAACGCATAACGCATAACGCCTAACGGATCAGGCATAACGCATAACGCATAATGCATAACACATAACGCATAACGCATTACGCACAACGCATATCGCATAACGTATAAGGCATAACGCATAATACATGACGTATAACGCATTATGCATAACGCATAACGCATAACGCAAACCCATAAGGCATAAGGCATAACGCATAACGCATAACGCATGTCGGATCACTCATAACGCATAACGCATAACGCATAAAGCATAAAGCATAACGTATAACGCATAACGCATATCTCATAACGCATAACGCATAACTCATAACGCATAACGCATAACGCATAACGCATAACGCATAACGCATAACGCATAACGCATAACGCATAACGCATAACGCATAACGCATAACGCATGGCGCATAACGCATATCGCATGGCGCATAACTCAAAATGCATAACGCATAACGCATAACGCAAACGTATAACGCACAACGCATAACGAATACAGCAAAACGCATAATGCTTAACGCATAACGGATCACGCATAACGCATAACGCACAACGCATATCGCATAACGCATAACACGTAACGCATAACGCATAACGCATAACGCATAACGCATAACGCATAACGCATAACGCATAACGCATAACGCATAACGCATAACGCATAACGCATAACGCATAACGTATAACGCATAACGCATATCGCATAACGCATAACGCATAACGCATAACGCATAACGCATAACGCATAACGCATAACGCCTTACGGATCAGGCATAACGCATAACGCATAACGCATAACGTATAACGCATAACGCATAACGCATAACGCATAACACGTAATGCATAACGCATAACGCATAACGCATAACGCATAACGCATAACGCATAACGCATAACGCATAACGCATAACGCATAACGCACAACGCAAACGTATAACGCACAACGCATAATGCATAACGCATAACGCATAACGCATAACTCATAACGCATGGCGCATAATTCATAACGCATAACGCAAAACGCATATCGCATAACGCATAACGCATAACGCATAACGCATAACGCATAACGCATAACGCACAACGCATATCGCATAACGCATAACGCATAACGCATAACGCATAACGCATAACGCATAACGCATAACGCATAACGCCTAACGGATCAGGCATAACGCATAACGCATAATGCATAACACATAACGCATAACGCATTACGCACAACGCATATCGCATAACGTATAAGGCATAACGCATAATACATGACGTATAACGCATTATGCATAACGCATAACGCATAACGCAAACCCATAAGGCATAAGGCATAACGCATAACGCATAACGCATGTCGGATCACTCATAACGCATAACGCATAACGCATAAAGCATAAAGCATAACGTCTAACGCATAACGCATATCGCATAACGCATAACGCATAACCCATAACGCATAACGCATAACGCATAACGCATAACGCATAACGCATAACGCATAACGCATAACGCATAACGCATAACGCATAACGCATAACGCATGGCGCATAACGCATATCGCATGGCGCATAACTCAAAATGCATAACGCATAACGCATAACGCAAACGTATAACGCACAACGCATAACGAATACAGCAAAACGCATAATGCTTAACGCATAACGGATCACGCATAACGCATAACGCACAACGCATATCGCATAACGCATAACACGTAACGCATAACGCATAACGCATAACGCATAACGCATAACGCATAACGCATAACGCATAACGCATAACGCATAACGCATAACGCATAACGCATAACGCATAACGCATAACGCATAACGCATAACGCATAACGCATAACGCATAACGCACAACGCAAACGTATAACGCACAACGCATAATGCATAACGCATAACGCATAACGCATAACGCATAACGCATAACGCAAAATGCATAACGCATAACGCATAACGCATAATTCATAACGCATAACGCAAAACGCATATCGCATAACGCATAACGCATAACGCATAACGCATGGCGCATAACTCAAAATGCATAACGCATAACGCATAACGCATGGCGCATAACTCAAAATGCATAACGCATAACGCATAACGCATAACGCATAACGCATAACGCATAACGCATAACGCATAACGCACAACGCATATCGCATAACGTATAAGGCATAACGCATAATACATAACGTATAACGCATTATGCATAACGCATAACGCATAACGCATAATGCATAACCCATAACGCAAACCCATAAGGCATAAGGCATAAAGCATAACGCATAACGCATAACGCATGTCGGATCACTCATAACGCATAACGCATAACGCATAACGCATAACGCACAACGCATATCGCATAACGCATAACGCATAACGCATAACGCACAACGCATAACGAATACAGCAAAACGCATAATGCTTAACGCATAACGGATCAAGCATAACGTATAGAGCATAACGCATAACGCATAACGCATAACGCATAACGCATACCGTATAACGCATAACGCATAACGCATCACGCATAATGCATAGCGAATAACGCATAACGCATATCGCATAGAACATAACGCATAACGCATAACGTACAACGTATAACGCATAACGCATAACGCATAACGCATAACGCATAACGCATAACGCATAACGCATAACGCATAACGCATAACGCATAACGCATATCGCATAACACATAACGCATAACCCATAACGCATAACGCATAACGCATAACGCATAACGCATAACGCATAACGCATAACGCATAACGCATAACGCATAACGCACAACGCATATCGCATAACGCATAACGCATAACGCATAACGCATGGCGCATAACTCAAAATGCATAACGCATAACAAAATAACGCATAACGCAAACGTATAACGCACAACGCATAACGAATACAGCAAAACGCATAATGCTTAACGCATAACGGATCAAGCATAACGTATAGAGCATAACGCATAACGCATAACGCATAACGCATAACGCATACCGTATAACGCATAACGCATAACGCATCACGCATAATGCATAACGAATAACGCATAACGCATATCGCATAGAACATAACGCATAACGCATAACGTACAACGTATAACGCATAACGCATAACGCATAACGCATAACGCATAACGCATAACGCATAACGCATAACGCATATCGCATAACACATAACGCATAACCCATAACGCATAACGCATAACGCATAACGCATAACGCATAACACATAACGCATAACGCATTACGCACAAAGCATAAAGCATAACGCATAACGCATAACGCATAACGCATAACGTACAACGTATAACGCTTAACGCATAACGCATAACGCATAACGCATAACGCATAACGCATACCGTATAACGCATAACGCATAATGCATAACGCAAACGTATAATGCACAACGCATAACGCATAACGAACAACGGATAACGCATAACGCATAACGCATAACGAATACCGCAAAACGTATATCGCAAAACACATAACGGATCACGCATAACGCATAACGCATAACGCATAACGCATAACGCATAACGCATATCGCATAACACATAACGCATAACCCATAACGCATAACGCATAACGCATAACGCATAACACATAACGCATAACGCTTAACGCATAACGCATAACGCATAATGCATAACGCATAACGCATAACGCATAACGCATAACGCATAACGCATAACGCATAACGCATAACGCATAACGCATAACGCCTAACGGATCAGGCATAACGCATAACGCATAATGCATAACACATAACGCATAACGCATTACGCACAAAGCATAAAGCATAACGCATAACGCATAACGCATAACGCATAACGTACAACGTATAACGCTTAACGCATAACGCATAACGCATAACGCATAACGCATAACGCATAACGCATAACGCATAACGCATATCGCATAACACATAACGCATAACCCATAACGCATAACGCATAACGCATAACGCATAACACATAACGCATAACGCATAACGCATAACGCATAACGCATAATGCATAACGCATAACGCATAACGCATAACGCATAACGCATAACGCATAACGCATAACGCATAACGCATAACGCATAACGCATAACGCCTAACGGATCAGGCATAACGCATAACGCATAGTGCATAACACATAACGCATAACGCATTACGCACAAAGCATAAAGCATAACGCATAACGCATAACGCATAACGCATAACGCATAACGTACAACGTATAACGCTTAACGCATAACGCATAACGCATAACGCATAACGCATAACGCATAACGCATAACGCATAACGCATAACGCACAACGCAAACGTATAACGCACAACGCATAACGCATGTCGGATCACTCATAACGCATAACGCATAACGCATAAAGCATAAGGCATAAAGCATAAAGCATAAAGCATAACGTATAACGCATAACGCATATCGCATAACGCATAACGCATAACCCATAACGCATAAAGCATAATGCATAACGCATAACGCATAACGCATAACGCATAACGCATAACGCATAACGCACAACGCATATCGCATAACGCATAACGCATAACGCATAACGCATGGCGCATAACGCATAACGCATGGCGCATAACTCAAAATGCATAACGCATAACGCATAACGCATAACGCAAACGTATAACGCACAACGCATAACGAATACAGCAAAACGCATAATGCTTAACGCATAACGGATCACGCATAACGCATAACGCATAACGCATAACGCATAACGCATAACGCATAACGCATAACGCATATCGAATAACGCATAACGTGTAACTCATAACGCATAACGCATAAAGCATAATGCTTAACGCATAACGCATAACGCTTATCGCATAACGCATAACGCATAACGTATAACGCATAACGCATACCGTATAACGCATAACGCATAATGCATAACGCAAACGTATAACGCACAACGCATAACGCATAACGAACAACGGATAACGCATAACGCATAACGCATAACGAATACCGCAAAACGTATATCGCCTAACACATAACGGATCACGCATAACGCATAACGCATAACGTATAGAGCATAACGCATAACGCATAACGCATAACGCATAACGCATACCGTATAACGCATAACGCAAAATGCATAACGCATAACGCATAACGCATAACGCATAACGCATAACGCATAACGCATAACGCATAACGCATAACGCATAACGCATAACGCATAACGCATAACGCATAACGCATAACGCATAACGCATAACGCATAACGCATAACGCATAACGCATAACGCATAACGCATAACGCATAACGCATAACGCATAACGCATAACGCATAACGCATAACGCATAACGCATAACGCATAACGCATAACGCATAACGCATAACGCATAACGTATAACGCATAACGCATATCGCATAACGCATAACGCATAACGCATAACGCATAACGCATAACGCATAACGCATAACGCATAACGCCTTACGGATCAGGCATAACGCATAACGCATAACGCATAACGTATAACGCATAACGCATAACGCATAACGCATAACACGTAATGCATAACGCATAACGCATAACGCATAACGCATAACGCATAACGCATAACGCATAACGCATAACGCATAACGCATAACGCATAACGCACAACGCAAACGTATAACGCACAACGCATAATGCATAACGCATAACGCATAACGCATAACGCATGGCGCATAATTCATAACGCATAACGCAAAACGCATATCGCATAACGCATAACGCATAACGCATAACGCATAACGCATAACGCATAACGCACAACGCATATCGCATAACGCATAACGCATAACGCATAACGCATAACGCATAACGCCTAACGGATCAGGCATAACGCATAACGCATAATGCATAACACATAACGCATAACGCATTACGCACAACGCATATCGCATAACGTATAAGGCATAACGCATAATACATGACGTATAACGCATTATGCATAACGCATAACGCATAACGCAAACCCATAAGGCATAAGGCATAACGCATAACGCATAACGCATGTCGGATCACTCATAACGCATAACGCATAACGCATAAAGCATAAAGCATAACGTATAACCCATAACGCATATCGCATAACGCATAACGCATAACCCATAACGCATAACGCATAACGCATAACGCATAACGCATAACGCATAACGCATAACGCATAACGCATAACGCATAACGCATAACGCATAACGCATAACGCATGGCGCATAACGCATATCGCATGGCGCATAACTCAAAATGCATAACGCATAACGCATAACGCATAACGCATAACGCATAACGCATAACGCATAACGTATAACGCATAACGCATATCGCATAACGCATAACGCATAACGCATAACGCATAACGCATAACGCATAACGCATAACGCCTTACGGATCAGGCATAACGCATAACGCATAACGCATAACGTATAACGCATAACGCATAACGCATAACGCATAACACGTAATGCATAACGCATAACGCATAACGCATAACGCATAACGCATAACGCATAACGCATAACGCATAACGCATAACGCATAACGCATAACGCATAACGCATAACGCACAACGCAAACGTATAACGCACAACGCATAATGCATAACGCATAACGCATAACGCATAACGCATGGCGCATAACGCAAAATGCATAACGCATAACGCATAACGCATAATTCATAACGCATAACGCAAAACACATATCGCATAACGCATAACGCATAACGCATAACGCATAACGCATGGCGCATAACTCAAAATGCATAACGCATAACGCATAACGCATGGCGCATAACTCAAAATGCATAACGCATAACGCATAACGCATAACGCATAACGCATAACGCATAACGCACAACGCATATCGCATAACGTATAAGGCATAACGCATAATACATAACGTATAACGCATTATGCATAACGCATAACGCATAACGCATAATGCATAACCCATAACGCAAACCCATAAGGCATAAGGCATAACGCATAACGCATAACGCATAACGCATGTCGGATCACTCATAACGCATAACGCATAACGCATAACGCATAACGCACAACGCATATCGCATAACGCATAACGCATAACGCATAACGCATAACGCCTAACGGATCAGGCATAACGCATAACGCATAATGCATAACACATAACGCATAACGCATTACGCACAACGCATATCGCATAACGTATAAGGCATAACGCATAATACATGACGTATAACGCATTATGCATATGCATAACGCATAACGCAAACCCATAAGGTATAAGGCATAACGCATAACGCATAACGCATAACGCATGTCGGATCACTCATAACGCATAACGCATGACGCATAAAGCATAAAGCATAACGTATAACGCATAACGCATATCGCATAACGCATAACGCATAACCCATAACGCATAACGCATAATGCATAACGCACAACGCATAACGCATAACGCATAACGCATAACGCATAACGCATAACGCATAACGCATAACGCATAACGCATAACGCATAACGTATAACGCATAACGCATATCGCATAACGCATAACGAATAACGCATAACGCATAACGCATAACGCATAACGCATAACGCATAACGCAAAACGCATAACGCCTTACGGATCAGGCATAACGCATAACGCATAATGCATAACACATAACGCATAACGCATAACGCATAACGCATAACGCATAACGCATAACACATAACGCATAACGCATTACGCACAACGCATATCGCATAACGTATAAGGCATAACGCATAATACATGACGTATAACGCATTATGCATAACGCATAACGCATAACGCAAACCCATAAGGCATAAGGCATAACGCATAACGCATAACGCATAACGCATGTCGGATCACTCATAACGCATAACGCATAACGCATAAAGCATAACGTATAACGCATAACGCATAACGCATATCGCATAACGCATAACGCATAACCCATAACGCATAACGCATAACGCATAACGCATAACTCATAACGCATAACGCATAACGCATAACGCATAACGCATAACGCATAACGCATAACGCATAACGCATAACGCATAACGCATAACGCATAACGCATAACGTATAACGCAAAACGCATATCGCATAACGCATAACGCATAACGCATAACGCATAACGCATAACGCATAACGCATAACGCATAACGCATAACGCACAACGCAAACGTATAACGCACAACGCATAATGCATAACGCATAACGCATAACGCATAACGCATGGCGCATAACGCAAAATGCATAACGCATAACGCATAACGCATAATTCATAACGCATAACGCAAAACGCATATCGCATAACGCATAACGCATAACGCATAACGCATAACGCATGGCGCATAACTCAAAATGCATAACGCATAACGCATAACGCATGGCGCATAACTCAAAATGCATAACGCATAACGCATAACGCATAACGCATAACGCATAACGCATAACGCATAACGCATAACGCATAACGCATAACGCATAACGCACAACGCATATCGCATAACGTATAAGGCATAACGCATAATACATAACGTATAACGCATTATGCATAACGCATAACGCATAACGCATAATGCATAACCCATAACGCAAACCCATAAGGCATAAGGCATAACGCATAACGCATAACGCATAACGCATGTCGGATCACTCATAACGCATAACGCATAACGCATAACGCATAACGCACAACGCATATCGCATAACGCATAACGCATAACGCATAACGCATAACGCATAACGCATAACGCATAACGCATAACGGATCAGGCATAACGCATAACGCATAATGCATAACACATAACGCATAACGCATTACGCACAACGCATATCGCATAACGTATAAGGCATAACGCATAATACATGACGTATAACGCATTATGCATATGCATAACGCATAACGCAAACCCATAAGGCATAAGGCATAACGCATAACGCATAACGCATAACGCATGTCGGATCACTCATAACGCATAACGCATGACGCATAAAGCATAAAGCATAACGTATAACGCATAACGCATATCGCATAACGCATAACGCATAACGCATAACGCATAACGCATAATGCATAACGCACAACGCATAACGCATAACGCATAACGCATAACGCATAACGCATAACGCATAACGCATAACGCATAACGCATAACGCATAACGCATAACGCATAACGCATAACGCATAACGCATAACGCATAACGTATAACGCATAACGCATATCGCATAACGCATAACGAATAACGCATAACGCATAACGCATAACGCATAACGCATAACGCATAACGCATAACGCATAACGCATAACGCCTTACGGATCAGGCATAACGCATAACGCATAATGCATAACACATAACGCATAACGCATAACGCATAACGCATAACGCATAACGCATAACGCATAACGCATAACGCCTAACGGATCAGGCATAACGCATAACGCATAATGTATAACACATAACGCATAACGCATTACGCATAACGCACAACGCAAACGTATAACGCACAACGCATAATGCATAACGCATAACGTATAACGCATAACGCCTAACGGATCAGGCATAACGCATAACGCATAATGCATAACACATAACGCATAACGCATTACGCACAACGCATATCGCATAACCTATAAGGCATAACGCATAATACATGACGTATAACGCATTATGCATAACGCATAACGCATAACGCAAACCCATAAGGCATAAGGCATAACGCATAACGCATAACGCATAATGCATGTCGGATCACTCATAACGTATAACGCATAACGCATAAAGCATAACGTATAACGCATAACGCATAACGCATATCGCATAACGCATAACGCATAACCCATAACGCATAACGCATAACGCATAACGCATAACTCATAACGCATAACGCATAACGCATAACACATAACGCATAACGCATAACGCATAACGCATAACGCATAACGCATAACGCATAACGCATAACGCATAACGCATAACGTATAACGCAAAACGCATATCGCATAACGCATAACGCATAACGCATAACGCATAACGCATAACGCATAACGCCTTACGGATCAGGCATAACGCATAACGCATAACGCATAACGTATAACGCATAACGCATAACGCATAACGCATAACTCGTAATGCATAACGCATAACGCATAACGCATAACGCATAACGCATAACGCATAACGCATAACGCATAACGCATAACGCATAACGCATAACGCATAACGCATAACGCATAACGCATAACGCACAACGCAAACGTATAACGCACAACGCATAATGCATAACGCATAACGCATAACGCATGGCGCATAATTCATAACGCATAACGCAAAACGCATATCGCATAACGCATAACGCATAACGCATAACGCATAACGCATAACGCAATGCGCATAACTCAAAATGCATAACGCATAACGCATAACGCATGGCGCATAACTCAAAATGCATAACGCATAACGCATAACGCATAACGCATAACGCATAACGCATAACGCACAACGCATATCGCATAACGTATAAGGCATAACGCATAATACATAACGTATAACGCATTATGCATAACGCATAACGCATAATGCATAACCCATAACGCAAACCCATAAGGCATAAGGCATAACGCATGTCGGATCACTCATAACGCATAACGCATAACGCATAAAGCATAAAGCATAAAGCATAAGGCATAACGTATAACGCATAACGCATAAAGCATAAAGCATAAAGCATAACGTATAACGCATAACGCATAATGCATAACGCATAACGCATAACGCATAACGCATAACGCATAACGCACAACGCATATCGCATAACGCATAACGCATAACGCATAACGCATGGCGCATAACGCATAACGCATGGCGCATAACTCAAAATGCATAACGCATAACGCATAACGCATAACGCAAACGTATAACGCACAACGCATAACGAATACAGCAAAACGCATAATGCTTAACGCATAACGGATCACGCATAACGCATAACGCATAACGCATAACGCATAACGCATAACGCATATCGAATAACGCATAACGTGTAACTCATAACGCATAACGCATAAAGCATAATGTTTAACGCATAACGCATAACGCTTATCGCATAACGCATAACGCATAACGTATAACGCATAACGCATACCGTATAACGCATAACGCATAATGCATAACGCAAACGTATAACGCGCAACGCATAACGCATAACGAACAACGGATAACGCATAACGCATAACGCATAACGAATACCGCAAAACGTATATCGCCTAACACATAACGGATCACGCATAACGCATAACGCATAACGTATAGAGCATAACGCATAACGCATAACGCATAACGCATAACGCATACCGTATAACGCATAACGCAAAATGCATAACGCATAACGCATAACGCATAACGCATAACGTATAACGCATAACGCATAACGCATAACGCATAACGCATAACGCATAACGCATAACGCACAACGCATATCGCATAACGCATAACGCATAACGCATAACGCATAACGCATAACGCACAACGCATATCGCATAACGTATAAGGCATAACGCATAATACATAACGTATAACGCATTATGCATAACGCATAACGCATAACGCATAATGCATAACCCATAACGCAAACCCATAAGGCATAAGGCATAACGCATGTCGGATCACTCATAACGCATAACGCATAACGCATAAAGCATAAAGCATAAAGCATAAAGCATAAAGCATAACGTATAACGCATAACGCATATCGCATAACGCATAACGCATAACGCATAACGCATAACGCATAACGCATAACGCATAACGAATACAGCAAAACGCATAATGCTTAACGCATAACGGATCACGCATAACGCATAACGCACAACGCATATCGCATAACGCATAACACGTAACGCATAACGCATAACGCATAACGCATAACGCATAACGCATAACGCATAACACGTAACGCATAACGCATAACGCATAACGCATAACGCATAACGCATAACGCATAACGCATAACGCATAACCCATAACGCATAACGCATAACGCATAACGCATAACGCATAACGCATAACGCATAACGCATAACGCATAACGCATAACGCATAACGCATAACGCATAACGCATAACGCATAACGCATAACGCATAACGCATAACGCATAACGCATAACGCATAACGCATAACGCATAACGCATAACGCATAACGCATAACGCATAACGCATAACGCATAACGCATAACGCATAACGCATAACGCATAACGCATAACGCATAACGCATAACGCATAACGCATAACGCATAACGCATAACGCATAACGCATAACGCATAACGCATAACGTATAACGCATAACGCATATCGCATAACGCATAACGCATAACGCATAACGCATAACGCATAACGCATAACGCATAACGCCTTACGGATCAGGCATAACGCATAACGCATAACGCATAACGCATAACGTATAACGCATAACGCATAACGCATAACGCATAACGCATAACGCACAACGCAAACGTATAACGCACAACGCATAATGCATAACGCATAACGCATAACGCATAGCGCATAACGCATGGCGCATAATTCATAACGCATAACGCAAAACGCATATCGCATAACGCATAACGCATAACGCATAACGCATAACGCATGGCGCATAACTCAAAATGCATAACGCATAACGCATGGCGCATAACTCAAAATGCATAACGCATAACGCATAACGCATAACGCATAACGCATAACGCATAACGCATAACGCATAACGCACAACGCATATCGCATAACGTATAAGGCATAACGCATAATACATAACGTATAACGCATTATGCATAACGCATAACGCATAACGCATAATGCATAACCCATAACGCAAACCCATAAGGCATAAGGCATAACGCATGTCGGATCACTCATAACGCATAACGCATAACGCATAAAGCATAAAGCATAAAGCATAAAGCATAACGTATAACGCATAACGCATATCGCATAACGCATAACGCATAACGCATAACGCATAAAGCATAATGCATAACGCATAACGCATAACGCATAACGCATAACGCATAACGCAAAACGCATATCGCATAACGCATAACGCATAACGCATAACGCATGGCGCATAACGCATAACGCATGGCGCATAACTCAAAATGCATAACGCATAACGCATAACGCATAACGCAAACGTATAACGCACAACGCATAACGAATACAGCAAAACGCATAATGCTTAACGCATAACGGATCACGCATAACGCATAACGCATAACGCATAACGCATAACGCATAACGCATAACGCATAACGCATAACGCATAACGCCTTACGGATCAGGCATAACGCATAACGCATAACGCATAACGTATAACGCATAACGCATAACGCATAACACGTAATGCATAACGCATAACGCATAACGCATAACGCATAACGCATAACGCATAACGCATAACGCATAACGCATAACGCATAACGCATAACGCATAACGCATAACGCATAACGCATAACGCATAACGCATAACGCATAACGCATAACGCATACCGCATAACGCATAACGCATAACGCATAACGCATAACGCATAACGCATAACGCATAACGTATAACGCATAACGCATATCGCATAACGCATAACGCATAACGCATAACGCATAACGCATAACGCATAACGCATAACGCCTTACGGATCAGGCATAACGCATAACGCATAACGCATAACGTATAACGCATAACGCATAACGCATAACGCATAACACGTAATGCATAACGCATAACGCATAACGCATAACGCATAACGCATAACGCATAACGCATAACGCATAACGCATAACGCATAACGCATAACGCATAACGCATAACGCATAACGCATAACGCACAACGCAAACGTATAACGCACAACGCATAATGCATAACGCATAACGCATAACGCATAACGCATAACGCATGGCGCATAATTCATAACGCATAACGCAAAACGCATATCGCATAACGCATAACGCATAACGCATAACGCATAACGCATAACGCACAACGCATATCGCATAACGCATAACGCATAACGCATAACGCATAACGCATAACGCATAACGCCTAACGGATCAGGCATAACGCATAACGCATAATGCATAACACATAACGCATAACGCATTACGCACAACGCATATCGCATAACGTATAAGGCATAACGCATAATACATGACGTATAACGCATTATGCATAACGCATAACGCATAACGCAAACCCATAAGGCATAAGGCATAACGCATAACGCATAACGCATGTCGGATCACTCATAACGCATAACGCATAACGCATAAAGCATAAAGCATAACGTATAACGCATAACGCATATCGCATAACGCATAACGCATAACCCATAACGCATAACGCATAACGCATAACGCATAACGCATAACGCATAACGCATAACGCATAACGCATAACGCATAACGCATAACGCATAACGCATAACGCATAACGCATAACGCATGGCGCATAACGCATATCGCATGGCGCATAACTCAAAATGCATAACGCATAACGCATAACGCAAACGTATAACGCACAACGCATAACGAATACAGCAAAACGCATAATGCTTAACGCATAACGGATCACGCATAACGCATAACGCACAACGCATATCGCATAACGCATAACACGTAACGCATAACGCATAACGCATAACGCATAACGCATAACGCATAACGCATAACGCATAACGCATAACGCATAACGCATAACGCATAACGCATAACGTATAACGCATATCGCATATCGCATAACGCATAACGTATAACGCATAACGCATAACGCATAACGCATAACGCATAACGCCTTACGGATCAGGCATAACGCATAACGCATAACGCATAACGTATAACGCATAACGCATAACGCATAACGCATAACACGTAATGCATAACGCATAACGCATAACGCATAACGCATAACGCATAACGCATAACGCATAACGCATAACGCATAACGCATAACGCATAACGCATAACGCATAACGCATAACGCATAACGCACAACGCAAACGTATAACGCACAACGCATAATGCATAACGCATAACGCATAACGCATAACGCATAACGCATGGCGCATAATTCATAACGCATAACGCAAAACGCATATCGCATAACGCATAACGCATAACGCATAACGCATAACGCATAACGCATAACGCATAACGCACAACGCATATCGCATAACGCATAACGCATAACGCATAACGCATAACGCATAACGCATAACGCATAACGCCTAACGGATCAGGCATAACGCATAACGCATAATGCATAACACATAACGCATAACGCATTACGCACAACGCATATCGCATAACGTATAAGGCATAACGCATAATACATGACGTATAACGCATTATGCATAACGCATAACGCATAACGCAAACCCATAAGGCATAAGGCATAACGCATAACGCATAACGCATGTCGGATCACTCATAACGCATAACGCATAACGCATAAAGCATAAAGCATAACGTATAACGCATAACGCATATCGCATAACGCATAACGCATAACCCATAACGCATAACGCATAACGCATAACGCATAACGCATAACGCATAACGCATAACGCATAACGCATAACGCATAACGCATAACGCATAACGCATGGCGCATAACGCATATCGCATGGCGCATAACTCAAAATGCATAACGCATAACGCATAACGCAAACGTATAACGCACAACGCATAACGAATACAGCAAAACGCATAATGCTTAACGCATAACGGATCACGCATAACGCATAACGCACAACGCATATCGCATAACGCATAACACGTAACGCATAACGCATAACGCATAACGCATAACGCATAACGCATAACGCATAACGCATAACGCATAACGCATAACGCATAACGCATAACGCATAACGCATAACGCATAACGCATAACGCACAACGCAAACGTATAACGCACAACGCATAATGCATAACGCATAACGCATAACGCATAACGCATGGCGCATAACGCAAAATGCATAACGCATAACGCATAACGCATAACTCATAACGCATAACGCAAAACGCATATCGCATAACGCATAACGCATAACGCATAACGCATAACGCATGGCGCATAACTCAAAATGCATAACGCATAACGCATAACGCATGGCGCATAACTCAAAATGCATAACGCATAACGCATAACGCATAACGCATAACGCATAACGCATAACGCACAACGCATATCGCATAACGTATAAGGCATAACGCATAATACATAACGTATAACGCATTATGCATAACGCATAACGCATAACGCATAATGCATAACCCATAACGCAAACCCATAAGGCATAAGGCATAACGCATAACGCATAACGCATAACGCATGTCGGATCACTCATAACGCATAACGCATAACGCATAACGCATAACGCACAACGCATATCGCATAACGCATAACGCATAACGCATAACGCATAACGCCTAACGGATCAGGCATAACGCATAACGCATAATGCATAACACATAACGCATAACGCATTACGCACAACGCATATCGCATAACGCATAATGCATAACGCATAACGCATAACGCATGTCGGATCACTCATAACGCATAACGCATGACGCATAAAGCATAAAGCATAACGTATAACGCATAACGCATATCGCATAACCCATAACGCATAACGCATAACGCATAACGCATAACGCATAACGCATAACGCATAACGCACAACGCAAACGTATAACGCACAACGCATAATGCATAACGCATAACGCATAACGCATAACGCATGGCGCATAATTCATAACGCATAACGCAAAACGCATATCGCATAACGCATAACGCATAACGCATAACGCATAACGCATAACGCATAACGCACAACGCATATCGCATAACGCATAACGCATAACGCATAACGCATAACGCATAACGCATAACGCATAACGCATAACGCCTAACGGATCAGGCATAACGCATAACGCATAATGCATAACACATAACGCATAACGCATTACGCACAACGCATATCGCATAACGTATAAGGCATAACGCATAATACATGACGTATAACGCATTATGCATAACGCATAACGCATAACGCAAACCCATAAGGCATAAGGCATAACGCATAACGCATAACGCATGTCGGATCACTCATAACGCATAACGCATAACGCATAAAGCATAAAGCATAACGTATAGCGCATAACGCATATCGCATAACGCATAACGCATAACCCATAACGCATAACGCATAACGCATAACGCATAACGCATAACGCATAACGCATAACGCATAACGCATAACGCATAACGCATAACGCATGGCGCATAACGCATATCGCATGGCGCATAACTCAAAATGCATAACGCATAACGCATAACGCAAACGTATAACGCACAACGCATAACGAATACAGCAAAACGCATAATGCTTAACGCATAACGCATAACGCCTTACGGATCAGGCATAACGCATAACGCATAACGCATAACGTATAACGCATAACGCATAACGCATAACACGTAATGCATAACGCATAACGCATAACGCATAACGCATAACGCATAACGCATAACGCATAACGCATAACGCATAACGCATAACGCATAACGCATAACGCATAACGCATAACGCATAACGCATAACGCATAACGCATAACCCATAACGCATAACGCATAACGCATAACGCATAACGCATAACGCATAACGCATAACGCATAACGCATAACGTATAACGCATAACGCATATCGCATAACGCATAACGCATAACGCATAACGCATAACGCATAACGCATAACGCATAACGCCTTACGGATCAGGCATAACGCATAACGCATAACGCATAACGTATAACGCATAACGCATAACGCATAACGCATAACACGTAATGCATAACGCATAACGCATAACGCATAACGCATAACGCATAACGCATAACGCATAACGCATAACGCATAACGCATAACGCATAACGCATAACTAATAACGCACAACGCAAACGTATAACGCACAACGCATAATGCATAACGCATAACGCATAACGCATAACGCATAACGCATGGCGCATAATTCATAACGCATAACGCAAAACGCATATCGCATAACGCATAACGCATAACGCATAACGCATAACGCATAACGCATAACGCATATCGCATAACGCATAACGCATAACGCATAACGCATAACGCATAACGCATAACGCCTAACGGATCAGGCATAACGCATAACGCATAATGCATAACACATAACGCATAACGCATTACGCACAACGCATATCGCATAACGTATAAGGCATAACGCATAATACATGACGTATAACGCATTATGCATAACGCATAACGCATAACGCAAACCCATAAGGCATAAGGCATAACGCATAACGCATAACGCATGTCGGATCACTCATAACGCATAACGCATAACGCATAAAGCATAAAGCATAACGTATAACGCATAACGCATATCGCATAACGCATAACGCATAACCCATAACGCATAACGCATAACGCATAACGCATAACGCATAACGCATAACGCATAACGCATAACGCATAACGCATAACGCATAACGCATGGCGCATAACGCATATCGCATGGCGCATAACTCAAAATGCATAACGCATAACGCATAACGCAAACGTATAACGCACAACGCATAACGAATACAGCAAAACGCATAATGCTTAACGCATAACGGATCACGCATAACGCATAACGCACAACGCATATCGCATAACGCATAACGCATAACGCATAACGCATAACGCATAACGCATAACGCATAACGCACAACGCATATCGCATAACGCATAACGCATAACGCATAACGCATAACGCATAACGCATAACGCATAACGCCTAACGGATCAGGCATAACGCATAACGCATAATGCATAACACATAACGCATAACGCATTACGCACAACGCATATCGCATAACGTATAAGGCATAACGCATAATACATGACGTATAACGCATTATGCATAACGCATAACGCATAACGCAAACCCATAAGGCATAAGGCATAACGCATAACGCATAACGCATGTCGGATCACTCATAACGCATAACGCATAACGCATAAAGCATAAAGCATAACGTATAACGCATAACGCATATCGCATAACGCATAACGCATAACCCATAACGCATAACGCATAACGCATAACGCATAACGCATAACGCATAACGCATAACGCATAACGCATAACGCATAACGCATAACGCATAACGCATGGCGCATAACGCATATCGCATGGCGCATAACTCAAAATGCATAACGCATAACGCATAACGCAAACGTATAACGCACAACGCATAACGAATACAGCAAAACGCATAATGCTTAACGCATAACGGATCACGCATAACGCATAACGCACAACGCATATCGCATAACGCATAACACGTAACGCATAACGCATAACGCATAACGCATAACGCATAACGCATAACGCATAACGCATAACGCATAACGCATAACGCATAACGCATAACGCATAACGCATAACGCATAACGCATAACGCACAACGCAAACGTATAACGCACAACGCATAATGCATAACGCATAACGCATAACGCATAACGCATGGCGCATAACGCAAAATGCATAACGCATAACGCATAACGCATAATTCATAACGCATAACGCAAAACGCATATCGCATAACGCATAACGCATAACGCATAACGCATAACGCATGGCGCATAACTCAAAATGCATAACGCATAACGCATAACGCATGGCGCATAACTCAAAATGCATAACGCATAACGCATAACGCATAACGCATAACGCATAACGCATAACGCACAACGCATATCGCATAACGTATAAGGCATAACGCATAATACATAACGTATAACGCATTATGCATAACGCATAACGCATAACGCATAATGCATAACCCATAACGCAAACCCATAAGGCATAAGGCATAACGCATAACGCATAACGCATAACGCATGTCGGATCACTCATAACGCATAACGCATAACGCATAACGCATAACGCACAACGCATATCGCATAACGCATAACGCATAACGCATAACGCATAACGCCTAACGGATCAGGCATAACGCATAACGCATAATGCATAACACATAACGCATAACGCATTACGCACAACGCATATCGCATAACGCATAATGCATAACGCATAACGCATAACGCATGTCGGATCACTCATAACGCATAACGCATGACGCATAAAGCATAAAGCATAACGTATAACGCATAACGCATATCGCATAACCCATAACGCATAACGCATAACGCATAACGCATAACGCATAACGCATAACGCATAACGCATAACGCACAACGCAAACGTATAACGCACAACGCATAATGCATAACGCATAACGCATAACGCATAACGCATAACGCATGGCGCATAATTCATAACGCATAACGCAAAACGCATATCGCATAACGCATAACGCATAACGCATAACGCATAACGCATAACGCATAACGCACAACGCATATCGCATAACGCATAACGCATAACGCATAACGCATAACGCATAACGCATAACGCATAACGCCTAACGGATCAGGCATAACGCATAACGCATAATGCATAACACATAACGCATAACGCATTACGCACAACGCATATCGCATAACGTATAAGGCATAACGCATAATACATGACGTATAACGCATTATGCATAACGCATAACGCATAACGCAAACCCATAAGGCATAAGGCATAACGCATAACGCATAACGCATGTCGGATCACTCATAACGCATAACGCATAACGCATAAAGCATAAAGCATAACGTATAGCGCATAACGCATATCGCATAACGCATAACGCATAACCCATAACGCATAACGCATAACGCATAACGCATAACGCATAACGCATAACGCATAACGCATAACGCATAACGCATAACGCATGGCGCATAACGCATATCGCATGGCGCATAACTCAAAATGCATAACGCATAACGCATAACGCAAACGTATAACGCACAACGCATAACGAATACAGCAAAACGCATAATGCTTAACGCATAACGCATAACGCCTTACGGATCAGGCATAACGCATAACGCATAACGCATAACGTATAACGCATAACGCATAACGCATAACACGTAATGCATAACGCATAACGCATAACGCATAACGCATAACGCATAACGCATAACGCATAACGCATAACGCATAACGCATAACGCATAACGCATAACTCATAACGCATAACGCATAACGCATAACGCATAACGCATAACGCATAACGCATAACGCATAACGCATAACGCATAACGCATAACGCATAACGCATAACGCATAACGTATAACGCATAACGCATATCGCATAACGCATAACGCATAACGCATAACGCATAACGCATAACGCATAACGCATAACGCCTTACGGATCAGGCATAACGCATAACGCATAACGCATAACGTATAACGCATAACGCATAACGCATAACGCATAACACGTAATGCATAACGCATAACGCATAACGCATAACGCATAACGCATAACGCATAACGCATAACGCATAACGCATAACGCATAACGCATAACGCATAACGCATAACGCATAACGCATAACTAATAACGCACAACGCAAACGTATAACGCACAACGCATAATGCATAACGCATAACGCATAACGCATAACGCATAACGCATGGCGCATAATTCATAACGCATAACGCAAAACGCATATCGCATAACGCATAACGCATAACGCATAACGCATAACGCATAACGCACAACGCATATCGCATAACGCATAACGCATAACGCATAACGCATAACGCATAACGCCTAACGGATCAGGCATAACGCATAACGCATAATGCATAACACATAACGCATAACGCATTACGCACAACGCATATCGCATAACGTATAAGGCATAACGCATAATACATGACGTATAACGCATTATGCATAACGCATAACGCATAACGCAAACCCATAAGGCATAAGGCATAACGCATAACGCATAACGCATGTCGGATCACTCATAACGCATAACGCATAACGCATAAAGCATAAAGCATAACGTATAACGCATAACGCATATCGCATAACGCATAACGCATAACCCATAACGCATAACGCATAACGCATAACGCATAACGCATAACGCATAACGCATAACGCATAACGCATAACGCATAACGCATAACGCATGGCGCATAACGCATATCGCATGGCGCATAACTCAAAATGCATAACGCATAACGCATAACGCAAACGTATAACGCACAACGCATAACGAATACAGCAAAACGCATAATGCTTAACGCATAACGGATCACGCATAACGCATAACGCACAACGCATATCGCATAACGCATAACACGTAACGCATAACGCATAACGCATAACGCATAACGCATAACGCATAACGCATAACGCATAACGCATAACGCATAACGCATAACGCATAACGCATAACGCATAACGCATAACGTATAACGCATAACGCATATCGCATAACGCATAACGCATAACGCATAACGCATAACGCATAACGCATAACGCATAACGCATGGCGCATAACGCAAAATGCATAACGCATAACGCATAACGCATAATTCATAACGCATAACGCAAAACGCATATCGCATAACGCATAACGCATAACGCATAACGCATGGCGCATAACTCAAAATGCATAACGCATAACGCATAACGCATGGCGCATAACTCAAAATGCATAACGCATAACGCATAACGCATAACGCATAACGCATAACGCATAACGCATAACGCACAACGCATATCGCATAACGTATAAGGCATAACGCATAATACATAACGTATAACGCATTATGCATAACGCATAACGCATAACGCATAATGCATAACCCATAACGCAAACCCATAAGGCATAAGGCATAACGCATAACGCATAACGCATAACGCATGTCGGATCACTCATAACGCATAACGCATAACGCATAACGCATAACGCACAACGCATATCGCATAACGCATAACGCATAACGCATAACGCATAACGCCTAACGGATCAGGCATAACGCATAACGCATAATGCATAACACATAACGCATAACGCATAACGCACAACGCATATCGCATAACGTATAAGGCATAACGCATAATACATGACGTATAACGCATTATGCATATGCATAACGCATAACGCAAACCCATAAGGCATAAGGCATAACGCATAACGCATAACGCATAACGCATGTCGGATCACTCATAACGCATAACGCATGACGCATAAAGCATAAAGCATAACGTATAACGCATAACGCATATCGCATAACGCATAACGCATAACCCATAACGCATAACGCATAATGCATAACGCACAACGCATAACGCATAACGCATAACGCATAACGCATAACGCATAACGCATAACGCATAACGCATAACGCATAACGCATAACGCATAACGCATAACGCATAACGTATAACGCATAACGCATATCGCATAACGCATAACGAATAACGCATAACGCATAACGCATAACGCATAACGCATAACGCATAACGCAAAACGCATAACGCCTTACGGATCAGGCATAACGCATAACGCATAATGCATAACACATAACGCATAACGCATAACGCATAACGCATAACGCATAACGCATAACGCATAACGCCTAACGGATCAGGCATAACGCATAACGCATAATGTATAACACATAACGCATAACGCATTACGCATAACGCACAACGCAAACGTATAACGCACAACGCATAATGCATAACGCATAACGTTGTGACGTGGCAGATTATGCCAGCGTCAATCCGAACCCTAGGCGAAGGACCGGGCCAACGACGGCCAATAAAATAACGTACCGTTAGTCGCGATCGCTCTCCCAGGAACGTCCGAAATCCAGCGGAACAGATTTATCGCGTTTAAATGTCGCGCCGCTGGGCGCGACACGAAGTTTCAGGAACGATCGGAGTACGAAAGGAACCCGGTACCTATCTCCTGCCGTGATTGGCGCAACGTCTCGGGAAGAGGCGCTCGGAGGACCTATCGCAGAACGTCATTGCCGAACCAGACGGTCGAGCCAGGATCGAGCCCGGATTTACCAACCGGGGAGACCGATGAGGGAAATCGGAATACGGGACGTACAGCAACCCAACCTCACCGTCTTTCGCCCAGGAATTGCGCCGAGAACAATCCTGGGGCGGCTCGAATGCCTACCGATATAATTTGCAGCTGTATCGCCCGACTCCGGGAAATCAGTAAATTACCGGGGAACCGGGACCGAAAAGATGGAATTCGTCCCTGCCGCGAGGAACCACGCGATAGGCCCGAGCGTCGCCTAGGAGGAGATAGATGAGGGAGTAGGGGGACGCCTCGCTTCCGCGTTCCCGAGCCATTGCGAAGTAGGTCACTGGGTCGAAGGACTGCGAAGCGCTAAGTCGTGCCGCCATTTTGCCGCGTATTTGAATTAAGTACCGTAGTGCCGATCGAGACGACCGTGTTCATCGCTTGGTAAGTGCCGATCAGGCTTTATTCCGACACATTTATTCGTGATTTACCATTCGCGTTGGCTCGGGGCGTATTTGCGTGTTCTTGTTTAACTTCGTGCCGTGCACCACGTGTCCGCCAGTGTTGCCGACGACCGAGGGTAGCTCCCTCGAGAGGGACACGAGGCCGTGGGTCGTATCGTTGCCGATTGTCCGCGGGACGGAATATTCGGGACGTGCGATATTCGACGAAATTCTAAGAGTTCTACTCGAGACGTTCCTCGGTGGGACGACGTGACGGTTCGTTTCGTTTCGTGACTTTGCCGTATCCTCGTCCAGTCCAGTCTAAATCCGCGTCCGTCACCCGAGCTCGGCGGAATTCGTGCCGTAAAGGCTTGTATAACACGCGAAGTCCTGTGACCGCCGAGTTCAACGCGATAGAATAAATAAGCGCGAGCGACCGAATAACCGTCGAACACTTTGTTCTCGCGCCGGCAAATTCTCGCTGCCGTCGGTGACCACCGACGGGCTATTGAATGTCATCTCGTTAATAAACGATTGTCGTTGCCGAATCTTATTTGAATTATTCTACCCTCGAGAAACGTTCCCGTCGCGGGGAATGCCCCGTTCCTTCTCTCCACGTGGAACCCTGACCATTTTCGCGGCTATTTCAGGTTATCGCGCAGCCCCCGCGGAAGCGGAATTATTTGGCGGGATTCGCGTAAACGAATAGCTTCGCGTGACACTTTACGTGTCTGGCGCCCGAAAGAATTTCGAAATAACTTCGATATCGTGATCCAGATCCGCGAAGGGTTGTTTGTCCCGGGAGGACCACGTGTCGCGCGACCGAGCGTGGCCCGGTCTTCAAGCCGTAATTTCCCGTGCTCGTCTTCGGTTCGGAACCGACCCGAAAACGGCGTGACAAATTGGCGCCCGAACAGGGACCTCTCGCCGTAAAAAGCGATTTGAGATCGGGTTTTTCAATCGAGACACGTGAAAGAGTTCGGGGCTCTCGTGGGAAAATTTTGACTGGACGAGGAGTCGAGAAAGTTCGAGCGAGATAGAGAAGTCGAACGTCGCGTCGTAGAGACACACGACCCATTCGCGTACGAAATTTCTTTTTCACACCGGGTATATTGAGCCAACGCCGACGTAAACACCATCGGAATGCGACCGACCAAGGGTCCCGCTGATGTTTACGGGGTATCTATTATTATCGTTCGTGTGCCATTCCATGTGTATTATATTATGTATGTTGTATACTCGAATACGATTCTCTTTCAGCTTTGAATAACGTTGTCTATATTGAGCGAAGGGATTCTCCTTGGCGGAATATCGCTTCAATTAAGTTGAAGAAATATTCTGAATATTGCCGCGTGATTGTAAATTTGAGAAATACTGACAAAATTTTTTTTTTTTCTCCTTCTTCTTCGGGTTGCGTGCTATCCCCTTGGGATTAGTAAAAATTGCCGGCCTTGATGAAACAAGGAACATTGTTGTTAATTTATATGCCGGATATTCCGAACGAAATTTTCACGCAATAGTTATCGTGTTCCAGAGTTCATCCGTTCATTTTACCGATATTTACAATCTGCTTAATCTACCGTGCCGATAAACCGAGCCTTTTAACTTGGTTTACCGCTACGCCTGGTTGGCAGTTAGTAACATTATTCCTCAATTGTTGGTGGAAGGGTTAGGAGAATTTTTATTTTTTTTTCCTTTCTCTTCCATGCCGCAGATTCACCGTCACACCCCTTATTAATTTGTATATATATATCCCGATTTATCAGGATTTTATGTATTTATTTATTTATTTATTAATTTATTTGTTTATTGTAATTTATTTATTCATTGGATTTTTTTTGTTGCTTCCCTTTTGTCTTTTAGTCATTACGAAACCATCTTTTTTATTATTTTTATTATCTCTTTTAAGAATTACCCGAAGAAGCGATAATTTTTTTCGCAATCAGTGACGCATATACTTGTATTATTCTATTTCTTCTCTTCGATTTGGTCAATTGCACTTGCCTTCCATTATTGCGATATTAAAATAAAACGAATGGAAGAAATACCGTACAGAAGGCTCTACCGTTTTTTTTATATACAAAGCAATAGGCACAATTAATGCATAAATCATTGAATTTTTTTTCTTTCTTCCGAAATTAAATGAATGAATATGGATTCATATGGGTGAGAAGATGTGCGTGCATATGAATTTATAATGAATATATGAATGTACAATATACGGTATATATTGGAAAATTATGTATAATATTATGACAAATGATATTTTGATTGGCGGAATGGCACACGCGGGTTGATAATTTATTACGTATTGATTTATGATATGTCTCGATTGATAATTGATGATACCAATTGAATATTGATTGTGTACACCCCATGGTTACACCCACCCACAAAATTATTTTTTTTTATGTTTTTTTTTGTGGTAATGGGAAGTATGGTTTTTGTTCGTATTGTGCCGTAGCCTAGACGAGTGCTGTCCAACTTTGGCGATAAAAACATTGAATTTTTTTTTGTTTTTTTTATTTTCTCTTGTTTTGTTTGGCTTTCTTTGATTAGCGCTCCCGTGTACGGAGCTACAAAGACACTTTAGCGACAACTAAATCGATTGGCGAATACGAAGTATCCATTGCCGACGGGCAAGTGGCTTCGAATATTTTACGAAATATCCCCTTCACTTCTGAAAATTCGCGCAGGAAAGATTCGCGTACGGAAATAGAGAAAAGCAGAGGGAGAAAGTCGAATAGAACAAAGAAACGGTAATTCGCGTTTGTTAACAAATACCGAATAGAAAGTTCGGCTGAATATTAAGCGTTCCCCTAGCCTACATTAGCGATTGTGTAAGATTTCGAATAGAGTCAATTATACCGCGGGGAGGGGTGACGTATTACGCCCGCGACGATTGAGCTTCGCGTCTGATACCGAAGGGCCCGAAGAAATGAAAAGCCTTCTTAATTTGCCGAAACCGGATCGCGTGGACGATGAAAACAGATCGGTATACGGGGATGCGGTCGGAGAAGAATGGCCTCCAGAGGAGTACCTACCGACCGAAGGGGGAAGATCACCCCCTAAGGAATTTTCATTCCCAGTGCCGAACTCGCCAAGATGGAGGCCATGGTCTCCCGATAGGTACCGCGAACCGGAAGAAAAGCCTTTGCATGTCGGCCCGGACGATGGACCGAGCGACGGGGTACAGGGCGGGGCGAAACCCCGAGAACTATATTACCGCGGAACACCCATCGCCGAAATAATGCGACGATGGCGGTTAAAGTTTTCCGGAGAAGAGGGGGAGGACCCAGAAGATTTTTTGGAGGACCTCCACCAACAAATTAAATATCACAACATCGCGGATAAAGAACTAATCCGTTGTTTGCCGGTATGTCTCGGGGGGGTCGCCAAGCACTGGTACAACGCGCACGCGTCGGGTTGGAGAACTTGGGAGGATTTTGCGAGGGCATTTCGGCGATTCTTCGGTGACCCTGAATATCAATATACATTAGAGAGAAACATTAAAGATCGGTTTCAAGATGATAACGAACCTATTCGCGATTATATTATGGTAATGACAGCTATGTTCCGAAAACTACAGCCACCGTGGCAGGAGGAAAAGAAAGTCGAACGATTATACTGGGGCGCGAAACCATCTTTACGTCAGTCTATCGCGTTAGAATCAGGTTCCACGATGGAAATCGTTACGGATCAATTACTACGTGCCGACCGCGAAGCGCAGCAGAGGAGGCGGGGGAATCCGAAACCATCCGAAATGGCTCACCCTAGTTTCGCGTTTGATCCTAGCCGACACTTGCGTTCGAAATCGCAACCGAAAGGAAGATCGGTCGGATTTGGGTACGCGAACGCATTAGCTGCCGCAGTAGGCGTAGATAGCGACGATTCGGAAGATCACCCCCCAAGAGCCACTAGGAGAGACTCTAAACCCGGACAAGGGGTTCGTGAATCTCGTGCGACGAGCGCTAAAAATAATCTAGCTGCCGCGCCGAAGGGAAACGAAAAATACCGGTCGGGGGCAAAATCAAGAGAGTCCTCTCGTGAACCCATACCGCGTAAGGCGGAAGTAACCGCAACCGTAGCAACGCGTCAATGGCCGCCGCGCGATAGACAACGCACGGGCGGAAGTAACCTGCCACAATGTTGGAATTGTCGTAAGACAGGTCACCTATCGCGAGATTGCCGAGAAGAACCTAGGCTGCATTGCTACGGATGCGGGTCGGAGGGTGTCACGATAATACGTTGCCGAAGGTGCAACAGGTCGGCGGGAAACGGGGAGAGAAGTCAATCACAGGGGCCAGAGAGACTTCGCCCGAATTGATATCGGCCCGCGTAATGATAACTGGGGACATTAAGCGCCCACCTCTGCTGACCGTGGATGCGTTCATCGGCAACTTCGCGACGCGCGCCCTAATAGATTCGGGATCATCTCTGACATTCATCAGTCGGGATATTCTAGGAAAAATCGAGAGGAAGAATATCGTATTAGGGAAATCGAACAAACCCTGTTATTTCCTCCTCGCCACGGGGGTAGTAGATCGTGCCGAGGAACGAGCACATTTCGCGTTAAGGATAGGCAGGGAGGAACGTAGAATTTCCGCGCAGGTTTTAGACAGTCTAGTGACCCCTCTATTGTTAGGCACGGATTCGATCGCAAAATTCGGAATAGTGGCTGAATATCACAATGCCGTATGGTATTTCGCGAAACAGCCAAACGAAAAATTCACATTCGAAGACACGCCTCCCGATGCCGTCTGTTGTGGTCTGCAAACGTTGGCGGATGCCGAAAAACGGCAATTAAGAGAATTCCTCGAGGCCACGCTGCCGGAATTTGACGAAATATCGGGCGTGACGAACTTGATCAGCCATCGAATAGATGTAGATGGACACCCGCCTATAAAACAGCGATATTATGCCGTATCTCCAAAAGTTCAGGAGGCAATATATGCGGAAGTAGATAAATTGCTAAAAGATGGCATAATTGAACCATCACAAAGTGGCTGGTCAAGTCCGATCGTCATGGTCAAGAAATCGAACGGGAAATACCGTTTTTGTCTGGACTTTAGAAAAGTTAACGAGGTCTCGAGGAAAGACGCGTACCCGCTACCGCTCATGACGCAGATTCTCGATAAATTACGTGCGGCAAAATACATCTCGACCCTTGACCTCAGTCAGGCCTATTTTCAAATCCCGCTAGAGGAAAAGAGTCGCGAAATAACAGCGTTTACAGTACCGGGAAAAGGCCTATTTCACTTCCGTCGCATGCCGTACGGACTGACAGGCGCACCCGCAACTTTTCAGAGATTATTGGACCGATTAATAGGTCCAGAAATGGAGCCGCACGCGTTCGCCTATTTGGACGATATAATAATCGTGACGAAAACATTTGCGGAGCATCTCGTATGGCTAGAACGCGTAATAAATAAAATCAAGGCTGCCGGTCTAATAATCAATCCTGAGAAGTGCGAGTTTTGTTGTCAGGAAGTTCGGTATTTGGGTTTCGTGGTGAGCGGAGAGGGGTTAAAGGTAGATGCGGAGAAAGTTAGACCAATTTTATCGTACCCTCCGCCTAAAACAGTAAAGCAGCTTCGGCGTTTCCTGGGAATGGCATCCTGGTACAGGAGGTTTATTCCGGGATTCGCCACGCTGGCTGAGCCATTGAATGGCCTACTGCGAAAGGATCGCGAATGGGAATGGAAGGTTGGCCAACAAACCGCCTTCGAGTCCCTTCGAGACGCGATCGCTTCAGCACCTACCCTCTCCTGCCCAGATTTCGAAACGCCATTTACACTACAGACGGATGCTAGCGCGGTTGGTCTAGGCGCAGTTTTGACGCAAGAGGTCAAGGATGTCGAAAGAGTTATCGCGTTCGCGAGCAGGTCTCTCACGTTGCCAGAGAGAAAATATTCCGCTACGGAATTGGAATGTCTCGCGATCGTCTGGGCGGTACAAAAATTTCGTCCGTACTTGGAAGGGTACAAATTTACGGTAATTACGGACCACAACAGTTTACGGTGGTTAAGAAAATTACAAAATCCCTCAGGGAGATTAGCGCGTTGGGCCCTGCAACTGCTAGAATATGATTTCGAAGTAGTATACCGGCAGGGAGCCCTTAATAAAGTGCCGGATGCATTATCGCGAATTTGCGAAGGGGAGGAAGTCTTAGAGGACAAAATACCGATAGTAGCTGCGGTGCGTATGAAATGGTACGAGGGGAAATTAGCAGAAGTCAAACGAGCACCGGATAAATTCAAAGACTGGTCGATTCGGGACGGGGAATTATTTTGCCGTCGTACGGATCCAGTTGTCGCGGAAACGTTAGGATCGGATATAACCGAGTGGAAACTCGCGATTCCCGAAGAGCGCAGAACGGAGATCCTGCAGGAAGCGCATGATAACCCACAGGCAGGGCATTTAGGCGTCGAAAAGACGTACCAACGTATTGCGGCCCGCTACTACTGGCCAGGCATGTACAGAACAGCTGTAGAATACGTAAGACGCTGTAAGACCTGTCAACTCACAAAGGTGGAGCAGACACTACCGCCTGGGTTGATGGGTCGGCGCCGTGTTGACATGCCGTGGACAGTGATAGCTGCCGATATAATGGGCCCGCTTCCGCGCAGCAGATCCGGTCACGCGTACCTCCTGGTAATACAGGACTTATTCACCAAGTGGATAGAGTGCGCCCCGCTCCGACGTGCGACCGGTCCAAAGATTGCCGAAGCTCTGGAAGAGTTAATTTTCTCGCGATGGGGAACACCCGACGTTCTGCTAACGGACAATGGCACCGAGTTCGCGAACAAGTGTTTGTGGGATTTAGCTAATGAATATGGCATTCGAATCACCACAACCCCCCCGTACCATCCGCAAGCAAACCCGGTAGAACGCGTAAATCGAATCCTCAAAACGATGATAGTAGCCTACATAGAGAGGGATCATAGAGACTGGGACCTGAATTTGCCGCAATTACGCTTCGCGTACAACACCGCTTATCATTCGGTGCTACAGACCTCTCCCGCTTTTCTCAATTTCGGGCGAGAGCCGCGACCAGCAAAATGTCTAAGGGACACTGTAGAACCCGATATCGACCTCGAGGTTACTGCCAATGATACTTGGAAAAAGAGAGTGACTCAACTACCAACGTTGAGACACTGGATTTTAGAGAACCTCGAGGACGCGTATAATAAGCAAGCGCACCATTATAATTTGCGTCGGAGAAATAGAGAGTTTAACGTAGGAGACAAGGTTATGAAGCGAAAACGCGTATTATCGTCAGCGGCAGACCACGTGGCGGCAAAGTTGGCCCCAAAATTCATGGGACCAGTAACGATATCGTATAAATTATCACCAGGAGTGTACCGCATCTCCGCGGAAGACGGAAGCGACCTCGGCAAAGCACACATTTCGGACTTGAAGCCATACTTCCCAACCCACCAATAAGTCACTCAAAAGCCAAAGGCACCAATATTTATTATTCTCGTCCTCTTCTCACACAGAAATATAACATACTCCAGACGAACAAACATGATTGCCGACCACGTCTGGGAGGAAATTCAGGAGAGGGCGAGGGAGCTGCTGCCGGAAGGACGCCAAGAAGCGAACGCCACGATATTGGTACAGCCGACGGACCTGCCGGGAAAGGAGGAAGTGGCTCAGAACCAGGGGGGACAACTGCCGACCATCGGCAAGACGAGTGCCGAGGACCCCCCCGAGGAGGCCACATTCGTGGCAACGGCAACCCTCAAGGTTAAGCAGCGTACCGGAACGGGACGAGGATTCCGCCTCGAGAACATGCCGAACTGGCAAAAACCCGGCACACCAGCTAGGCCGGGGGAGGCGGGACCAATACCGGGGGTAGCGGTGAAGCCGAGGGTGGTGATTGCCGAGCCACCGAGGGTGGTGATTGCCGAGCCGCTGAAGGTGGTGGTTGCCGAGCCGCCAAGGGTGCTAGCGGCAAGAAGGATGGAGGTAGTGCCGAAGAGGACGGAGGCACCTAAGTACCGAGGAGGCGAGCTGGAGGAGGGGTGTTGGAGGTGCCGAAAGCTAGGGCACACCCACACCCAATGTACAGACCCGCAAAGATTCCTGTATTGTTACCGGTGCGGGCGACCGTACTATACCGTACAAACATGTCCCGACTGTTGGAGGACATGGAAAACCGGAGGCCCGCACCACCAGCAGAGGAGGAGATACTAAGGAGTATTAATTGAAGAGGTCAAAAGAGCCACAAGGTGCCGACAAACGGCAGTGTAACATCACAAAAAACTCCAAAAATGTCTTTTTCTTTGCCGTTTATGCTCGAGCACCGGGGTCCCTTAAGTTATTTTTTTTGTTTGTTTGGTATTACCGTTAAATCATAATACACATAAAGTCACTTAGATTCATTCTTCACATATTTTTTTTTGCTTTTTTTGCGCCTGCCGCCCATCGGACGAGCGATGACTATGCCGTACTCAGGCAAATAAATAAGTTAGGTTCTATAGAGAAATAAGACTGAGGTCCCGAGAGAGGACCACCGACGACGTGCCGCCCCAAAAGGGGGCACGAATAAATGGTTGAAAATGAAACATATGGTCGCTTCACTGAACCCTTGTCTCCTCCGTTTATACGGGCCAAGCGAGGCCATAATTAGCGATATCTCCATTTCTCAATTAGGTGCTGGTCACGCCAACAGGTCTCGCCGAGTCGACAGAAGAACAGAGATGAAGGGATGTAGTTTAAATAGCACTTCGTCTGGGTTTTACTGGTGTTGGGTTAGTGTTTGTCTCTACCGGTATGAAGGGGTACATCGGGGAGCGTCCGAGGAAGAGCGATCGCCACCGAGCCCGTGAATAGCCTGATTGGTAACTGCCACCGGTGTCCCGGTCTCTTCCGGGGGGGGAGGAGTTGTGACGTGGCAGATTATGCCAGCGTCAATCCGAACCCTAGGCGAAGGACCGGGCCAACGACGGCCAATAAAATAACGTACCGTTAGTCGCGATCGCTCTCCCAGGAACGTCCGAAATCCAGCGGAACAGATTTATCGCGTTTAAATGTCGCGCCGCTGGGCGCGACACGAAGTTTCAGGAACGATCGGAGTACGAAAGGAACCCGGTACCTATCTCCTGCCGTGATTGGCGCAACGTCTCGGGAAGAGGCGCTCGGAGGACCTATCGCAGAACGTCATTGCCGAACCAGACGGTCGAGCCAGGATCGAGCCCGGATTTACCAACCGGGGAGACCGATGAGGGAAATCGGAATACGGGACGTACAGCAACCCAACCTCACCGTCTTTCGCCCAGGAATTGCGCCGAGAACAATCCTGGGGCGGCTCGAATGCCTACCGATATAATTTGCAGCTGTATCGCCCGACTCCGGGAAATCAGTAAATTACCGGGGAACCGGGACCGAAAAGATGGAATTCGTCCCTGCCGCGAGGAACCACGCGATAGGCCCGAGCGTCGCCTAGGAGGAGATAGATGAGGGAGTAGGGGGACGCCTCGCTTCCGCGTTCCCGAGCCATTGCGAAGTAGGTCACTGGGTCGAAGGACTGCGAAGCGCTAAGTCGTGCCGCCATTTTGCCGCGTATTTGAATTAAGTACCGTAGTGCCGATCGAGACGACCGTGTTCATCGCTTGGTAAGTGCCGATCAGGCTTTATTCCGACACATTTATTCGTGATTTACCATTCGCGTTGGCTCGGGGCGTATTTGCGTGTTCTTGTTTAACTTCGTGCCGTGCACCACGTGTCCGCCAGTGTTGCCGACGACCGAGGGTAGCTCCCTCGAGAGGGACACGAGGCCGTGGGTCGTATCGTTGCCGATTGTCCGCGGGACGGAATATTCGGGACGTGCGATATTCGACGAAATTCTAAGAGTTCTACTCGAGACGTTCCTCGGTGGGACGACGTGACGGTTCGTTTCGTTTCGTGACTTTGCCGTATCCTCGTCCAGTCCAGTCTAAATCCGCGTCCGTCACCCGAGCTCGGCGGAATTCGTGCCGTAAAGGCTTGTATAACACGCGAAGTCCTGTGACCGCCGAGTTCAACGCGATAGAATAAATAAGCGCGAGCGACCGAATAACCGTCGAACACTTTGTTCTCGCGCCGGCAAATTCTCGCTGCCGTCGGTGACCACCGACGGGCTATTGAATGTCATCTCGTTAATAAACGATTGTCGTTGCCGAATCTTATTTGAATTATTCTACCCTCGAGAAACGTTCCCGTCGCGGGGAATGCCCCGTTCCTTCTCTCCACGTGGAACCCTGACCATTTTCGCGGCTATTTCAGGTTATCGCGCAGCCCCCGCGGAAGCGGAATTATTTGGCGGGATTCGCGTAAACGAATAGCTTCGCGTGACACTTTACGTGTCTGGCGCCCGAAAGAATTTCGAAATAACTTCGATATCGTGATCCAGATCCGCGAAGGGTTGTTTGTCCCGGGAGGACCACGTGTCGCGCGACCGAGCGTGGCCCGGTCTTCAAGCCGTAATTTCCCGTGCTCGTCTTCGGTTCGGAACCGACCCGAAAACGGCGTGACAACGTATAACGCATAACGCCTAACGGATCAGGCATAACGCATATCGCATAATGCATAACACATAACGCATAACGCATTACGCACAACGCATATCGCATAACGTATAAGGCATAACGCATAATACATGACGTATAACGCATTATGCATAACGCATAACGCATAACGCAAACCCATAAGGCATAAGGCATAACGCATAACGCATAACGCATAACGCATGTCGGATCACTCATAACGCATAACGCATAACGCATAAAGCATAACGTATAACGCATAACGCATAACGCATATCGCATAACGCATAACGCATAACCCATAACGCATAACGCATAACGCATAACGCATAACTCATAACGCATAACGCATAACGCATAACGCATAACGCATAACGCATAACGCATAACGCATAACGCATAACGCATAACGCATAACGCATAACGCATAACGTATAACGCAAAACGCATATCGCATAACGCATAACGCATAACGCATAACGCATAACGCATAACGCATAACGCCTTACGGATCAGGCATAACGCATAACGCATAACGCATAACGTATAACGCATAACGCATAACGCATAACGCATAACGTATAACGCATAACGCATAACGCATAACGCATAACACGTAATGCATAACGCATAACGCATAACGCATAACGCATAACGCATAACGCATAACGCATAACGCATAACGCATAACGCATAACGCATAACGCATAACGCATAACGCACAACGCAAACGTATAACGCACAACGCATAATGCATAACGCATAACGCATAACGCATAACGCATGGCGCATAACTCAAAATGCATAACGCATAACGCATAACGCATAACGCATAACGCATAACGCATAACGCACAACGCATATCGCATAACGTATAAGGCATAACGCATAATACATAACGTATAACGCATTATGCATAACGCATAACGCATAATGCATAACCCATAACGCAAACCCATAAGGCATAAGGCATAACGCATGTCGGATCACTCATAACGCATAACGCATAACGCATAAAGCATAAAGCATAAAGCATAAGGCATAACGTATAACGCATAACGCATATCGCATAACGCATAACGCATAACCCATAACGCATAAAGCATAATGCATAACGCATAACGCATAACGCATAACGCATAACGCACAACGCATATCGCATAACGCATAACGCATAACGCATAACGCATGGCGCATAACGCATAACGCATGGCGCATAACTCAAAATGCATAACGCATAACGCATAACGCATAACGCAAACGTATAACGCACAACGCATAACGAATACAGCAAAACGCATAATGCTTAACGCATAACGGATCACGCATAACGCATAACGCATAACGCATAACGCATAACGCATAACGCATAACGCATATCGAATAACGCATAACGTGTAACTCATAACGCATAACGCATAAAGCATAATGTTTAACGCATAACGCATAACGCTTATCGCATAACGCATAACGCATAACGTATAACGCATAACGCATAACGCATAACGCATAAAGCATAATGCATAACGCAAACGTATAACGCGCAACGCATAACGCATAACGAACAACGGATAACGCATAACGCATAACGCATAACGAATACCGCAAAACGTATATCGCCTAACACATAACGGATCACGCATAACGCATAACGCATAACGTATAGAGCATAACGCATAACGCATAACGCATAACGCATAACGCATACCGTATAACGCATAACGCAAAATGCATAACGCATAACGCATAACGCATAACGCATAACGCATAACGCATAACGCATAACGCATAACGCATAACGCATAACGCATAACGCATAACGCACAACGCATATCGCATAACGCATAACGCATAACGCATAACGCATAACGCATAACGCACAACGCATATCGCATAACGTATAAGGCATAACGCATAATACATAACGTATAACGCATTATGCATAACGCATAACGCATAATGCATAACCCATAACGCAAACCCATAAGGCATAAGGCATAACGCATGTCGGATCACTCATAACGCATAACGCATAACGCATAAAGCATAAAGCATAAAGCATAAAGCATAACGTATAACGCATAACGCATATCGCATAACGCATAACGCATAACGCATAACGCATAACGCATAACGCATAACGAATACAGCAAAACGCATAATGCTTAACGCATAACGGATCACGCATAACGCATAACGCACAACGCATATCGCATAACGCATAACACGTAACGCATAACGCATAACGCATAACGCATAACGCATAACGCATAACGCATAACGCATAACGCATAACGCATAACGCATAACGCATAACGCATAACGCATAACGCATAATGCATAACACATAACGCATAACGCATTACGCACAACGCATATCGCATAACGTATAAGGCATAACGCATAATACATGACGTATAACGCATTATGCATATGCATAAAGCATAACGCAAACCCATAAGGCATAAGGCATAACGCATAACGCATAACGCATAACGCATGTCGGATCACTCATAACGCATAACGCATGACGCATAAAGCATAAAGCATAACGTATAACGCATAACGCATATCGCATAACGCATAACGCATAACCCATAACGCATAACGCATAATGCATAACGCACAACGCATAACGCATAACGCATAACGCATAACGCATAACGCATAACGCATAACGCATAACGCATAACGCATAACGCATAACGCATAACGCATAACGCATAACGCATAACGCATAACGCATAACGCATAACGCATAACGCATAACGCATAACGCATAACCCATAACGCATAACGCATAACGCATAACGCATAACGCATAACGCATAACGCATAACGCATAACGCATAACGCATAACGCATAACGTATAAGGCATAACGCATAATACATGACGTATAACGCATTATGCATAACGCATAACGCATATCGCAAACCCATAAGGCATAACGCATAACGCATAACGCATGTCGGATCACTCATAACGCATAACGCATAACGCATAAAGCATAAAGCATAACGTATAACGCATAACGCATATCGCATAACGCATAACGCATAACCCATAACGCATAACGCATAACGCATAACGCATAACGCATAACGCATAACGCATAACGCATAACGCATAACGCATAACGCATAACGCATAACGCATGGCGCATAACGCATATCGCATGGCGCATAACTCAAAATGCATAACGCATAACGCATAACGCAAACGTATAACGCACAACGCATAACGAATACAGCAAAACGCATAATGCTTAACGCATAACGGATCACGCATAACGCATAACGCACAACGCATATCGCATAACGCATAACACGTAACGCATAACGCATAACGCATAACGCATAACGCATAACGCATAACGCATAACGCATAACGCATAACGCATAACGCATAACGCATAACGCATAACGCATAACGCATAACGCATAACGCATAACGCATAACGCATAACGCATAACGCACAACGCAAACGTATAACGCACAACGCATAATGCATAACGCATAACGCATAACGCATAACGCATGGCGCATAACGCAAAATGCATAACGCATAACGCATAACGCATAATTCATAACGCATAACGCAAAACGCATATCGCATAACGCATAACGCATAACGCATAACGCATAACGCATGGCGCATAACTCAAAATGCATAACGCATAACGCATAACGCATGGCGCATAACTCAAAATGCATAACGCATAACGCATAACGCATAACGCATAACGCATAACGCATAACGCATAACGCATAACGCATAACGCATAACGCACAACGCATATCGCATAACGTATAAGGCATAACGCATAATACATAACGTATAACGCATTATGCATAACGCATAACGCATAACGCATAATGCATAACCCATAACGCAAACCCATAAGGCATAAGGCATAACGCATAACGCATAACGCATAACGCATGTCGGATCACGCAGAACGCATAACGCATAACGCATAACGCACAACGCATATCGCATAACGCATAACGCATAACGCATAACGCATAACGCATAACGCATAACGCCTAACGGATCAGGCATAACGCATAACGCATAATGCATAACACATAACGCATAACGCATTACGCACAACGCATATCGCATAACGTATAAGGCATAACGCATAATACATGACGTATAACGCATTATGCATATGCATAACGCATAACGCAAACCCATAAGGCATAAGGCATAACGCATAACGCATAACGCATAACGCATGTCGGATCACTCATAACGCATAACGCATGACGCATAAAGCATAAAGCATAACGTATAACGCATAACGCATAACGCATAACGCATAACGCATAACCCATAACGCATAACGCATAATGCATAACGCACAACGCATAACGCATAACGCATAACGCATAACGCATAACGCATAACGCATAACGCATAACGCATAACGCATAACGCATAACGCATAACGCATAACGCATAACGTATAACGCATAACGCATATCGCATAACGCATAACGAATAACGCATAACGCATAACGCATAACGCATAACGCATAACGCATAACGCATAACGCATAACGCATAACGCCTTACGGATCAGGCATAACGCATAACGCATAATGCATAACACATAACGCATAACGCATAACGCATAACGCATAACGCATAACGCATAACGCATAACGCCTAACGGATCAGGCATAACGCATAACGCATAATGTATAACACATAACGCATAACGCATTACGCATAACGCACAACGCAAACGTATAACGCACAACGCATAATGCATAACGCATAACGTATAACGCATAACGCCTAACGGATCAGGCATAACGCATAACGCATAATGCATAACACATAACGCATAACGCATTACGCACAACGCATATCGCATAACGTATAAGGCATAACGCATAATACATGACGTATAACGCATTATGCATAACGCATAACGCATAACGCAAACCCATAAGGCATAAGGCATAACGCATAACGCATAACGCATAATGCATGTCGGATCACTCATAACGCATAACGCATAACGCATAAAGCATAACGTATAACGCATAACGCATAACGCATATCGCATAACGCATAACGCATAACCCATAACGCATAACGCATAACGCATAACGCATAACTCATAACGCATAACGCATAACGCATAACACATAACGCATAACGCATAACGCATAACGCATAACGCATAACGCATAACGCATAACGCATAACGCATAACGCATAACGTATAACGCAAAACGCATATCGCATAACGCATAACGCATAACGCATAACGCATAACGCATAACGCATAACGCCTTACGGATCAGGCATAACGCATAACGCATAACGCATAACGTATAACGCATAACGCATAACGCATAACGCATAACACGTAATGCATAACGCATAACGCATAACGCATAACGCATACGGCATAACGCATAACGCATAACGCATAACGCATAACGCATAACGCATAACGCATAACGCACAACGCAAACGTATAACGCACAACGCATAATGCATAACGCATAACGCATAACGCATGGCGCATAATTCATAACGCATAACGCAAAACGCATATCGCATAACGCATAACGCATAACGCATAACGCATAACGCAATGCGCATAACTCAAAATGCATAACGCATAACGCATAACGCATGGCGCATAACTCAAAATGCATAACGCATAACGCATAACGCATAACGCATAACGCATAACGCATAACGCATAACGCATATCGCATAACGTATAAGGCATAACGCATAATACATAACGTATAACGCATTATGCATAACGCATAACGCATAATGCATAACCCATAACGCAAACCCATAAGGCATAAGGCATAACGCATGTCGGATCACTCATAACGCATAACGCATAACGCATAAAGCATAAAGCATAAAGCATAAGGCATAACGTATAACGCATAACGCATATCGCATAACGCATAACGCATAACCCATAACGCATAAAGCATAATGCATAACGCATAACGCATAACGCATAACGCATAACGCATAACGCACAACGCATATCGCATAACGCATAACGCATAACGCATAACGCATGGCGCATAACGCATAACGCATGGCGCATAACTCAAAATGCATAACGCATAACGCATAACGCATAACGCAAACGTATAACGCACAACGCATAACGAATACAGCAAAACGCATAATGCTTAACGCATAACGGATCACGCATAACGCATAACGCATAACGCATAACGCATAACGCATAACGCATATCGAATAACGCATAACGTGTAACTCATAACGCATAACGCATAAAGCATAATGTTTAACGCATAACGCATAACGCTTATCGCATAACGCATAACGCATAACGTATAACGCATAACGCATACCGTATAACGCATAACGCATAATGCATAACGCAAACGTATAACGCGCAACGCATAACGCATAACGAACAACGGATAACGCATAACGCATAACGCATAACGAATACCGCAAAACGTATATCGCCTAACACATAACGGATCACGCATAACGCATAACGCATAACGTATAGAGCATAACGCATAACGCATAACGCATAACGCATAACGCATACCGCATAACGCATAACGCAAAATGCATAACGCATAACGCATAACGCATAACGCATAACGCATAACGCATAACGCATAACGCATAACGCATAACGCATAACGCATAACGCACAACGCATATCGCATAACGCATAACGCATAACGCATAACGCATAACGCATAACGCACAACGCATATCGCATAACGTATAAGGCATAACGCATAATACATAACGTATAACGCATTATGCATAACGCATAACGCATAACGCATAATGCATAACCCATAACGCAAACCCATAAGGCATAAGGCATAACGCATGTCGGATCACTCATAACGCATAACGCATAACGCATAAAGCATAAAGCATAAAGCATAACGTATAACGCATAACGCATATCGCATAACGCATAACGCATAACGCATAACGCATAACGCATAACGCATAACGCATAACGAATACAGCAAAACGCATAATGCTTAACGCATAACGGATCACGCATAACGCATAACGCACAACGCATATCGCATAACGCATAACACGTAACGCATAACGCATAACGCATAACGCATAACGCATAATTCATAACGCATAACGCAAAACGCATATCGCATAACGCATAACGCATAACGCATAACGCATAACGCATGGCGCATAACTCAAAATGCATAACGCATAACGCATAACGCATAACGCATAACGCATAACGCATAACGCATAACGCATAACGCATAACGCATAACGCATAACGCATAACGCATAACGCATAACGTATAACGCATAACGCATATCGCATAACGCATAACGCATAACGCATAACGCATAACGCTTAACGCATAACGCATAACGCCTTACGGATCAGGCATAACGCATAACGCATAACGCATAACGCATAACGTATAACGCATAACGCATAACGCATAACGCATAACACGTAATGCATAACGCATAACGCATAACGCATAACGCATAACGCATAACGCATAACGCATAACGCATAACGCATAACGCATAACGCATAACGCATAACGCATAACGCATAACGCATAACGCATAACGCATAACGCATAACGCATAACGCACAACGCAAACGTATAACGCACAACGCATAATGCATAACGCATAACGCATAACGCATAACGCATAACGCATGGCGCATAATTCATAACGCATAACGCAAAACGCATATCGCATAACGCATAACGCATAACGCATAATGCATAACGCATAACGCATGGCGCATAACTCAAAATGCATAACGCATAACGCATGGCGCATAACTCAAAATGCATAACGCATAACGCATAACGCATAACGCATAACGCATAACGCATAACGCATAACGCATAACGCACAACGCATATCGCATAACGTATAAGGCATAACGCATAATACATAACGTATAACGCATTATGCATAACGCATAACGCATAACGCATAATGCATAACCCATAACGCAAACCCATAAGGCATAAGGCATAACGCATGTCGGATCACTCATAACGCATAACGCATAACGCATAAAGCATAAAGCATAAAGCATAAAGCATAACGTATAACGCATAACGCATATCGCATAACGCATAACGCATAACCCATAACGCATAAAGCATAATGCATAACGCATAACGCATAACGCATAACGCATAACGCATAACGCAAAACGCATATCGCATAACGCATAACGCATAACGCATAACGCATGGCGCATAACGCATAACGCATGGCGCATAACTCAAAATGCATAACGCATAACGCATAACGCATAACGCAAACGTATAACGCACAACGCATAACGAATACAGCAAAACGCATAATGCTTAACGCATAACGGATCACGCATAACGCATAACGCATAACGCATAACGCATAACGCATAACGCATATCGAATAACGCATAACGTGTAACTCATAACGCATAACGCATAAAGCATAATGCTTAACGCATAACGCATAACGCTTATCGCATAACGCATAACGCATAACGTATAACGCATAACGCATACCGTATAACGCATAACGCATAATGCATAACGCAAACGTATAACGCACAACGCATAACGCATAACGAACAACGGATAACGCATAACGCATAACGCATAACGAATACCGCAAAACGTATATCGCCTAACACATAACGGATCACGCATAACGCATAACGCATAACGTATAGAGCATAACGCATAACGCATAACACGTAATGCATAACGCATAACGCATAACGCATAACGCATAACGCATAACGCATAACGCATAACGCATAACGCATAACGCATAACGCATAACGCATAACGCATAACGCATAACGCATAACGCATAACGCATAACGCATAACGCATAACGCATAACGCACAACGCAAACGTATAACGCACAACGCATAATGCATAACGCATAACGCATAACGCATAACGCATAACGCATGGCGCATAATTCATAACGCATAACGCAAAACGCATATCGCATAACGCATAACGCATAACGCATAACGCATAACGCATAACGCATGGCGCATAACTCAAAATGCATAACGCATAACGCATGGCGCATAACTCAAAATGCATAACGCATAACGCATAACGCATAACGCATAACGCATAACGCATAACGCATAACGCATAACGCACAACGCATATCGCATAACGTATAAGGCATAACGCATAATACATAACGTATAACGCATTATGCATAACGCATAACGCATAACGCATAATGCATAACCCATAACGCAAACCCATAAGGCATAAGGCATAACGCATGTCGGATCACTCATAACGCATAACGCATAACGCATAAAGCATAAAGCATAAAGCATAAAGCATAACGTATAACGCATAACGCATATCGCATAACGCATAACGCATAACCCATAACGCATAAAGCATAATGCATAACGCATAACGCATAACGCATAACGCATAACGCATAACGCAAAACGCATATCGCATAACGCATAACGCATAACGCATAACGCATGGCGCATAACGCATAACGCATGGCGCATAACTCAAAATGCATAACGCATAACGCATAACGCATAACGCAAACGTATAACGCACAACGCATAACGAATACAGCAAAACGCATAATGCTTAACGCATAACGGATCACGCATAACGCATAACGCATAACGCATAACGCATAACGCATAACGCATAACGCATATCGAATAACGCATAACGTGTAACTCATAACGCATAACGCATAAAGCATAATGCTTAACGCATAACGCATAACGCTTATCGCATAACGCATAACGCATAACGTATAACGCATAACGCATACCGTATAACGCATAACGCATAATGCATAACGCAAACGTATAACGCACAACGCATAACGCATAACGAACAACGGATAACGCATAACGCATAACGCATAACGAATACCGCAAAACGTATAACGCCTAACACATAACGGATCACGCATAACGCATAACGCATAACGTATAGAGCATAACGCATAACGCATAACGCATAACGCATAACGCATACCGTATAACGCATAACGCATAACGCATAACGCATAACGCATAACGCATAACGCATAACGCATAACGCATAACGCATAACGCATAACGCATAACGCATAACGCACAACGCATATCGCATAACGCATAACGCATAACGCATAACGCATAACGCATAACGCATAACGCCTAACGGATCAGGCATAACGCATAACGCATAATGCATAACGCATAACGCATAACGCATAACGCATAACGCATAACGCATAACGCATAACGCATAACGCATAACGCATAACGCCTTACGGATCAGGCATAACGCATAACGCATAATGTATAATACATAACGCATAACGCATTACGCACAACGCATATCGCATAACGTATAAGGCATAACGCATAATACATGACGTATAACGCATTATGCATAACGCATAACGCATAACGCAAACCCATAAGGCATAAGGCATAACGCATAACGCATAACGCATAACGCATGTCGGATCACTCATAACGCATAACGCATAACGCATAACGCATAAAGCATAAAGCATAAAGCATAACGTATAACGCATAACGCATATCGCATAACGCATAACGCATAACGCATAACGCATAACGCACAACGCATATCGCATAACGCATAACGCATAACGCATAACGCATAACGCATAACGCACAACGCATATCGCATAACGTATAACGCATAACGCATAATACATAACGTATAACGCATTATGCATAACGCATAACGCATAACGCATAATGCATAACCCATAACGCAAACCCATAAGGCATAAGGCATAACGCATGTCGGATCACTCATAACGCATAACGCATAACGCATAAAGCATAAAGCATAAAGCATAAAGCATAACGTATAACGCATAACGCATATCGCATAACGCATAACGCATAACGCATAACGCATAACGCATAACGCATAACGCATAACGCATAACGAATACAGCAAAACGCATAATGCTTAACGCATAACGGATCACGCATAACGCATAACGCACAACGCATATCGCATAACGCATAACACGTAACGCATAACGCATAACGCATAACGCATAACGCATAACGCATAACGCATAACACGTAACGCATAACGCATAACGCATAACGCATAACGCATAACGCATAACGCATAACCCATAACGCATAACGCATAACGCATAACGCATAACGCATAACGCATAACGCATAACGCATAACGCATAACGCATAACGCATAACGCATAACGCATAACGCATAACGCATAACGCATAACGCATAACGCATAACGCATAACGCATAACGCATAACGCATAACGCATAACGCATAACGCATAACGCATAACGCATAACGCATAACGCATAACGCCTTACGGATCAGGCATAACGCATAACGCATAATGTATAATACATAACGCATAACGCATTACGCACAACGCATATCGCATAACGTATAAGGCATAACGCATAATACATGACGTATAACGCATTATGCATAACGCATAACGCATAACGCAAACCCATAAGGCATAAGGCATAACGCATAACGCATAACGCATAACGCATGTCGGATCACACATAACGCATAACGCATAACGCATAACGCATAAAGCATAAAGCATAAAGCATAACGTATAACGCATAACGCATATCGCATAACGCATAACGCATAACGCATAACGCATAACGCACAACGCATATCGCATAACGCATAACGCATAACGCATAACGCATAACGCATAACGCACAACGCATATCGCATAACGTATAAGGCATAACGCATAATACATAACGTATAACGCATTATGCATAACGCATAACGCATAACGCATAATGCATAACCCATAACGCAAACCCATAAGGCATAAGGCATAACGCATGTCGGATCACTCATAACGCATAACGCATAACGCATAAAGCATAAAGCATAAAGCATAAAGCATAACGTATAACGCATAACGCATATCGCATAACGCATAACGCATAACGCATAACGCATAACGCATAACGCATAACGCATAACGCATAACGAATACAGCAAAACGCATAATGCTTAACGCATAACGGATCACGCATAACGCATAACGCACAACGCATATCGCATAACGCATAACACGTAACGCATAACGCATAACGCATAACGCATAACGCATAACGCATAACGCATAACACGTAACGCATAACGCATAACGCATAACGCATAACGCATAACGCATAACCCATAACGCATAACGCATAACGCATAACGCATAACGCATAACGCATAACGCATAACGCATAACGCATAACGCATAACGCATAACGCATAACGCATAACGCATAACGCATAACGCATAACGCATAACGCATAACGCATAACGCATAACGCATAACGCATAACGCATAACGCATAACGCATAACGCATAACGCATAACGCATAACGCATAACGCATAACGCATAACGCATAACGCATAACGCATAACGCATAACGCATAACGCATAACGCATAACGCATAACGCATAACGCATAACGCATAACGCATAACGTATAACGCATAACGCATATCGCATAACGCATAACGCATAACGCATAACGCATAACGCATAACGCTTAACGCATAACGCATAACGCCTTACGGATCAGGCATAACGCATAACGCATAACGCATAACGCATAACGTATAACGCATAACGCATAACGCATAACGCATAACGCGTAATGCACAACGCATAACGCATAACGCATAACGCATAACGCATAACGCATAACGCATAACGCATAACGCATAACGCATAACGCATAACGCATAACGCATAACGCATAACGCATAACGCATAACGCATAACGCAAACGTATAACGCACAACGCATAATGCATAACGCATAACGCATAACGCATAACGCATGGCGCATAATTCATAACGCATAACGCAAAACGCATATCGCATAACGCATAACGCATAACGCATAACGCATAACGCATGGCGCATAACTCAAAATGCATAACGCATAACGCATGGCGCATAACTCAAAATGCATAACGCATAACGCATAACGCATAACGCATAACGCATAACGCATAACGCATAACGCATAACGCACAACGCATATCGCATAACGTATAAGGCATAACGCATAATACATAACGTATAACGCATTATGCATAACGCATAACGCATAACGCATAATGCATAACCCATAACGCAAACCCATAAGGCATAAGGCATAACGCATGTCGGATCACTCATAACGCATAACGCATAACACATAAAGCATAAAGCATAAAGCATAAAGCATAACGTATAACGCATAACGCATATCGCATAACGCATAACGCATAACCCATAACGCATAAAGCATAATGCATAACGCATAACGCATAACGCATAACGCATAACGCATAACGCAAAACGCATAACGCATAACGCATAACGCATAACGCATAACGCATGGCGCATAACGCATAACGCATGGCGCATAACTCAAAATGCATAACGCATAACGCATAACGCATAACGCAAACGTATAACGCACAACGCATAACGAATACAGCAAAACGCATAATGCTTAACGCATAACGGATCACGCATAACGCATAACGCATAACGCATAACGCATAACGCATAACGCATAACGCATATCGAATAACGCATAACGTGTAACTCATAACGCATAACGCATAAAGCATAATGCTTAACGCATAACGCATAACGCTTATCGCATAACGCATAACGCATAACGTATAACGCATAACGCATACCGTATAACGCATAACGCATAATGCATAACGCAAACGTATAACGCACAACGCATAACGCATAACGAACAACGGATAACGCATAACGCATAACGCATAACGAATACCGCAAAACGTATATCGCCTAACACATAACGGATCACGCATAACGCATAACGCATAACGTATAGAGCATAACGCATAACGCATAACGCATAACGCATAACGCATACCGTATAACGCATAACGCAAAATGCATAACGCATAACGCATAACGCATAACGCATAACGCATAACGCATAACGCATAACGCATAACGCATAACGCATAACGCACAACGCATATCGCATAACGCATAACGCATAACGCATAACGCATAACGCATAACGCATAACGCATAACGCCTAACGGATCAGGCATAACGCATAACGCATAATGCATAACACATAACGCATAACGCATTACGCACAACGCATATCGCATAACGTATAAGGCATAACGCATAATACATGACGTATAACGCATTATGCATAACGCATAACGCATAACGCAAACCCATAAGGCATAAGGCATTACGCATAACGCATAACGCATGTCGGATCACTCATAACGCATAACGCATAACGCATAAAGCATAAAGCATAACGTATAACGCATAACGCATATCGCATAACGCATAACGCATAACCCATAACGCATAACGCATAACGCATAACGCATAACGCATAACGCATAACGCATAACGCATAACGCATAACGCATAACGCATAACGCATAACGCATAACGCATAACGCATAACGCATAACGCACAACGTATAACGCATAACGCATATCGCATAACGCATAACGCATAACGCATAACGCATAACGCATAACGCATAACGCATAACGCATGGCGCATAACTCAAAATGCATAACGCATAACGCATGGCGCATAACTCAAAATGCATAACGCATAACGCATAACGCATAACGCATAACGCATAACGCATAACGCATAACGCATAACGCACAACGCATATCGCATAACGTATAAGGCATAACGCATAATACATAACGTATAACGCATTATGCATAACGCATAACGCATAACGCATAATGCATAACCCATAACGCAAACCCATAAGGCATAAGGCATAACGCATGTCGGATCACTCATAACGCATAACGCATAACACATAAAGCATAAAGCATAAAGCATAAAGCATAACGTATAACGCATAACGCATATCGCATAACGCATAACGCATAACCCATAACGCATAAAGCATAATGCATAACGCATAACGCATAACGCATAACGCATAACGCATAACGCAAAACGCATATCGCATAACGCATAACGCATAACGCATAACGCATGGCGCATAACGCATAACGCATGGCGCATAACTCAAAATGCATAACGCATAACGCATAACGCATAACGCAAACGTATAACGCACAACGCATAACGAATACAGCAAAACGCATAATGCTTAACGCATAACGGATCACGCATAACGCATAACGCATAACGCATAACGCATAACGCATAACGCATAACGCATATCGAATAACGCATAACGTGTAACTCATAACGCATAACGCATAAAGCATAATGCTTAACGCATAACGCATAACGCTTATCGCATAACGCATAACGCATAACGTATAACGCATAACGCATACCGTATAACGCATAACGCATAATGCATAACGCAAACGTATAACGCACAACGCATAACGCATAACGAACAACGGATAACGCATAACGCATAACGCATAACGAATACCGCAAAACGTATATCGCCTAACACATAACGGATCACGCATAACGCATAACGCATAACGTATAGAGCATAACGCATAACGCATAACGCATAACGCATAACGCATACCGTATAACGCATAACGCAAAATGCATAACGCATAACGCATAACGCATAACGCATAACGCATAACGCATAACGCATAACGCATAACGCATAACGCATAACGCACAACGCATATCGCATAACGCATAACGCATAACGCATAACGCATAACGCATAACGCATAACGCATAACGCCTAACGGATCAGGCATAACGCATAACGCATAATGCATAACACATAACGCATAACGCATTACGCACAACGCATATCGCATAACGTATAAGGCATAACGCATAATACATGACGTATAACGCATTATGCATAACGCATAACGCATAACGCAAACCCATAAGGCATAAGGCATTACGCATAACGCATAACGCATGTCGGATCACTCATAACGCATAACGCATAACGCATAAAGCATAAAGCATAACGTATAACGCATAACGCATATCGCATAACGCATAACGCATAACCCATAACGCATAACGCATAACGCATAACGCATAACGCATAACGCATAACGCATAACGCATAACGCATAACGCATAACGCATAACGCATAACGCATAACGCATAACGCATAACGCATAACGCATAACGCATAACGCACAACGTATAACGCATAACGCATATCGCATAACGCATAACGCATAACGCATAACGCATAACGCATAACGCATAACGCATAACGCATAACGCATATCGCATAACGCATAACGTAAAATGCATAACCCATAACGCATAACGCATAACGCATAACGCATAACGCATAAAGCATAATGCATAACGCATAACGCATAACGCATAACGCATAACGCATAACGCATAACGCATAACGCATAACGCATACCGCATAACGCATAACGCATAACGCATAACGCATAACGCATAACGCATAACGCATAACGCATAACGCATAACGCATAACGCAAATCGCATAACGCATAAAGCATAAAGCATAACGTATAACGCATAACGCATATCGCATAACGCATAACGCATAACCCATAACGCATAACGCATAACGCATAACGCATAACGCATAACGCATAACGCATAACGCATAACGCATAACGCATAACGCATAACGCATAACGCATAACGCATAACGCATAACGCATAACGCATAACGCACAACGTATAACGCATAACGCATATCGCATAACGCATAACGCATAACGCATAACGCATAACGCATAACGCATAACGCATAACGCATAACGCATATCGCATAACGCATAACGCAAAATGCATAACCCATAACGCATAACGCATAACGCATAACGCATAACGCATAAAGCATAATGCATAACGCATAACGCATAACGCATAACGCATAACGCATGGCGCATAACGCATAACGCATATCGCATAACGCATAACGCAAAATGCATAACCCATAACGCATAACGCATAACGCATAACGCATAACGCATAAAGCATAATGCATAACGCATAACGCATAACGCATAACGCATAACGCATAACGCATAACGCATAACGCATAACGCATAACGCATAACGCATAACGCATAACGCATAACGCATAACGCATAACGCATAACGCATAACGCAAATCGCATAACACATAACGCATAACGCATAACACATAACGCATAACGCATAACGCCTAACGGATCAGGCATAACGCATAACGCATAATGTATAATACATAACGCATAACGCATAACGCATAACGCATAACGCATAACGTATAAGGCATAACGCATAATACATGACGTATAACGCATTATGCGTAACGCATAACGCATAACGCAAACCCATAAGGCATAAGGCATAACGCATAACGCATAACGCATAACGCATGTCGGATCACTCATAACGCATAACGCATAACGCATAAAGCATAAAGCATAACGTATAACGCATAACGCATATCGCATAACGCATAACGCATAACGCATAACGCATAACGCATAACGCATAACGCATAACGCATAACGCATAACGCACAAAGCATAACGCATGACCCATAGCGCATAACGCATTACGCGTAACGCATAACGCATAACGCATAACGCATAACGCATAACCCAAATCGCATAACGCATAACGGATCACGCATTACTCATTACGCATAACCTATAACGCATAACTCATAACGCATAACGCATAACGCATAACGCATAACGCATAACGCATAACGCACAAAGCATAACGCATGACCCATAGCGCATAACGCATTACGCGTAACGCATAACGCATAACGGATCACGCATTACTCATAACGCATAACGCATAACGCATAACCCATAACGCATAACGCATAAAGCAAAACCCATAACGCATAACGCATAACGCATAACGCATAACGCATAACGCATAACGCATAACGCATAACGCATAACGGATCACGCATTACTCATAACGCATAACGCATAACACATAACGCATAAAACATAACGCATAACGCATATCGCATAACGCATAACGCATAACGCATAACGCATAACGCATAACGCATAACGCATAACGCATAACGCATAACGCATAACGCATAACGCATAACACATAACGCATAACGCATAACGCATAACGCATAACGCATAACGCATAAAGCATAACGCATAACGCATAACGCATAACGCATAACGCATAACGCATAACGCATAACGCATAACGCATAACGGATCACGCATTACTCATAACGCATAACGCATAACACATAACGCATAAAACATAACGCATAACGCATATCGCATAACGCATAACGCATAACGCATAACGCATAACGCATAACGCATAACGCATAACGCATAACGCATAACACATAACGGATCACGCATAACGCATAACGCATAACGTATAGAGCATAACGCATAACGCATAACGCATAACGCATAACGCATACCGTATAACGCATAACGCAAAATGCATAACGCATAACGCATAACGCATAACGCATAACGCATAACGCATAACGCATAACGCATAACGCATAACGCATAACGCATAACGCACAACGCATATCGCATAACGCATAACGCATAACGCATAACGCATAACGCATAACGCATAACGCATAACGCCTAACGGATCAGGCATAACGCATAACGCATAATGCATAACACATAACGCATAACGCATTACGCACAACGCATATCGCATAACGTATAAGGCATAACGCATAATACATGACGTATAACGCATTATGCATAACGCATAACGCATAACGCAAACCCATAAGGCATAAGGCATTACGCATAACGCATAACGCATGTCGGATCACTCATAACGCATAACGCATAACGCATAAAGCATAAAGCATAACGTATAACGCATAACGCATATCGCATAACGCATAACGCATAACCCATAACGCATAACGCATAACGCATAACGCATAACGCATAACGCATAACGCATAACGCATAACGCATAACGCATAACGCATAACGCATAACGCATAACGCATAACGCATAACGCATAACGCACAACGTATAACGCATAACGCATATCGCATAACGCATAACGCATAACGCATAACGCATAACGCATAACGCATAACGCATAACGCATAACGCATATCGCATAACGCATAACGTAAAATGCATAACCCATAACGCATAACGCATAACGCATAACGCATAACGCATAAAGCATAATGCATAACGCATAACGCATAACGCATAACGCATAACGCATAACGCATAACGCATAACGCATAACGCATACCGCATAACGCATAACGCATAACGCATAACGCATAACGCATAACGCATAACGCATAACGCATAACGCATAACGCATAACGCAAATCGCATAACGCATAAAGCATAAAGCATAACGTATAACGCATAACGCATATCGCATAACGCATAACGCATAACCCATAACGCATAACGCATAACGCATAACGCATAACGCATAACGCATAACGCATAACGCATAACGCATAACGCATAACGCATAACGCATAACGCATAACGCATAACGCATAACGCATAACGCACAACGTATAACGCATAACGCATATCGCATAACGCATAACGCATAACGCATAACGCATAACGCATAACGCATAACGCATAACGCATAACGCATATCGCATAACGCATAACGCAAAATGCATAACCCATAACGCATAACGCATAACGCATAACGCATAACGCATAAAGCATAATGCATAACGCATAACGCATAACGCATAACGCATAACGCATGGCGCATAACGCATAACGCATAACGCATAACGCATAACGCAAAATGCATAACCCATAACGCATAACGCATAACGCATAACGCATAACGCATAAAGCATAATGCATAACGCATAACGCATAACGCATAACGCATAACGCATAACGCATAACGCATAACGCATAACGCATAACGCATAACGCATAACGCATAACGCATAACGCATAACGCATAACGCATAACGCATAACGCATAACGCAAATCGCATAACACATAACGCATAACGCATAACGCATAACGCATAACGCATAACGCCTAACGGATCAGGCATAACGCATAACGCATAATGTATAATACATAACGCATAACGCATTACGCACAACGCATATCGCATAACGTATAAGGCATAACGCATAATACATGACGTATAACGCATTATGCGTTATGCATAATGCATAACGCAAACCCATAAGGCATAAGGCATAACGCATAACGCATAACGCATAACGCATGTCGGATCACTCATAACGCATAACGCATAACGCATAAAGCATAAAGCATAACGTATAACGCATAACGCATATCGCATAACGCATAACGCATAACCCATAACGCATAACGCATAACGCATAACGCATAACGCATAACGCATAACGCATAACGCTTAACGCATGACCCATAGCGCATAACGCATTACGCGTAACGCATAACGCATAACGCATAACGCATAACGCATAACCCAAATCGCATAACGCATAACGGATCACGCATTACTCATTACGCATAACCTATAACGCATAACTCATAACGCATAACGCATAACGCATAACGCATAACGCATAACGCATAACGCACAAAGCATAACGCATGACCCATAGCGCATAACGCATTACGCGTAACGCATAACGCATAACGGATCACGCATTACTCATAACGCATAACGCATAACGCATAACCCATAACGCATAACGCATAAAGCAAAACCCATAACGCATAACGCATAACGCATAACGCATAACGCATAACGCATAACGCATAACGCATAACGGATCACGCATTACTCATAACGCATAACGCATAACACATAACGCATAAAACATAACGCATAACGCATATCGCATAACGCATAACGCATAACGCATAACGCATAACGCATAACGCATAACGCATAACGCATAACGCATAACGCATAACGCATAACGCATAACGCATAACACATAACGCATAACGCATAACGCATAACGCATAACGCATAACGCATAAAGCATAACGCATAACGCATAACGCATAACGGATCACGCATTACTTATAACGCATAACGCATAACAGATCATGCATTTCTCATAACGCATAACGCATAACGGATCACGCATTACTCATAACGCATAACGCATAACGCATAACGGATCACGCATTACTCATAACGCATAAAGCATAATGCATAACGCATAACGCATAACGCATAACGCATAACGCATAACGCATAACGCATAACGCATAACGCATAACGCATAACGCATAACGCATAACGCATAACGCATAACGCATAACGCATAACGCATAACGCATAACGCAAATCGCATAACGCATAACGCATAACGCATAAAGCATAACGCATTACGCATAACGCATAACGCATAACGCATAACGCATAATGCATAACGCATAACGCATAACGAATCACGCATTACTCATAACACATAACGCATACCGGATCACGCATTACTCATAACGCATAACGCATAACGCAAATCGCATATCGCATAACGCATAACTCATAACGCATAACGCATAACGCATAACGCATAACGCATAACGCATAACGCATAACGCATAACGCATAACGCATAACGCATAACGCACAACCCATAACGCATAACGCATAACGCATAACGCATAACGCATAACGAATAACGCATAACCCATAACGCATAACGCATAACGCATAACCCAAATCGCATAACGCATAACGCATAACGCATAACCCATAACGTATAACGCATAACTCATAACGCATAACGCATAACGTAAAACGTACAACGCAAAGCGGATAACGCACAACGCATAACACATAACGCATAACGCATAACGCATAACGCATAAAGCATAACGCATAACGGATCTCGCATTACTCATAACGCATAACGCAAAACGCATAACGCCTAACGCATAACGCATGACGGATCACGCATTACTCATAACGCATAACGGATGACGCATTCCGCATAACGCATAACGCATAACGCATAACGCATAAAGTATCACGCATTACTCATAACGCATAACGCATAACGCATAACGCATAACGCATAACGCATAACACATAACGCATAACGGATCACGCATTTCTCATAACGCATAACGCATAACGCATTACGGATCTCGCATTTCTCATAACGCATAACGCATAACGCATAACGCATAACGCATAACGCATAACCCATAACGCATAACGCATAAAGCAAAACGCATAACGCATAACGCATGACTCATAACGCACAACCCATAACGCATAACGCATAACGCTAATCGCATAACGCACAACGCATAACGCATAACGCATAACGCATAACGCAAAACGAGTAACGCATAACGCATAACGCATTACACATAACGGATCACGCATTACTCATAACACATAACGCATAACGCATAACGCATAACGCATAACGCATAACGCATAACGCATAACGCATAACGCATAACGCATACCGCATAACGCATAACGCATAACGCATAACGCATAACGCATAGCGCATAACGCATAACGCATAACGCATAACGCATAACGCATAACGCATAACGCATAACGCATAACGCATAACGCATAACGCATAACGCAAAACGAGTAACGCATAACGCATAACGCATTACACATAACGGATCACGCATTACTCATAACACATAACGCATAACGCATAACCCATAACGCATAACGCATAAAGCAAAACGCATAACGCATAACGCATAACGCATAACGCATAACGCATAACGCATAACGGATCACGCATTACTCATAACGCATAACGCATAACACATAACGCATAAAACATAACGCATAACGCATATCGCATAACGCATAACGCATAACGCATAACGCATAACGAATAACGCATAACCCATAACGCATAACGCATAACGCATAACCCAAATCGCATAACGCATAACGCATAACGCATAACCCATAACGCATAACGCATAACTCATAACGCATAACGCATAACGTAAAACGTACAACGCATAGCGGATAACGCACAACGCATAACACATAACGCATAACGCATAACGCATAACGCATAAAGCATAACGCATAACGGATCTCGCATTATTCATAACGCATAACGCAAAACGCATAACGCCTAACGCATAACGCATGACAGATCACGCATTACTCATAACGCATAACGGATGACGCATTCCGCATAACGCATAACGCATAACGCATAACGCATAAAGGATCACGCATTACTCATAACGCATAACGCATAACGCATAACGCATAACGCATAACGCATAACACATAACGCATAACGGATCACGCATTTCTCATAACGCATAACGCATAACGCATAACGCATAACTCATAACGCATAACGCATAACGCATAACGCATAACGCTTAACGCATAACGCAAATCGCATAACGCATAACGCATAACGCATAACGCATAACGCATAACGCATAACGCATAACCCATAACGCATAACGCATAACGCATGACGCATAACCCAAATCGCATAACGCATAACGCATAACGCATAACCCATAACGTATAACGCATAACTCATAACGCATAACGCATAACGCATAACGTAAAACGCATAACGCATAGCGGATAACGCACAACGCATAACACATAACTCATAACGCATAACGCATAACGCATAACGCATAACGCATAACGCATAACGCATAACGCATAACGCATAACGCATAACGCATAACGCATAACGCATAACGCATAACGCATAACGCATAACGCATAACGCATAACGCATAACGCATAACGCATAAGGCATAACGCATAAAGCATAACGCATAACGCATAACGCATAACGCATAACGCATAACGCATAACGCATAACGCATAACGCATAACGCATAACGCATAACGCATAACGCATAACGCATAACGCATAACGCATAACGCATAACGCATAACGCATAACGCGTAACGCATAACACATAACATATAACGCATAACGCATAACGAAAACGCATAACGCATAGCGGATAACGCACAACGCATAACACATAACGCATAACGCATAACGCATGACGCATAACGCATAACGCATAACGCATAACGCATAAAGCATAACGCATAACGCATAACGCATTACGGATCTCGCATTTCTCATAACGCATAACGCATAACACATAACGCATAACGCATAACGCATAACGCATAACGCATAACGCATAACGCATAACGCATAACGCATAACGCATAACGCATAACGCATAACGCATAACGCATAACGCATAACGCATAACGCATAACGCATAACGCATAACGCATAACGCATAAAGCATAACGCATAACGCATAACGCATAACGCATAACACATAACATATAACGCATAACGCATAACGAAAACGCATAACGCATAGCGGATAACGCACAACGCATAACACATAACGCATAACGCATAACGCATAACGCATAACGCATAAAGCATAACGCATAACGCATAACGCATTACGGATCTCGCATTTCTCATAACGCATAACGCATAACGCATAACGCATAACGCATAACCCATAACGCATAACGCATAAAGCATAACGCATAGCGGATAACGCACAACGCATAACACATAACGCATAACGCATAACGCATAACGCATAACGCATAACGCATAACGCATAAAGCATAACGCATAACGCATAACGCATAACGCATAACGCATAACGCATAACGCATAACGCATAACGCATAACGCATAACGCATAACGCATTACGCATAACGCATAACGCATAACGCATAACGCATAGCGCATAACGCATAACGCATAACGCATAACGCATAACGCATAACGCATAACGCATAACGCATAACGCATAACGCATAACGCAAAACGAGTAACGCATAACGCATAACGCATAAAGCATAACGCATAACGCATAACGCATAACGCATAACCCATAACGCATAACGCATAACGCATAACGCATAACGCATAACGCATAACGCATAACGCATAACGCATAACGCATAACGCATAACGCATAACGTATAGCGCATAACGCATAACGCATAACGCATAACGCATAACGCATAACGCATAACGCATAACGCATAACGCATAACGCAAAACGAGTAACGCATAACGCATAACGCATTACACATAACGGATCACGCATTACTCATAACACATAACGCATAACGCATAACCCATAACGCATAACGCATAAAGCAAAACGCATAACGCATAACGCATAACGCATAACGCATAACGCATAACGCATAACGGATCACGCATAACTCATAACGCATAACGCATAACGCATAACGCATAAAACATAACGCATAACGCATATCGCATAACGCATAACGCATAACGCATAACGCATAACGGATAACGCATAACGCATAACGCATAACGCATAACGCATAACGCATAACACATAACGCATAACGCATAACGCATAACGCATAACGCATAACGCATAAAGCATAACGCATAACGCATAACCCATAACGCATAACGCATAAAGCAAAACGCATAACGCATAACGCATGACTCATAACGCACAACCCATAACGCATAACGCATAACGCTAATCGCATAACGCATAACGCATAACGCATAACGCATAACGCATAACACATAACGCATAACGCATAACGCAAAACGCGTAACGCATAACGCATAACGCATTACACATAACGGAACACGCATAACGCATAACGCATAACGCATAACGCATAACGCATAACGCATAACGCATAACACATAACGCATAACGCATAACGCATAACGCATAACGCATAACGCATAAAGCATAACGCATAACGCATAACGCATAACGGATCACGCATTACTTATAACGCATAACGCATAACAGATCATGCATTTCTCATAACGCATAACGCATAACGGATCACGCATTACTCATAACGCATAACGCATAACGGATCACGCATTACTCATAACGCATAACGCATAACGCATGACTCATAACGCACAACCCATAACGCATAACGCATAACGCTAATCGCATAACACATAACGCATAACGCATAACGCATAACACATAACGCATAACGCATAACGCATAACGCATAACGCATAACGCATAACGCATAACGCATAACGCATAACGCATAACGCATAACGCATAACGCAAATCGCATAACGCATAACGCATAACGCATATAGCATAACGCATTACGCATAACGCATAACGCATAACGCATAACGCATAATGCATAACGCATAACGCATAACGCATAACGCATAACGGATCACGCATTACTCATAACGCATAACGCATAACACATAACGCATAAAACATAACGCATAACGCATATCGCATAACGCATAACGCATAACGCATAACGCATAACGGATAACGGATAACACATAACGCATAACGCATAACGCATAACGCATAACGCATAACGCATAACGCATAACGCATAGCGCATAACGCATAACGCATAACGCATAACGCATAACGCATAACGCATAACGCATAACGCATAACGCATAACGCATAACGCAAAACGCGTAACACATAACGCATAAAACATAACGCATAACCCATAACGCATAACGCATAAAGCATAACGCATAGCGGATAACGCACAACGCATAACACATAACGCATAACGCATAACGCATAACGCATAACGCATAACGCATAACGCATAAAGCATAACGCATAACGCATAACGCATAACGCATAACGCATAACGCATAACGCATAACGCATAACGCATAACGCATAACGCATAACGCATAACGCATAACGCATAACGCATAACGCATAACGCATAACGCATAACGCATAGCGCATAACGCATAACGCATAACGCATAACGCATAACGCATAACGCATAACGCATAACGCATAACGCATAACGCATAACGCAAAACGAGTAACGCATAACGCATAACGCATAAAGCATAACGCATAACGCATAACGCATAACGCATAACCCATAACGCATAACGCATAACGCATAACGCATAACGCATAACGCATAACGCATAACGCATAACGCATAACGCATAACGCATAACGCATAACGCATAGCGCATAACGCATAACGCATAACGCATAACGCATAACGCATAACGCATAACGCATAACGCATAACGCATAACGCATAACGCAAAACGAGTAACGCATAACGCATAACGCATTACACATAACGGATCACGCATTACTCATAACACATAACGCATAACGCATAACCCATAACGCATAACGCATAAAGCAAAACGCATAACGCATAACGCATAACGCATAACGCATAACGCATAACGGATCACGCATTACTCATAACGCATAACGCATAACACATAACACATAAAACATAACGCATAACGCATATCGCATAACGCATAACGCATAACGCATAACGCATAACGGATAACGCATAACGCATAACGCATAACGCATAACGCATAACGCATAACGCATAACGCATAACGCATAACGCATAACGCATAACGCATAACGCATAAAGCATAACGCATAACGCATAACCCATAACGCATAACGCATAAAGCAAAACGCATAACGCATAACGCATGACTCATAACGCACAACCCATAACGCATAACGCATAACGCTAATCGCATAACGCATAACGCATAACGCATAACGCATAACGCATAACACATAACGCATAACGCATAACGCAAAACGCGTAACGCATAACGCATAACGCATTACACATAACGGAACACGCATAACGCATAACGCATAACGCATAACGCATAACGCATAACGCATAACGCATAACGCATAACGCATAACGCATAACGCATAGCGCATAACGCATAACGCATAACGCATAACGCATAACGCATAACGCATAACGCATAACGCATAACGCATAACGCAAAACGCGTAACACATAACGCATAAAACATAACGCATAACCCATAACGCATAACGCATAAAGCATAACGCATAGCGGATAACGCACAACGCATAACGCATAACGCATAACACATAACATATAACGCATAACGCATAACGAAAACGCATAACGCATAGCGGATAACGCACAACGCATAACACATAACGCATAACGCATAACGCATAACGCATAACGCATAACGCATAACGCATAACGCATAACGCATAACGCATAACGCATTACGGATCTCGCATTTCTCATAACGCATAACGCATAACGCATAACGCATAACGCATAACGCATAACGCATAACGCATAAAGCATAACGCATAGCGGATAACGCACAACGCATAACGCATAACGCATAACGCATAACGCATAACGCATAACGCATAACGCATAAAGCATAACGCATAACGCATAACGCATAACGCATAACGCATAACGCATAACGCATAACGCATAACGCATAACGCATAACGCATAACGCATTACGCATAACGCATAACGCATAACGCATAACGCATAACGCATATAGCATAACGCATTACGCATAACGCATAACGCATAACGCATAACGCATAATGCATAACGCATAACGCATAACGCATAACGCATAACGGATCACGCATTACTCATAACGCATAACGCATAACACATAACGCATAAAACATAACGCATAACGCATATCGCATAACGCATAACGCATAACGCATAACGCATAACGGATAACGGATAACACATAACGCATAACGCATAACGCATAACGCATAACGCATAACGCATAACGCATAACGCATAACGCATAGCGCATAACGCATAACGCATAACGCATAACGCATAACGCATAACGCATAACGCATAACGCATAACGCAAAACGCGTAACACATAACGCATAACGCATAACGCATAACGCATAACGCATAACGCATAACGCATAACGCATAACGCATAACGCATAACGCAAATCGCATAACGCATAACGCATAACGCATATAGCATAACGCATTACGCATAACGCATAACGCATAACGCATAACGCATAATGCATAACGCATAACGCATAACGGATCACGCATTACTCATAACACATAAAGCATACCGGATCACGCATTACTCATAACGCATAACGCATAACGCAACTCGCATATCGCATAACGCATAACTCATAACGCATAACGCATAACGCATAACGCATAACGCATAACGCATAACGCATAACGCATAACGCACAACCCATAACGCATAACGCATAACGCATAACGCATAACGAATAACGCATAACCCATAACGCATAACGCATAACGCATAACCCAAATCGCATAACGCATAACGCATAACGCATAACCCATAACGTATAACGCATAACTCATAACGCATAACGCATAACGTAAAACGTACAACGCATAGCGGATAACGCACAACGCATAACACATAACGCATAACGCATAACGCATAACGCATAAAGCATAACGCATAACGGATCTCGCATTACTCATAACGCATAACGCAAAACGCATAACGCCTAACGCATAACGCATGACGGATCACGCATTACTCATAACGCATAACGGATGACGCATTCCGCATAACGCATAACGCATAACGCATAACGCATAAAGGATCACGCATTACTCATAACGCATAACGCATAACGCATAACGCATAACGCATAACACATAACGCATAACGGATCACGCATTTCTCATAACGCATAACGCATAACGCATAACGCATAACTCATAACGCATAACGCATAACGCATAACGCATTACGCATAACGCATAACGCATAAAGCATAACGCATAACGCATAACGCATAACGCATAACGCATAACGCATAACGCATAACGCATAACGCATAACGCATAGCGCATAACGCATAACGCATAACGCATAACGCATAACGCATAACGCATAACGCATAACGCATAACGCTTAACGCATAACGCAAAACGAGTAACGCATAACGCATAACGCATAAAGCATAACGCATAACGCATAACGCATAACGCATAACCCATAACGCATAACGCATAACGCATAACGCATAACGCATAACGCATAACGCATAACGCATAACGCATAACGCATAACGCATAACGCATAACGCATAACGCATAACGCATAGCGCATAACGCATAACGCATAACGCATAACGCATAACGCATAACGCATAACGCATAACGCATAACGCATAACGCATAACGCAAAACGAGTAACGCATAACGCATAACGCATTACACATAACGGATCACGCATTACTCATAACACATAACGCATAACGCATAACCCATAACGCATAACGCATAAAGCAAAACGCATAACGCATAACGCATAACGCATAACGCATAACGGATCACGCATTACTCATAACGCATAACGCATAACACATAACGCATAAAACATAACGCATAACGCATATCGCATAACGCATAACGCATAACGCATAACGCATAACGGATAACGCATAACGCATAACGCATAACGCATAACGCATAACGCATAACACATAACGCATAACGCATAACGCATAACGCATAACGCATAACGCATAACGCATAAAGCATAACGCATAACGCATAACCCATAACGCATAACGCATAAAGCAAAACGCATAACGCATAACGCATGACTCATAACGCACAACCCATAACGCATAACGCATAACGCATAACGCATAACGCATAACGCAAATCGCATAACGCATAACGCATAACGCATATAGCATAACGCATTACGCATAACGCATAACGCATAACGCATAACGCATAATGCATAACGCATAACGCATAACGCATAACGCATAACGGATCACGCATTACTCATAACGCATAACGCATAACACATAACGCATAAAACATAACGCATAACGCATAACGCATAACACATAACGCATAACGCATATAGCATAACGCATTACGCATAACGCATAACGCATAACGCATAACGCATAACGCATAATGCATAACGCATAACGCATAACGGATCACGCATTACTCATAACACATAAAGCATACCGGATCACGCATTACTCATAACGCATAACGCATAACGCAACTCGCATATCGCATAACGCATAACTCATAACGCATAACGCATAACGCATAACGCATAACGCATAACGCATAACGCATAACGCATAACGCACAACCCATAACGCATAACGCATAACGCATAACGCATAACGCATAACGAATAACGCATAACCCATAACGCATAACGCATAACGCATAACCCAAATCGCATAACGCATAACGCATAACGCATAACCCATAACGTATAACGCATAACTCATAACGCATAACGCATAACACATAACGCATAACGGATCACGCATTTCTCATAACGCATAACGCATAACGCATAACGCATAACTCATAACGCATAACGCATAACGCATAACGCATAACGGATCTCGCATTTCTCATAACGCATAACGCATAACGCATAACGCATAACGCATAACGCATAACGGATAACGCATAACCCATAACGCATAACGCATAAAGCAAAACGCATAACGCATAACGCATAACTCATAACGCACAACCCATAACGCATAACGCATAACGCTAATCGCATAACGCATAACGCATAACGCATAACGCATAACACATAACGCATAACGCATAACGCATAACGCATAACGCATAACGCATAACGCATAACGCATAACGCATAACGCATAACGCATAACGCATAACGCATAACGCATAACGCATAACGCATAACGCATAACGCATAACGCATAACGCATAACGCATAACGCATAACGCATAACGCATAACGCATAGCGCATAACGCATAACGCATAACGCATAACGCATAACGCATAACGCATAACGCATAACGCATAACGCATAACGCATAACGCAAAACGCGTAACGCATAACGCATAACGCATTACACATAACGGATCACGCATTACTCATAACACATAACGCATAACGCATAACCCATAACGCATAACGCATAAAGCAAAACGCAAAACGCATAACGCATAACGCATAACGCATAACGCATAACGCATAACGGATCACGCATTACTCATAACGCATAACGCATAACACATAACGCATAAAACATAACGCATAACGCATAACGCATAACGCATAACGCATAACGCATAACGCATAACGCATAACGCATAACGCATAACGCATAACGCATAAAGCATAACGCATAACGCATAACGCATAACGGATCACGCATTACTCATAACGCATAACGCATAACAGATCATGCATTTCTCATAACGCATAACGCATAACGGATCACGCATTACTCATAACGCATAACGCATAACGCATAACGGATCACGCATTACTCATAACGCATAACGCATAACGCATAACGCATAACGCATAACGCATAACGCATAACGCATAACGCATAACCCATAACGCATAACGCATAACGCATAACGCATAACGCATAACGCATAACGCATAACGCATAACGCATAACGCATAACGCATAACGCAAATCGCATAACGCATAACGCATAACGCATAACGCATAACGCATAACGCATAACGCATAACGCATAACGCATAACGCATAACGCATAACGCATAACGCATAACGCATAACGCATAACGTGTAACGCATAACACATAACATATAACGCATAACGCATAACGAAAACGCATAACGCATAGCGGATCACGCATTACTCATAACGCATAACGCATGACTCATAACGCACAACCCATAACGCATAACGCATAACGCATAACGCATAACGCATAACGAATAACGCATAACCCATAACGCATAACGCATAACGCATAACGCATAACCCAAATCGCATATCGCATAACGCATAACGCATAACCCATAACGTATAACGCATAACTCATAACGCATAACGCATAACGTAAAACGTATAACGCATAGCGGATAACGCACAACGCATAACACATAACGCATAACGCATAACGCATAACGCATAACGCATAAAGCATAACGCATAACGGATCTCGCATTACTCATAACGCATAACGCAAAACGCATAACGCCTAACGCATAACGCATGACGGATCACGCATTACTCATAACGCATAACGGATGACGCATTCCGCATAACGCATAACGCATAAAGGATCACGTATTACTCATAACGCATAACGCATAACGCATAACGCATAACGCATAACGCATAACACATAACGCATAACGGATTACGCATTTCTCATAACGCATAACGCATAACGCATAACGCTTAACGCATAACGCATAACGCATAACGCATAACGCATAACGCATAACGCATAACGCATAACGCACAACGCATAACACATAACGCATAACGCATAACGCATAACGCATAACCCATAACGTATAACGCATAACGCATAACGCATAACGCATAACGCATAACGCATAACGGATCACGCATTACTCATAACGCATAACGCATAACGCATAACGGATCACGCATTACTCATAACGCATAACGCATAACGCATAACGCATAACGCATAACGCATAACGCATAACGCATAACGCATAACCCATAACGCATAACGCATAACGCATAACGCATAACGCATAACGCATAACGCATAACGCATAACGCATAACGCATAACGCATAACGCATAACGCAAATCGCATAACGCATAACGCATAACGCATAACGCATAACGCATAACGCATAACGCATAACGCATAACGCATAACGCATAACGCATAACGCATAACGCATAACGCATAACGCATAACGCATAACGTGTAACGCATATCACATAACATATAACGCATAACGCATAACGAAAACGCATAACGCATAGCGGATCACGCATTACTCATAACGCATAACGCATGACTCATAACGCACAACCCATAACGCATAACGCATAACGCATAACGCATAACGCATAACGCATAACGCATAACGCATAACGCATAACGCATAACGCATAACGCATAACGCATAACGCATAACGCATAACACATAACGCATAACGCATAACGCATAACGCATAAAGCATAACGCATAACGGATCTCGCATTACTCATAACGCATAACGCAAAACGCATAACGCCTAACGCATAACGCATGACGGATCACGCATTACTCATAACGCATAACGGATGACGCATTCCGCATAACGCATAACGCATAACGCATAACGCATAACGGATCACGCATTACTCATAACGCATAACGCATAACGCATAACGCATAACGCATAACACATAACGCATAACGGATCACGCATTTCTCATAACGCATAACGCATAACGCATAACGCATAACTCATAACGCATAACGCATAACGCATAACGCATTACGCATAACGCATAACGCATAAAGCATAACGCATAACGCATAACGCATAACGCATAACGCATAACGCATAACGCATAACGCATAACGCATAACGCATAACGCATAGCGCATAACGCATAACGCATAACGCATAACGCATAACGCATAACGCATAACGCATAACGCATAACGCTTAACGCATAACGCAAAACGAGTAACGCATAACGCATAACGCATAAAGCATAACGCATAACGCATAACGCATAACGCATAACGCATAACCCATAACGCATAACGCATAACGCATAACGCATAACGCATAACGCATAACGCATAACGCATAACGCATAACGCATAACGCATAACGCATAACGCATAACGCATAACGCATAGCGCATAACGCATAACGCATAACGCATAACGCATAACGCATAACGCATAACGCATAACGCATAACGCATAACGCAAAACGAGTAACGCATAACGCATAACGCATTACACATAACGGATCACGCATTACTCATAACACATAACGCATAACGCATAACCCATAACGCATAACGCATAAAGCAAAACGCATAACGCATAACGCATAACGCATAACGCATAACGGATCACGCATTACTCATAACGCATAACGCATAACACATAACGCATAAAACATAACGCATAACGCATATCGCATAACGCATAACGCATAACGCATAACGCATAACGGATAACGCATAACGCATAACGCATAACGCATAACGCATAACGCATAACGCATAACGCATAACGCATAACGCATAACGCATAACGCATAACGCATAAAGCATAACGCATAACGCATAACCCATAACGCATAACGCATAAAGCAAAACGCATAACGCATAACGCATGACTCATAACGCACAACCCATAACGCATAACGCATAACGCATAACGCATAACGCATAACGCAAATCGCATAACGCATAACGCATAACGCATATAGCATAACGCATTACGCATAACGCATAACGCATAACGCATAACGCATAACGCATAACGCATAACGCATAACGCATAACGCATAACGGATCACGCATTACTCATAACGCATAACGCATAACACATAACGCATAAAACATAACGCATAACGCATAACGCATAACACATAACGCATAACGCATATAGCATAACGCATTACGCATAACGCATAACGCATAACGCATAACGCATAACGCATAATGCATAACGCATAACGCATAACGGATCACGCATTACTCATAACACATAAAGCATACCGGATCACGCATTACTCATAACGCATAACGCATAACGCAACTCGCATATCGCATAACGCATAACTCATAACGCATAACGCATAACGCATAACGCATAACGCATAACGCATAACGCATAACGCATAACGCACAACCCATAACGCATAACGCATAACGCATAACGCATAACGCATAACGAATAACGCATAACCCATAACGCATAACGCATAACGCATAACCCAAATCGCATAACGCATAACGCATAACGCATAACCCATAACGTATAACGCATAACTCATAACGCATAACGCATAACGCATAACGCATAACGGATCACGCATTTCTCATAACGCATAACGCATAACGCATAACGCATAACTCATAACGCATAACGCATAACGCATAACGCATTACGGATCACGCATTTCTCATAACGCATAACGCATAACGCATAACGCATAACGCATAACGCATAACGGATAACGCATAACCCATAACGCATAACGCATAAAGCAAAACGCATAACGCATAACGCATGACTCATAACGCACAACCCATAACGCATAACGCATAACGCTAATCGCATAACGCATAACGCATAACGCATAACGCATAACACATAACGCATAACGCATAACGCATAACGCATAACGCATAACGCATAACGCATAACGCATAACGCATAACGCATAACGCATAACGCATAACGCATAACGCATAACGCATAACGCATAACGCATAACGCATAACGCATAACGCATAACGCATAACGCATAACGCATAACGCATAGCGCATAACGCATAACGCATAACGCATAACGCATAACGCATAACGCATAACGCATAACGCATAACGCATAACGCATAACGCAAAACGCGTAACGCATAACGCATAACGCATAACACATAACGGATCACGCATTACTCATAACGCATAACGCATAACGCATAACCCATAACGCATAACGCATAAAGCAAAACGCAAAACGCATAACGCATAACGCATAACGCATAACGCATAACGCATAACGGATCACGCATTACTCATAACGCATAACGCATAACACATAACGCATAAAACATAACGCATAACGCATAACGCATAACGCATAACGCATAACACATAACGCATAACGCATAACGCATAACGCATAACGCATAACGCATAACGCATAACGCATAACGCATAACGCATAACGGATCACGCATTACTCATAACGCATAACGCATAACAGATCATGCATTTCTCATAACGCATAACGCATAACGGATCACGCATTACTCATAACGCATAACGCATAACGCATAACGGATCACGCATTACTCATAACGCATAACGCATAACGCATAACGCATAACGCATAACGCATAACGCATAACGCATAACGCATAACGCATAACCCATAACGCATAACGCATAACGCATAACGCATAACGCATAACGCATAACGCATAACGCATAACGCATAACGCATAACGCATAACGCAAATCGCATAACGCATAACGCATAACGCATAACGCATAACGCATAACGCATAACGCATAACGCATAACGCATAACGCATAACGCATAACGCATAACGCATAACGCATAACGCATAACGCATAACGTGTAACGCATAACACATAACATATAACGCATAACGCATAACGAAAACGCATAACGCATAGCGGATCACGCATTACTCATAACGCATAACGCATGACTCATAACGCACAACCCATAACGCATAACGCATAACGCATAACGCATAACGCATAACGCATAACGAATAACGCATAACCCATAACGCATAACGCATAACGCATAACGCATAACCCAAATCGCATATCGCATAACGCATAACGCATAACCCATAACGTATAACGCATAACTCATAACGCATAACGCATAACGTAAAACGTATAACGCATAGCGGATAACGCACAACGCATAACACATAACGCATAACGCATAACGCATAACGCATAACGCATAAAGCATAACGCATAACGGATCTCGCATTACTCATAACGCATAACGCAAAACGCATAACGCCTAACGCATAACGCATGACGGATCACGCATTACTCATAACGCATAACGGATGACGCATTCCGCATAACGCATAACGCATAAAGGATCACGTATTACTCATAACGCATAACGCATGACGCATAACGCATAACGCATAACGCATAACACATAACGCATAACGGATTACGCATTTCTCATAACGCATAACGCATAACGCATAACGCTTAACGCATAACGCATAACGCATAACGCATAACGCATAACGCATAACGCATAACGCATAACGCACAACGCATAACACATAACGCATAACGCATAACGCATAACGCATAACCCATAACGTATAACGCATAACGCATAACGCATAACGCATAACGGATCACGCATTACTCATAACGCATAACGCATGACTCATAACGCACAACCCATAACGCATAACGCATAACGCATAACGCATAACGCATAACGAATAACGCATAACCCATAACGCATAACGCATAACGCATAACGCATAACCCAAATCGCATATCGCATAACGCATAACGCATAACCCATAACGTATAACGCATAACTCATAACGCATAACGCATAACGTAAAACGTATAACGCATAGCGGATAACGCACAACGCATAACACATAACGCATAACGCATAACGCATAACGCATAACGCATAAAGCATAACGCATAACGGATCTCGCATTACTCATAACGCATAACGCAAAACGCATAACGCCTAACGCATAACGCATGACGGATCACGCATTACTCATAACGCATAACGGATGACGCATTCCGCATAACGCATAACGCATAAAGGATCACGTATTACTCATAACGCATAACGCATGACGCATAACGCATAACGCATAACGCATAACACATAACGCATAACGGATTACGCATTTCTCATAACGCATAACGCATAACGCATAACGCTTAACGCATAACGCAAATCGCATAACGCATAACGCATAACGCATAACGCATAACGCATAACGCATAACGCATAACGCATAACCCATAACGCATAACGCATAACGCATGACGCATAACCCATAACGTATAACGCATAACTCATAACGCATAACGCATAACGCATAACGTAAAACGCATAACGCATAGCGGATAACGCACAACGCATAACACATAACGCATAACGCATAACGCATAACGCATAACGCATAACGCATAACGCATAACGCATAACGCATAACGCATAACGCATAACGCATAACGCATAACATATAACGCATAACGCATAACGAAAACGCATAACGCATAGCGGATAACGCACAACGCATAACACATAACGCATAACGCATAACGCATAACGCATAACGCATAACGCATAACGCATAACGCATAACGCATAACGCATAACGCATAAAGCATAACGCATAACGCATAACGCATAACGGATAACGCACAACGCATAACACATAACGCATAACGCATAACGCATAACGCATAACGCATAACGCATAACGCATAACGCATAACGCATAACGCATAACCCATAACGCATAACGCATAAAGCAAAACGCATAACGCATAACGCATGACTCATAACGCACAACCCATAACGCATAACGCATAACGTTAATCGCATAACGCATAACGCATAACGCATAACGCATAACGCATAACGCATAACCCATAACGCATAACGCATAACGCAAAACGCGTAACGCATAACGCATAACGCATAACGCATAACGCATAACGCATAACGCATAACGCATAACGCATAACGCATAACGCATAACGCATAACGCATAACGCATAGCGCATAACGCATAACGCATAACGCATAACGCATAACGCATAACGCATAACGCATAACGCATAACGCATAACCCATAACGCATAACGCAAAACGCGTAACGCATAACGCATAACGCATTACACATAACGGATCACGCATTACTCATAACGCATAACGCATAACGCATAACCCATAACGCATAACGCATAAAGCAAAACGCATAACGCATAACGCATAACGCATAACGCATAACCCATAACGTATAACGCATAACGCATAACGCATAACGCATAACGCATAACGCATAACGGATCACGCATTACTCATAACGCATAACGCATGACTCATAACGCACAACCCATAACGCATAACGCATAACGCATAACGCATAACGCATAACGAATAACGCTTAACCCATAACGCATAACGCATAACGCATAACGCATAACCCAAATCGCATATCGCATAACGCATAACGCATAACCCATAACGTATAACGCATAACTCATAACGCATAACGCATAACGTAAAACGTATAACGCATAGCGGATAACGCACAACGCATAACACATAACGCATAACGCATAACGCATAACGCATAACGCATAAAGCATAACGCATAACGGATCTCGCATTACTCATAACGCATAACGCAAAACGCATAACGCCTAACGCATAACGCATGACGGATCACGCATTACTCATAACGCATAACGGATGACGCATTCCGCATAACGCATAACGCATAAAGGATCACGTATTACTCATAACGCATAACGGATCACGCATTACTCATAACGCATAACGCATAACACATAACGCATAAAACATAACGCATAACGCATAACGCATAACGCATAACGCATAACACATAACGCATAACGCATAACGCATAACGCATAACGCATAACGCATAACGCATAACGCATAACGCATAACGCATAACGGATCACGCATTACTCATAACGCATAACGCATAACAGATCATGCATTTCTCATAACGCATAACGCATAACGGATCACGCATTACTCATAACGCATAACGCATAACGCATAACGGATCACGCATTACTCATAACGCATAACGCATAACGCATAACGCATAACGCATAACGCATAACGCATAACGCATAACGCATAACGCATAACCCATAACGCATAACGCATAACGCATAACGCATAACGCATAACGCATAACGCATAACGCATAACGCATAACGCATAACGCATAACGCAAATCGCATAACGCATAACGCATAACGCATAACGCATAACGCATAACGCATAACGCATAACGCATAACGCATAACGCATAACGCATAACGCATAACGCATAACGCATAACGTGTAACGCATAACACATAACATATAACGCATAACGCATAACGAAAACGCATAACGCATAGCGGATAACGCACAACGCATAACACATAACGCATAACGCATAACGCATAACGCATAACCCATAACGTATAACGCATAACGCATAACGCATAACGCATAACGCATAACGGATCACGCATTACTCATAACGCATAACGCATGACTCATAACGCACAACCCATAACGCATAACGCATAACGCATAACGCATAACGCATAACGAATAACGCATAACCCATAACGCATAACGCATAACGCATAACGCATAACCCAAATCGCATATCGCATAACGCATAACGCATAACCCATAACGTATAACGCATAACTCATAACGCATAACGCATAACGTAAAACGTATAACGCATAGCGGATAACGCACAACGCATAACACATAACGCATAACGCATAACGCATAACGCATAACGCATAAAGCATAACGCATAACGGATCTCGCATTACTCATAACGCATAACGCAAAACGCATAACGCCTAACGCATAACGCATGACGGATCACGCATTACTCATAACGCATAACGGATGACGCATTCCGCATAACGCATAACGCATAAAGGATCACGTATTACTCATAACGCATAACGCATGACGCATAACGCATAACGCATAACGCATAACACATAACGCATAACGGATTACGCATTTCTCATAACGCATAACGCATAACGCATAACGCATAACGCATAACGCAAATCGCATAACGCATAACGCATAACGCATAACGCATAACGCATAACGCATAACGCATAACCCATAACGCATAACGCATAACGCATAACGCATAACCCATAACGTATAACGCATAACTCATAACGCATAACGCATAACGCATAACGTAAAACGCATAACGCATAGCGGATAACGCACAACGCATAACACATAACGCATAACGCATAACGCATAACGCATAACGCATAACGCATAACGCATAACGCATAACGCATAACGCATAACGCATAACGCATAACGCATAACGCATAACATATAACGCATAACGCATAACGAAAACGCATAACGCATAGCGGATAACGCACAACGCATAACACATAACGCATAACGCATATCGCATAACGCATAACGCATAACGCATAACGCATAACGCATAACGCATAACGCATAAAGCATAACGCATAACGCATAACGCATAACGGATAACGCACAACGCATAACACATAACGCATAACGCATAACGCATAACGCATAACGCATAACGCATAACGCATAACGCATAACGCATAACGCATAACCCATAACGCATAACGCATAAAGCAAAACGCATAACGCATAACGCATGACTCATAACGCACAACCCATAACGCATAACGCATAACGCTAATCGCATAACGCATAACGCATAACGCATAACGCATAACGCATAACGCATAACCCATAACGCATAACGCAAAACGCGTAACGCATAACGCATAACGCATAACGCATAACGCATAACGCATAACGCATAACGCATAACGCATAACGCATAACGCATAACGCATAACGCATAACGCATAACGCATAGCGCATAACGCATAACGCATAACGCATAACGCATAACGCATAACGCATAACGCATAACGCATAACGCATAACCCATAACGCATAACGCAAAACGCGTAACGCATAACGCATAACGCATTACACATAACGGATCACGCATTACTCATAACGCATAACGCATAACGCATAACCCATAACGCATAACGCATAAAGCAAAACGCATAACGCATAACGCATAACGCATAACGCATAACGCATAACGCATAACGCATAACGCATAACGCATAACGCATAACGCATAAAGCATAACGCATAACGCATAACGCATAACGCATAACGCATAACGCATAACGCATAGCGCATAACGCATAACGCATAACGCATAACGAATAACGCATAACCCATAACGCATAACGCATAACGCATAACGCATAACCCAAATCGCATATCGCATAACGCATAACGCATAACCCATAACGTATAACGCATAACTCATAACGCATAACGCATAACGTAAAACGTATAACGCATAGCGGATAACGCACAACGCATAACACATAACGCATAACGCATAACGCATAACGCATAAAGCATAACGCATAACGGATCTCGCATTACTCATAACGCATAACGCAAAACGCATAACGCCTAACGCATAACGCATGACGGATCACGCATTACTCATAACGCATAACGGATGACGCATTCCGCATAACGCATAACGCATAACGCATAACGCATAAAGGATCACGTATTACTCATAACGCATAACGCATAACGCATAACGCATAACGCATAACGCATAACGCATAACGCATAACGCATAACCCATAACGCATAACGCAAAACGCGTAACGCATAACGCATAACGCATTACACATAACGGATCACGCATTACTCATAACGCATAACGCATAACGCATAACCCATAACGCATAACGCATAAAGCAAAACGCATAACGCATAACGCATAACGCATAACGCATAACCCATAACGTATAACGCATAACGCATAACGCATAACGCATAACGCATAACGCATAACGGATCACGCATTACTCATAACGCATAACGCATGACTCATAACGCACAACCCATAACGCATAACGCATAACGCATAACGCATAACGCATAACGAATAACGCTTAACCCATAACGCATAACGCATAACGCATAACGCATAACCCAAATCGCATATCGCATAACGCATAACGCATAACCCATAACGTATAACGCATAACTCATAACGCATAACGCATAACGTAAAACGTATAACGCATAGCGGATAACGCACAACGCATAACACATAACGCATAACGCATAACGCATAACGCATAACGCATAAAGCATAACGCATAACGGATCTCGCATTACTCATAACGCATAACGCAAAACGCATAACGCCTAACGCATAACGCATGACGGATCACGCATTACTCATAACGCATAACGGATGACGCATTCCGCATAACGCATAACGCATAAAGGATCACGTATTACTCATAACGCATAACGGATCACGCATTACTCATAACGCATAACGCATAACACATAACGCATAAAACATAACGCATAACGCATAACGCATAACGCATAACGCATAACACATAACGCATAACGCATAACGCATAACGCATAACGCATAACGCATAAAGCATAACGCATAACGCATAACGCATAACGGATCACGCATTACTCATAACGCATAACGCATAACAGATCATGCATTTCTCATAACGCATAACGCATAACGGATCACGCATTACTCATAACGCATAACGCATAACGCATAACGGATCACGCATTACTCATAACGCATAACGCATAACGCATAACGCATAACGCATAACGCATAACGCATAACGCATAACGCATAACGCATAACCCATAACGCATAACGCATAACGCATAACGCATAACGCATAACGCATAACGCATAACGCATAACGCATAACGCATAACGCATAACGCAAATCGCATAACGCATAACGCATAACGCATAACGCATAACGCATAACGCATAACGCATAACGCATAACGCATAACGCATAACGCATAACGCATAACGCATAACGCATAACGTGTAACGCATAACACATAACATATAACGCATAACGCATAACGAAAACGCATAACGCATAGCGGATAACGCACAACGCATAACACATAACGCATAACGCATAACGCATAACGCATAACCCATAACGTATAACGCATAACGCATAACGCATAACGCATAACGCATAACGGATCACGCATTACTCATAACGCATAACGCATGACTCATAACGCACAACCCATAACGCATAACGCATAACGCATAACGCATAACGCATAACGAATAACGCATAACCCATAACGCATAACGCATAACGCATAACGCATAACCCAAATCGCATATCGCATAACGCATAACGCATAACCCATAACGTATAACGCATAACTCATAACGCATAACGCATAACGTAAAACGTATAACGCATAGCGGATAACGCACAACGCATAACACATAACGCATAACGCATAACGCATAACGCATAACGCATAAAGCATAACGCATAACGGATCTCGCATTACTCATAACGCATAACGCAAAACGCATAACGCCTAACGCATAACGCATGACGGATCACGCATTACTCATAACGCATAACGGATGACGCATTCCGCATAACGCATAACGCATAAAGGATCACGTATTACTCATAACGCATAACGCATGACGCATAACGCATAACGCATAACGCATAACACATAACGCATAACGGATTACGCATTTCTCATAACGCATAACGCATAACGCATAACGCTTAACGCATAACGCATATCGCATAACGCATAACGCATAACGCATAACGCATAACGCATAACGCATAACGCATAACCCATAACGCATAACGCATAACGCATGACGCATAACCCATAACGTATAACGCATAACTCATAACGCATAACGCATAACGCATAACGTAAAACGCATAACGCATAGCGGATAACGCACAACGCATAACACATAACGCATAACGCATAACGCATAACGCATAACGCATAACGCATAACGCATAACGCATAACGCATAACGCATAACGCATAACGCATAACGCATAACGCATAACGCATAACGCATAACGCATAACGAAAACGCATAACGCATAGCGGATAACGCACAACGCATAACACATAACGCATAACGCATAACGCATAACGCATAACGCATAACGCATAACGCATAACGCATAACGCATAACGCATAAAGCATAACGCATAACGCATAACGCATAACGGATAACGCACAACGCATAACACATAACGCATAACGCATAACGCATAACGCATAACGCATAACGCATAACGCATAACGCATAACGCATAACGCATAACCCATAACGCATAACGCATAAAGCAAAACGCATAACGCATAACGCATGACTCATAACGCACAACCCATAACGCATAACGCATAACGCTAATCGCATAACGCATAACGCATAACGCATAACGCATAACGCATAACGCATAACCCATAACGCATAACGCAAAACGCGTAACGCATAACGCATAACGCATAACGCATAACGCATAACGCATAACGCATAACGCATAACGCATAACGCATAACGCATAACGCATAACGCATAACGCATAACGCATAACGCATAACGCATAACGCATAACGCATAACGCATAACGCATAACGCATAACGCATAACGCATAACGCATAACCCATAACGCATAACGCAAAACGCGTAACGCATAACGCATAACGCATTACACATAACGGATCACGCATTACTCATAACGCATAACGCATAACGCATAACCCATAACGCATAACGCATAAAGCAAAACGCATAACGCATAACGCATAACGCATAACGCATAACGCATAACGCATAACGCATAACGCATAACGCATAACGCATAACGCATAACGCATAAAGCATAACGCATAACGCATAACGCATAACGCATAACGCATAACGCATAACGCATAGCGCATAACGCATAACGCATAACGCATAACGAATAACGCATAACCCATAACGCATAACGCATAACGCATAACGCATAACCCAAATCGCATATCGCATAACGCATAACGCATAACCCATAACGTATAACGCATAACTCATAACGCATAACGCATAACGTAAAACGTATAACGCATAGCGGATAACGCACAACGCATAACACATAACGCATAACGCATAACGCATAACGCATAAAGCATAACGCATAACGGATCTCGCATTACTCATAACGCATAACGCAAAACGCATAACGCCTAACGCATAACGCATGACGGATCACGCATTACTCATAACGCATAACGGATGACGCATTCCGCATAACGCATAACGCATAACGCATAACGCATAAAGGATCACGTATTACTCATAACGCATAACGCATAACGCATAACGCATAACGCATAACACATAACGCATAACGGATTACGCATTTCTCATAACGCATAACGCATAACGCATAACGCTTAACGCATAACGCAAATCGCATAACGCATAACGCATAACGCATAACGCATAACGCATAACGCATAACGCATAACGCATAACGCATAACGCATAACGCATAACGCATAACGCATAACGCATAACGCATAACGCATAACGCATAACGCATAACCCATAACGCATAACGCATAAAGCAAAACGCATAACGCATAACGCATGACTCATAACGCACAACCCATAACGCATAACGCATAACGCTAATCGCATAACGCATAACGCATAACGCATAACGCATAACGCATAACGCATAACCCATAACGCATAACGCAAAACGCGTAACGCATAACGCATAACGCATAACGCATAACGCATAACGCATAACGCATAACGCATAACGCATAACGCATAACGCATAGCGCATAACGCATAACGCATAACGCATAACGCATAACGCATAACGCATAACGCATAACGCATAACCCATAACGCATAACGCAAAACGCGTAACGCATAACGCATAACGCATTACACATAACGGATCACGCATTACTCATAACGCATGACGCATAACGCATAACCCATAACGCATAACGCATAAAGCAAAACGCATAACGCATAACGCATAACGCATAACGCATAACGCATAACGCATAACGCATAACGCATAACGCATACAGCATAACGCATAACGCATAACGCATAACGCATAACGCATAACGCATAACGCATAGCGCATAACGCATAACGCATAACGCATAACGAATAACGCATAACCCATAACGCATAACGCATAACGCATAACGCATAACGCATAACCCAAATCGCATATCGCATAACGCATAACGCATAACCCATAACGTATAACGCATAACTCATAACGCATAACGCATAACGTAAAACGTATAACGCATAGCGGATAACGCACAACGCATAACACATAACGCATAACGCATAACGCATAACGCATAAAGCATAACGCATAACGGATCTCGCATTACTCATAACGCATAACGCAAAACGCATAACGCCTAACGCATAACGCATGACGGATCACGCATTACTCATAACGCATAACGGATGACGCATTCCGCATAACGCATAACGCATAACGCATAACGCATAATGGATCACGTATTACTCATAACGCATAACGCATAACGCATAACGCATAACGCATAACACATAACGCATAACGGATTACGCATTTCTCATAACGCATAACGCATAACGCATAACGCTTAACGCATAACGCAAATCGCATAACGCATAACGCATAACGCATAACGCATAACGCATAACGCATAACGCATAACCCATAACGCATAACGCATAACGCATGACGCATAACCCATAACGTATAACGCATAACTCATAACGCATAACGCATAACGCATAACGTAAAACGCATAACGCATAGCGGATAACGCACAACGCATAACACATAACGCATAACGCATAACGCATAACGCATAACGCATAACGCATAACGCATAACGCATAACGCATAACGCATAACGCATAACGCATAACATATAACGCATAACGCATAACGAAAACGCATAACGCATAGCGGATAACGCACAACGCATAACACATAACGCATAACGCATAACGCATAACGCATAACGCATAACGCATAACGCATAACGCATAACGCATAACGCATAACGCATAACGCATAACGCATAACGCATAACGCATAACGCAAATCGCATAACGCATAACGCATAACGCATAACGCATAACGCATAACGCATAACGCATAACGCATAACGCATAACGCATAACGCATAACGCATAACGCATAACGCATAACGCATAACGTGTAACGCATAACACATAACATATAACGCATAACGCATAACGAAAACGCATAACGCATAGCGGATAACGCACAACGCATAACACATAACGCATAACGCATAACGCATAACGCATAACCCATAACGTATAACGCATAACGCATAACGCATAACGCATAACGCATAACGGATCACGCATTACTCATAACGCATAACGCATGACTCATAACGCACAACCCATAACGTATAACGCATAACTCATAACGCATAACGCATAACGTAAAACGTATAACGCATAGCGGATAACGCACAACGCATAACACATAACGCATAACGCATAACGCATAACGCATAACGCATAAAGCATAACGCATAACGGATCTCGCATTACTCATAACGCATAACGCAAAACGCATAACGCATAACGCATAACGCATGACGGATCACGCATTACTCATAACGCATAACGGATGACGCATTCCGCATAACGCATAACGCATAAAGGATCACGTATTACTCATAACGCATAACGCATGACGCATAACGCATAACGCATAACGCATAACACATAACGCATAACGCATTACGCATTTCTCATAACGCATAACGCATAACGCATAACGCTTAACGCATAACGCAAATCGCATAACGCATAACGCATAACGCATAACGCATAACGCATAACGCATAACGCATAACGCATAACGCATAACCCATAACGCATAACGCATAACGCATGACGCATAACCCATAACGTATAACGCATAACTCATAACGCATAACGCATAACGCATAACGTAAAACGCATAACGCATAGCGGATAACGCACAACGCATAACACATAACGCATAACGCATAACGCATAACGCATAACGCATAACGCATAACGCATAACGCATAACGCATAACGCATAACGCATAACGCATAACGCATAACATATAACGCATAACGCATAACGAAAACGCATAACGCATAGCGGATAACGCACAACGCATAACACATAACGCATAACGCATAACGCATAACGCATAACGCATAACGCATAACGCATAACGCATAACGCATAACGCATAAAGCATAACGCATAACGCATAACGCATAACGGATAACGCACAACGCATAACACATAACGCATAACGCATAACGCATAACGCATAACGCATAACGCATAACGCATAACGCATAACGCATAACGCATAACCCATAACGCATAACGCATAAAGCAAAACGCATAACGCATAACGCATGACTCATAACGCACAACCCATAACGCATAACGCATAACGCTAATCGCATAACGCATAACGCATAACGCATAACGCATAACGCATAACGCATAACCCATAACGCATAACGCAAAACGCATAACGCATAACGCATAACGCATAACGCATAACGCATAACGCATAACGCATAACGCATAACGCATAACGCATAACGCATAACGCATAACGCATAACGCATAACGCATAACGCATAACGCATAACGCATAACGCATAACGCATAACGCATAACGCATAACGCATAACGCATAACCCATAACGCATAACGCAAAACGCGTAACGCATAACGCATAACGCATTACACATAACGGATCACGCATTACTCATAACGCATAACGCATAACGCATAACCCATAACGCATAACGCATAAAGCAAAACGCATAACGCATAACGCATAACGCATAACGCATAACGCATAACCCATAACGTATAACGCATAACGCATAACGCATAACGCATAACGCATAACGGATCACGCATTACTCATAACGCATAACGCATGACTCATAACGCACAACCCATAACGCATAACGCATAACGCATAACGCATAACGCATAACGAATAACGCTTAACCCATAACGCATAACGCATAACGCATAACGCATAACCCAAATCGCATATCGCATAACGCATAACGCATAACCCATAACGTATAACGCATAACTCATAACGCATAACGCATAACGTAAAACGTATAACGCATAGCGGATAACGCACAACGCATAACACATAACGCATAACGCATAACGCATAACGCATAACGCATAAAGCATAACGCATAACGGATCTCGCATTACTCATAACGCATAACGCAAAACGCATAACGCCTAACGCATAACGCATGACGGATCACGCATTACTCATAACGCATAACGGATGACGCATTCCGCATAACGCATAACGCATAAAGGATCACGTATTACTCATAACGCATAACGGATCACGCATTACTCATAACGCATAACGCATAACACATAACGCATAAAACATAACGCATAACGCATAACGCATAACGCATAACGCATAACGCATAACGCATAACGCATAACGCATAACGCATAACGCATAACGCATAAAGCATAACGCATAACGCATAACGCATAACGGATCACGCATTACTCATAACGCATAACGCATAACAGATCATGCATTTCTCATAACGCATAACGCATAACGGATCACGCATTACTCATAACGCATAACGCATAACGCATAACGGATCACGCATTACTCATAACGCATAACGCATAACGCATAACGCATAACGCATAACGCATAACGCATAACGCATAACGCATAACGCATAACGCATAACGCATAACGCATAACGCATAACGCATAACGCATAACGCATAACGCATAACGCATAACGCATAACGCATAACGTGTAACGCATAACACATAACATATAACGCATAACGCATAACGAAAACGCATAACGCATAGCGGATAACGCACAACGCATAACACATAACGCATAACGCATAACGCATAACGCATAACCCATAACGTATAACGCATAACGCATAACGCATAACGCATAACGCATAACGCATAACGGATCACGCATTACTCATAACGCATAACGCATGACTCATAACGCACAACCCATAACGCATAACGCATAACGCATAACGCATAACGCATAACGAATAACGCATAACCCATAACGCATAACGCATAACGCATAACGCATAACCCAAATCGCATATCGCATAACGCATAACGCATAACCCATAACGTATAACGCATAACTCATAACGCATAACGCATAACGTAAAACGTATAACGCATAGCGGATAACGCACAACGCATAACACATAACGCATAACGCATAACGCATAACGCATAACGCATAAAGCATAACGCATAACGGATCTCGCATTACTCATAACGCATAACGCAAAACGCATAACGCCTAACGCATAACGCATGACGGATCACGCATTACTCATAACGCATAACGGATGACGCATTCCGCATAACGCATAACGCATAAAGGATCACGTATTACTCATAACGCATAACGCATGACGCATAACGCATAACGCATAACGCATAACACATAACGCATAACGGATTACGCATTTCTCATAACGCATAACGCATAACGCATAACGCTTAACGCATAACGCAAATCGCATAACGCATAACGCATAACGCATAACGCATAACGCATAACGCATAACGCATAACGCATAACGCATAACGCATAACGCATAACGCATGACGCATAACCCATAACGTATAACGCATAACTCATAACGCATAACGCATAACGCATAACGTAAAACGCATAACGCATAGCGGATAACGCACAACGCATAACTCATAACGCATAACGCATAACGCATAACGCATAACGCATAACGCATAACGCATAACGCATAACGCATAACGCATAACGCATAACGCATAACGCATAACGCATAACACATAACGCATAACGCATAACGAAAACGCATAACGCATAGCGGATAACGCACAACGCATAACACATAACGCATAACGCATAACGCATAACGCATAACGCATAACGCATAACGCATAACGCATAACGCATAACGCATAAAGCATAACGCATAACGCATAACGCATAACGGATAACGCACAACGCATAACACATAACGCATAACGCATAACGCATAACGCATAACGCATAACGCATAACGCATAACGCATAACGCATAACGCATAACCCATAACGCATAACGCATAAAGCAAAACGCATAACGCATAACGCATGACTCATAACGCACAACCCATAACGCATAACGCATAACGCTAATCGCATAACGCATAACGCATAACGCATAACGCATAACGCATAACGCATAACCCATAACGCATAACGCAAAACGCGTAACGCATAACGCATAACGCATAACGCATAACGCATAACGCATAACGCATAACGCATAACGCATAACGCATAACGCATAACGCATAACGCATAGCGCATAACGCATAACGCATAACGCATAACGCATAACGCATAACGCATAACGCATAACGCATAACGCATAACCCATAACGCATAACGCAAAACGCGTAACGCATAACGCATAACGCATTACACATAACGGATCACGCATTACTCATAACGCATAACGCATAACGCATAACCCATAACGCATAACGCATAAAGCAAAACGCATAACGCATGACTCATAACGCACAACCCATAACGCATAACGCATAACGCTAATCGCATAACGCATAACGCATAACGCATAACGCATAACGCATAACGCATAACCCATAACGCATAACGCAAAACGCGTAACGCATAACGCATAACGCATAACGCATAACGCATAACGCATAACGCATAACGCATAACGCATAACGCATAACGCATAACGCATAACGCATAACGCATAACGCATAACGCATAACATATAACGCATAACGCATAACGAAAACGCATAACGCATAGCGGATAACGCACAACGCATAACACATAACGCATAACGCATAACGCATAACGCATAACGCATAACGCATAACGCATAACGCATAACGCATAACGCATAACGCATAACGCATAACGCATAACGCATAACGCATAACGCAAATCGCATAACGCATAACGCATAACGCATAACGCATAACGCATAACGCATAACGCATAACGCATAACGCATAACGCATAACGCATAACGCATAACGCATAACGCATAACGCATAACGTGTAACGCATAACACATAACATATAACGCATAACGCATAACGAAAACGCATAACGCATAGCGGATAACGCACAACGCATAACACATAACGCATAACGCATAACGCATAACGCATAACCCATAACGTATAACGCATAACGCATAACGCATAACGCATAACGCATAACGGATCACGCATTACTCATAACGCATAACGCATGACTCATAACGCACAACCCATAACGTATAACGCATAACTCATAACGCATAACGCATAACGTAAAACGTATAACGCATAGCGGATAACGCACAACGCATAACACATAACGCATAACGCATAACGCATAACGCATAACGCATAAAGCATAACGCATAACGGATCTCGCATTACTCATAACGCATAACGCAAAACGCATAACGCCTAACGCATAACGCATGACGGATCACGCATTACTCATAACGCATAACGGATGACGCATTCCGCATAACGCATAACGCATAAAGGATCACGTATTACTCATAACGCATAACGCATGACGCATAACGCATAACGCATAACGCATAACGCATAACGCATAACGGATTACGCATTTCTCATAACGCATAACGCATAACGCATAACGCTTAACGCATAACGCAAAACGCATAACGCATAACGCATAACGCATAACGCATAACGCATAACGCATAACGCATAACGCATAACGCATAACCCATAACGCATAACGCATAACGCATGACGCATAACCCATAACGTATAACGCATAACTCATAACGCATAACGCATAACGCATAACGTAAAACGCATAACGCATAGCGGATAACGCACAACGCATAACACATAACGCATAACGCATAACGCATAACGCATAACGCATAACGCATAACGCATAACGCATAACGCATAACGCATAACGCATAACGCATAACGCATAACATATAACGCATAACGCATAACGAAAACGCATAACGCATAGCGGATAACGCACAACGCATAACACATAACGCATAACGCATAACGCATAACGCATAACGCATAACGCATAACGCATAACGCATAACGCATAACGCATAAAGCATAACGCATAACGCATAACGCATAACGGATAACGCACAACGCATAACACATAACGCATAACGCATAACGCATAACGCATAACGCATAACGCATAACGCATAACGCATAACGCATAACGCATAACCCATAACGCATAACGCATAAAGCAAAACGCATAACGCATAACGCATGACTCATAACGCACAACCCATAACGCATAACGCATAACGCTAATCGCATAACGCATAACGCATAACGCATAACGCATAACGCATAACGCATAACCCATAACGCATAACGCAAAACGCATAACGCATAACGCATAACTCATAACGCATAACGCATAACGCATAACGCATAACGCATAACGCATAACGCATAACGCATAACGCATAACGCATAACGCATAGCGCATAACGCATAACGCATAACGCATAACGCATAACGCATAACGCATAACGCATAACGCATAACGCATAACCCATAACGCATAACGCAAAACGCGTAACGCATAACGCATAACGCATTACACATAACGGATCACGCATTACTCATAACGCATAACGCATAACGCATAACCCATAACGCATAACGCATAAAGCAAAACGCATAACGCATAACGCATAACGCATAACGCATAACGCATAACCCATAACGTATAACGCATAACGCATAACGCATAACGCATAACGCATAACGGATCACGCATTACTCATAACGCATAACGCATGACTCATAACGCACAACCCATAACGCATAACGCATAACGCATAACGCATAACGCATAACGAATAACGCTTAACCCATAACGCATAACGCATAACGCATAACGCATAACCCAAATCGCATATCGCATAACGCATAACGCATAACCCATAACGTATAACGCATAACTCATAACGCATAACGCATAACGTAAAACGTATAACGCATAGCGGATAACGCACAACGCATAACACATAACGCATAACGCATAACGCATAACGCATAACGCATAACGCATAACGCATAACGGATCTCGCATTACTCATAACGCATAACGCAAAACGCATAACGCCTAACGCATAACGCATGACGGATCACGCATTACTCATAACGCATAACGGATGACGCATTCCGCATAACGCATAACGCATAAAGGATCACGTATTACTCATAACGCATAACGGATCACGCATTACTCATAACGCATAACGCATAACACATAACGCATAAAACATAACGCATAACGCATAACGCATAACGCATAACGCATAACGCATAACGCATAACGCATAACGCATAACGCATAACGCATAACGCATAAAGCATAACGCATAACGCATAACGCATAACGGATCACGCATTACTCATAACGCATAACGCATAACAGATCATGCATTTCTCATAACGCATAACGCATAACGGATCACGCATTACTCATAACGCATAACGCATAACGCATAACGGATCACGCATTACTCATAACGCATAACGCATAACGCATAACGCATAACGCATAACGCATAACGCATAACGCATAACGCATAACGCATAACGCATAACGCATAACGCATAACGCATAACGCATAACGCATAACGCATAACGCATAACGCATAACGCATAACGTGTAACGCATAACACATAACATATAACGCATAACGCATAACGAAAACGCATAACGCATAGCGGATAACGCACAACGCATAACACATAACGCATAACGCATAACGCATAACGCATAACGCATAACGTATAACGCATAACGCATAACGCATAACGCATAACGCATAACGGATCACGCATTACTCATAACGCATAACGCATGACTCATAACGCACAACCCATAACGCATAACGCATAACGCATAACGCATAACGCATAACGAATAACGCATAACCCATAACGCATAACGCATAACGCATAACGCATAACCCAAATCGCATATCGCATAACGCATAACGCATAACCCATAACGTATAACGCATAACTCATAACGCATAACGCATAACGTAAAACGTATAACGCATAGCGGATAACGCACAACGCATAACACATAACGCATAACGCATAACGCATAACGCATAACGCATAAAGCATAACGCATAACGGATCTCGCATTACTCATAACGCATAACGCAAAACGCATAACGCCTAACGCATAACGCATGACGGATCACGCATTACTCATAACGCATAACGGATGACGCATTCCGCATAACGCATAACGCATAAAGGATCACGTATTACTCATAACGCATAACGCATGACGCATAACGCATAACGCATAACGCATAACACATAACGCATAACGGATTACGCATTTCTCATAACGCATAACGCATAACGCATAACGCTTAACGCATAACGCAAATCGCATAACGCATAACGCATAACGCATAACGCATAACGCATAACGCATAACGCATAACGCATAACCCATAACGCATAACGCATAACGCATGACGCATAACCCATAACGTATAACGCATAACTCATAACGCATAACGCATAACGCATAACGTAAAACGCATAACGCATAGCGGATAACGCACAACGCATAACACATAACGCATAACGCATAACGCATAACGCATAACGCATAACGCATAACGCATAACGCATAACGCATAACGCATAACGCATAACGCATAACGCATAACGCATAACATATAACGCATAACGCATAACGAAAACGCATAACGCATAGCGGATAACGCACAACGCATAACACATAACGCATAACGCATAACGCATAACGCATAACGCATAACGCATAACGCATAACGCATAACGCATAACGCATAAAGCATAACGCATAACGCATAACGCATAACGGATAACGCACAACGCATAACACATAACGCATAACGCATAACGCATAACGCATAACGCATAACGCATAACGCATAACGCATAACGCATAACGCATAACCCATAACGCATAACGCATAAAGCAAAACGCATAACGCATAACGCATGACTCATAACGCACAACCCATAACGCATAACGCATAACGCTAATCGCATAACGCATAACGCATAACGCATAACGCATAACGCATAACGCATAACCCATAACGCATAACGCAAAACGCGTAACGCATAACGCATAACGCATAACGCATAACGCATAACGAATAACGCATAACGCATAACGCATAACGCATAACGCATAACGCATAACGCATAGCGCATAACGCATAACGCATAACGCATAACGCATAACGCATAACGCATAACGCATAACGCATAACGCATAACCCATAACGCATAACGCAAAACGCGTAACGCATAACGCATAACGCATTACACATAACGGATCACGCATTACTCATAACGCATAACGCATAACGCATAACGCATAACGCATAACGCATAAAGCAAAACGCATAACGCATAACGCATAACGCATAACGCATAACGCATAACGCATAACGCATAACGCATAACGCATAACGCATAAAGCATAACGCATAACGCATAACGCATAACGCATAACGCATAACGCATAACGCATAGCGCATAACGCATAACGCATAACGCATAACGAATAACGCATAACCCATAACGCATAACGCATAACGCATAACGCATAACCCAAATCGCATATCGCATAACGCATAACGCATAACCCATAACGTATAACGCATAACTCATAACGCATAACGCATAACGTAAAACGTATAACGCATAGCGGATAACGCACAACGCATAACACATAACGCATAACGCATAACGCATAACGCATAAAGCATAACGCATAACATATAACGCATAACGCATAACGAAAACGCATAACGCATAGCGGATAACGCACAACGCATAACACATAACGCATAACGCATAACGCATAACGCATAACGCATAACGCATAACGCATAACGCATAACGCATAACGCATAAAGCATAACGCATAACATATAACGCATAACGCATAACGAAAACGCATAACGCATAGCGGATAACGCACAACGCATAACACATAACGCATAACCCATAACGCATAACGCATAAAGCAAAACGCATAACGCATAACGCATAACGCATAACGCATAACGCATAACGCATAACGCATAACGCATAACGCATAACGCATAAAGCATAACGCATAACGCATAACGCATAACGCATAACGTAAAACGCATAACGCATAGCGGATAACGCACAACGCATAACACATAACGCATAACGCATAACGCATAACGCATAACGCATAACGCATAACGCATAACGCATAACGCATAACGCATAACGCATAACGCATAACGCATAACGCATAACGCATAACATATAACGCATAACGCATAACGAAAACGCATAACGCATAGCGGATAACGCACAACGCATAACACATAACGCATAACGCATAACGCATAACGCATAACGCATAACGCATAACGCATAACGCATAACGCATAACGCATAAAGCATAACGCATAACGCATAACGCATAACGGATAACGCACAACGCATAACACATAACGCATAACGCATAACGCATAACGCATAACGCATAACGCATAACGCATAACGCATAACGCATAACGCATAACCCATAACGCATAACGCATAAAGCAAAACGCATAACGCATAACGCATGACTCATAACGCACAACCCATAACGCATAACGCATAACGCTAATCGCATAACGCATAACGCATAACGCATAACGCATAACGCATAACGCATAACCCATAACGCATAACGCAAAACGCGTAACGCATAACGCATAACGCATAACGCATAACGCATAACGCATAACGCATAACGCATAACGCATAACGCATAACGCATAACGCATAACGCATAACGCATAGCGCATAACGCATAACGCATAACGCATAACGCATAACGCATAACGCATAACGCATAACGCATAACGCATAACCCATAACGCATAACGCAAAACGCGTAACGCATAACGCATAACGCATAACACATAACGGATCACGCATTACTCATAACGCATAACGCATAACGCATAACCCATAACGCATAACGCATAAAGCAAAACGCATAACGCATAACGCATAACGCATAACGCATAACGCATAACCCATAACGTATAACGCATAACGCATAACGCATAACGCATAACGCATAACGGATCACGCATTACTCATAACGCATAACGCATGACTCATAACGCACAACCCATAACGCATAACGCATAACGCATAACGCATAACGCATAACGAATAACGCTTAACCCATAACGCATAACGCATAACGCATAACGCATAACCCAAATCGCATATCGCATAACGCATAACGCATAACCCATAACGTATAACGCATAACTCATAACGCATAACGCATAACGTAAAACGTATAACGCATAGCGGATAACGCACAACGCATAACACATAACGCATAACGCATAACGCATAACGCATAACGCATAAAGCATAACGCATAACGGATCTCGCATTACTCATAACGCATAACGCAAAACGCATAACGCCTAACGCATAACGCATGACGGATCACGCATTACTCATAACGCATAACGGATGACGCATTCCGCATAACGCATAACGCATAAAGGATCACGTATTACTCATAACGCATAACGGATCACGCATTACTCATAACGCATAACGCATAACACATAACGCATAAAACATAACGCATAACGCATAACGCATAACGCATAACGCATAACGCATAACGCATAACGCATAACGCATAACGCATAACGCATAACGCATAAAGCATAACGCATAACGCATAACGCATAACGGATCACGCATTACTCATAACGCATAACGCATAACAGATCATGCATTTCTCATAACGCATAACGCATAACGGATCACGCATTACTCATAACGCATAACGCATAACGCATAACGGATCACGCATTACTCATAACGCATAACGCATAACGCATAACGCATAACGCATAACGCATAACGCATAACGCATAACGCATAACGCATAACCCATAACGCATAACGCATAACGCATAACGCATAACGCATAACGCATAACGCATAACGCATAACGCATAACGCATAACGCATAACGCAAATCGCATAACGCATAACGCATAACGCATAACGCATAACGCATAACGCATAACGCATAACGCATAACGCATAACGCATAACGCATAACGCATAACGCATAACGCATAACACATAACGTGTAACGCATAACACATAACATATAACGCATAACGCATAACGAAAACGCATAACGCATAGCGGATAACGCACAACGCATAACACATAACGCATAACGCATAACGCATAACGCATAACCCATAACGTATAACGCATAACGCATAACGCATAACGCATAACGCATAACGGATCACGCATTACTCATAACGCATAACGCATGACTCATAACGCACAACCCATAACGCATAACGCATAACGCATAACGCATAACGCATAACGAATAACGCATAACCCATAACGCATAACGCATAACGCATAACGCATAACCCAAATCGCATATCGCATAACGCATAACGCATAACCCATAACGTATAACGCATAACTCATAACGCATAACGCATAACGTAAAACGTATAACGCATAGCGGATAACGCACAACGCATAACACATAACGCATAACGCATAACGCATAACGCATAACGCATAAAGCATAACGCATAACGGATCTCGCATTACTCATAACGCATAACGCAAAACGCATAACGCCTAACGCATAACGCATGACGGATCACGCATTACTCATAACGCATAACGGATGACGCATTCCGCATAACGCATAACGCATAAAGGATCACGAATTACTCATAACGCATAACGCATGACGCATAACGCATAACGCATAACGCATAACACATAACGCATAACGGATTACGCATTTCTCATAACGCATAACGCATAACGCATAACGCTTAACGCATAACGCAAATCGCATAACGCATAACGCATAACGCATAACGCATAACGCATAACGCATAACGCATAACCCATAACGCATAACGCATAACGCATGACGCATAACGCATAACGTATAACGCATAACTCATAACGCATAACGCATAACGCATAACGTAAAACGCATAACGCATAGCGGATAACGCACAACGCATAACACATAACGCATAACGCATAACGCATAACGCATAACGCATAACGCATAACGCATAACGCATAACGCATAACGCATAACGCATAACGCATAACGCATAACATATAACGCATAACGCATAACGAAAACGCATAACGCATAGCGGATAACGCACAACGCATAACACATAACGCATAACGCATAACGCATAACGCATAACGCATAACGCATAACGCATAACGCATAACGCATAACGCATAACGCATAAAGCATAACGCATAACGCATAACGCATAACGGATAACGCACAACGCATAACACATAACGCATAACGCATAACGCATAACGCATAACGCATAACGCATAACGCATAACGCATAACGCATAACCCATAACGCATAACGCATAAAGCAAAACGCATAACGCATAACGCATGACTCATAACGCACAACCCATAACGCATAACGCATAACGCTAATCGCATAACGCATAACGCATAACGCATAACGCATAACGCATAACGCATAACCCATAACGCATAACGCAAAACGCGTAACGCATAACGCATAACGCATAACGCATAACGCATAACGCATAACGCATAACGCATAACGCATAACGCATAGCGCATAACGCATAACGCATAACGCATAACGCATAACGCATAACGCATAACGCATAACGCATAACGCATAACCCATAACGCATAACGCAAAACGCGTAACGCATAACGCATAACGCATTACACATAACGGATCACGCATTACTCATAACGCATAACGCATAACGCATAACCCATAACGCATAACGCATAAAGCAAAACGCATAACGCATAACGCATAACGCATAACGCATAACGCATAACGCATAACGCATAACGCATAACGCATAACGCATAAAGCATAACGCATAACGCATAACGCATAACGCATAACGCATAACGCATAACGCATAGCGCATAACGCATAACGCATAACGCATAACGAATAACGCATAACCCATAACGCATAACGCATAACGCATAACGCATAACCCAAATCGCATATCGCATAACGCATAACGCATAACCCATAACGTATAACGCATAACTCATAACGCATAACGCATAACGTAAAACGTATAACGCATAGCGGATAACGCACAACGCATAACACATAACCATAACGCATAACGCAAAACGCATAAAGCATAACGCATAACGGATCTCGCATTACTCATAACGCATAACGCAAAACGCATAACGCCTAACGCATAACGCATGACGGATCACGCATTACTCATAACGCATAACGGATGACGCATTCCGCATAACGCATAACGCATAACGCATAACGCATAAAGGATCACGTATTACTCATAACGCATAACGCATAACGCATAACGCATAACGCATAACACATAACGCATAACGGATTACGCATTTCTCATAACGCATAACGCATAACGCATAACGCTTAACGCATAACGCAAATCGCATAACGCATAACGCATAACGCATAACGCATAACGCATAACGCATAACGCATAACGCATAACGCATAACGCATAACGCATAACGCATAACGCCTAACGCATAACACATAACATATAACGCATAACGCATAACGAAAACGCATAACGCATAGCGGATAACGCACAACGCATAACACATAACGCATAACGCATAACGCATAACGCATAACGCATAACGCATAACGCATAACGCATAAAGCATAACGCATAACGCATAACGCATAACGGATCTCGCATTTCTCATAACGCATAACGCATAACGCATAACGCATAACGCATAACGCATAACGCATAACGCATAACGCATAACCCATAACTCATAACGCATAAAGCAAAACGCATAACGCATAACGCATGACTCATAACGCACAACCCATAACGCATAACGCATAACGCAAATCGCATAACGCATAACGCATAACGCATAACGCATAACGCATAACGCATAACCCATAACGCATAACGCAAAACGCGTAACGCATAACGCATAACGCATAACGCATAACGCATAACGCATAACGCATAACGCATAACGCATAACGCATAACGCATAGCGCATAACGCATAACGCATAACGCATAACGCATAACGCATAACGCATAACGCATAACCCATAACGCATAACGCAAAACGCGTAACGCATAACGCATAACGCATAACACATAACGGATCACGCATTACTCATAACGCATGACGCATAACGCATAACCCATAACGCATAACGCATAAAGCAAAACGCATAACGCATAACGCATAACGCATAACGCATAACGCATAACGCATAACGCATAACGCATAACGCATACAGCATAACGCATAACGCATAACGCATAACGCATAACGCATAACGCATAACGCATAGCGCATAACGCATAACGCATAACGCATAACGAATAACGCATAACCCATAACGCATAACGCATAACGCATAACGCATAACCCAAATCGCATATCGCATAACGCATAACGCATAACCCATAACGTATAACGCATAACTCATAACGCATAACGCATAACGTAAAACGTATAACGCATAGCGGATAACGCACAACGCATAACACATAACGCATAACGCATAACGCATAACGCATAAAGCATAACGCATAACGGATCTCGCATTACTCATAACGCATAACGCAAAACGCATAACGCCTAACGCATAACGCATGACGGATCACGCATTACTCATAACGCATAACGGATGACGCATTCCGCATAACGCATAACGCATAACGCATAACGCATAAAGGATCACGTATTACTCATAACGCATAACGCATAACGCATAACGCATAACGCATAACACATAACGCATAACGGATTACGCATTTCTCATAACGCATAACGCATAACGCATAACGCTTAACGCATAACGCAAATCGCATAACGCATAACGCATAACGCATAACGCATAACGCATAACGCATAACGCATAACGCATAACCCATAACGCATAACGCATAACGCATGACGCATAACCCATAACGTATAACGCATAACTCATAACGCATAACGCATAACGCATAACGTAAAACGCATAACGCATTGCGGATAACGCACAACGCATAACACATAACGCATAACGCATAACGCATAACGCATAACGCATAACGCATAACGCATAACGCATAACGCATAACGCATAACGCATAACGCATAACGCATAACGCATAACGCATAACGCATAACGCATAACGCATAACACATAAAGCATAACGCATAACGCATAACGCATAACGCATAACGCATAACGCATAACGCATAACGCATAACGCATAACGCATAACGCATAACGCGTAACGCATAACACATAACATATAACGCTTAACGCATAACGAAAACGCATAACGCATAGCGGATAACGCACAACGCATAACACATAACGCATAACGCATAACGCATAACGCATAACGCATAACGCATAACGCATAACGCATAACGCATAAAGCATAACGCATAACGCATAACGGATCTCGCATTTCTCATAACGCATAAAGCATAACGCATAACGCATAACGCATAACGCAGAACGCATAACGCATAACCCATAACGCATAACGCATAAAGCAAAACGCATAACGCATAACGCATGACTCATAACGCACAACCCATAACGCATAACGCATAACGCTAATCGCATAACGCATAACGCATAACGCATAACGCATAACGCATAACGCATAACGCATAACGCATAACGCATAACGCATAACGCATAACGCATAACGCATAACGCATAACGCATAACGCATAACGCAACGCATAACGCATAACGCATAACGCATAACGCATAACGCATAACGCATAACGCATAACGCATAACGCATAACGCATAACGCATAACGCATAACGCATAACGCATAACGCATAACGCATAACGCAAAACGCGTAACGCATAACGCATAACGCATTACACATAACGGATCACGCATTACTCATAACGCATAACGCATAACGCATAACCCATAACGCATAACGCATAAAGCAAAACGCATAACGCATAACGCATAACGCATAACGCATAACGCATAACGCATAACGCATAACGCATAACGCATAACGCATAAAGCATAACGCATAACGCATAACGCATAACGGATCACGCATTACTCATAACGCATAACGCATAACAGATCATGCATTTCTCATAACGCATAACGCATAACGGATCACGCATTACTCATAACGCATAACGCATAACGCATAACGGATCACGCATTACTCATAACGCATAACGCATAACGCATAACGCATAACGCATAACGCATAACGCATAACGCATAACGCATAACGCATAACGCATAACGCATAACGCATAACGCACAACGCATAACGCATAACGCATAACGCATAACGCATAACGCATAACGCATAACGCATAACGCATAACGCATAACGCATAACGCATAACGCATAACGCATAACGCATAACGCATAACGCATAACGAATAACGCATAACGCATAACGCATAACGCATAACGCATAACGCATAACGCATAACGCATAACGCGTAACGCATAACACATAACATATAACGCATAACGCATAACGAAAACGCATAACGCATAGCGGATAACGCACAACGCATAACACATAACGCATAACGCATAACGCATAACGCATAACGCATAACGCATAACGCATAACGCATAAAGCATAACGCATAACGCATAACGCATAATGCATAACGCATAACGCATAACGGATCACGCATTACTCATAACGCATAACGCATAACGGATCACGCATTACTCATAACGCATAACGCATAACGCATAACGGTTCTCGCATTTCTCATAACGCATAACGCATAACGCATAACGCATAACGCATAACGCATAACGCATAACGCATAACCCATAACGCAAACGCATAAAGCAAAACGCATAACGCATAACGCATGACTCATAACGCACAACCCATAACGCATAACGCATAACGCTAATCGCATAACGCACAACGCATAACGCATAACGCATAACGCATAACGCATAACGCATAACGCATAACGGATCACGCATTACTCAACGCATAACGCATAACAGATCATGCATTTCTCATAACGCCTAACGCATAACGGATCACGCATTACTCATAACGCATAACGCATAACGGATCACGCATTACTCATAACGCATAACGCATAACGCATAACGCATAACGCATAACGCATAACGCATAACGCATAACGCATAACGCATAACGCATAACGCATAACGCATAACGCATAACGCATAACGCATAACGCATAACGCATAACGCATAACGCATAACGCATAACGCATAACGCATAACGCATAACGCATAACGCATAACGCATAACGCATAACGCATAACGCAAATCGCATAACGCATAACGCATAACGCATAAAGCATAACGCATAACGCATAACGCATAACGCATAACGCATAATGCATAACGCATAACGCATAACGGATCACGCATTACTCATAACGCACAACCCATAACGCATAACGCATAACTCAAATCGCATAACGCATAACGCATAACGCATAACGCATAACGCATAACGCATAACGCATAACGCATAACGCATAACGCATAACGCATAACGCATAACGCATAACGCATAACGCATAACGCATAACGCATAACGCATAACGCATAAAGCATAACGCATTACGCATAACGCATAACGCATAACGCATAACGCATAACGCATAACGCAATACGCGTAACGCATAACGCATAACGCATTACACATAACGCATTACACATAACGGATCACGCATTACTCATAACGCATAACGCATAACGCATAACCCATAACGCATAACGCATAAAGCAAAACGCATAACGCATAACGCATAACGCATAACGCATAACGCATAACGGATCACGCATTACTCATAACGCATAACGCATAACGCATATCGCATAACGCATAACGCATAACGGATGACGCATTCCGCATAACGCATAACGCAAAACGCATAACGCCTAACGCATAACGCATGACGGATCACGCATTACTCATAACGCATAACGGATGACGCATTCCGCATAACGCATAACGCATAACGCATAACGCATAACGCTTAACGCATGACCCATAGCGCATAACGCATTACGCGTAACGCATAACGCATAACGCATAAAGCATAACGCATAACGGATCACGCATTACTCATAACCCATAACGCATAACGCAAAACGCATAACGCCTAACGCATAACGCATGACGGATCACGAATTACTCATAACGAATAACGGATGACGCATTCCGCATAACGCATAACGCATAACGCATAACGCATAACGCATAACGCATAACGCATAACGCATAACGCATAACGCATAACGCATAAAGCATAACGCATAACGCATATCGGATCACGCATTTCTCATAACGCATAACGCATAACGCATAACGGATCACGCGTTACTCATAACGCATAACGCATAACGCATAACGCATAACGCATAACGCATAACGCATAACGCATAACGCATAACGCATAACGCGTAACGGATCTCGCATTACTCATAACGCATAACGCAAAACGCATAACGCCTAACGCATAACGCATGACGGATCACGCATTACTCATAACGCATAACGGATGACGCATTCCGCATAACGCATAACGCATAACGCATAACGCTTAACGCATGACCCATAGCGCATAACGCATTACGCGTAACGAATAACGCATAACGCATAAAGCATTACGCATAACGGATCACGCATTACTCATAACCCATAACGCATAACGCATAACGCATAACGCATAGCGCATAACGCATAACACATAACGGATCACGCATTACTCATAACGCATAACGCATAACGCATAACCCATAACGCATAATGCATAAAGCAAAACGCATAACGCATAACGCATAACGCATAACGCATAACGCATAACGCATAACGCATAACGCAAAACGCATAACGCATAACGCATAACGCATAAAGCATAACGCATAACGCATAACGGATCACGCATTTCTCATAACGCATAACGCATAGCGCATAACGGATCTCGCGTTACTCATAACGCATAACGGATCACGCATTACTCATAACGCATAACGCATAACGCATAACGCATAACGCATAACGCTTAACGCATGACCCAGAGCGCATAACGCATTACGCGTAACGCATAACGCATAACGCATAAAGCATTACGCATAACGGATCACGCATTACTCATAACCCATAACGCATAACGCATAACGTATAACGCATAGCGCATAACGCATAACACATAACGCATAACGCATAACGCATAACGCATAACGCATAACGCATAACGGATCACGCATTACTCATAACGCATAACGCATAACGCATAACGCATAACGCAAATAGCATAACGCATAACGCATAACGCATAACGCATAACGCATAACGCATAACGGATCACGCATTACTCATTCCGCATAACGCATAACGGATCACGCATCACTCATAACGCATAACGCATAGCGCATAACGCATAACGCATAACGCACAACGCATAACGCATAACGCATAACGCGTAACGCATAACATATAACGCATAACGCATAACGAAAACGCATAACGCATAGCGGATAACGCACAACGCATAACACATAACGCAAATCGCATAACGCATAACGCATAACGAATAACGCATAACGCATAACGCATAACGCATAACGCATAACGGATCTCGCATTACTCATAACGCATAACGCAAAACGCATAACGCCTAACGCATAACGCATGACGGATCACGCATTACTCATAACGCATAACGGATGACGCATTCCGCATAACGCATAACGCATAACGCATAACGCTTAACGCATGACCCATAGCGCATAACGCATTACGCGTAACGAATAACGCATAACGCATAAAGCATTACGCATAACGGATCACGCATTACTCATAACCCATAACGCATAACGCATAACGCATAACGCATAGCGCATAACGCATAACACATAACGGATCACGCATTACTCATAACGCATAACGCATAACGCATAACCCATAACGCATAATGCATAAAGCAAAACGCATAACGCATAACGCATAACGCATAACGCATAACGCATAACGCATAACGCATAACGCAAATCGCATAACGCATAACGCATAACGCATAAAGCATAACGCATAACGCATAACGGATCACGCATTTCTCATAACGCATAACGCATAGCGCATAACGGATCTCGCGTTACTCATAACGCATAACGGATCACGCATTACTCATAACGCATAACGCATAACGCATAACGCATAACGCATAACGCTTAACGCATGACCCAGAGCGCATAACGCATTACGCGTAACGCATAACGCATAACGCATAAAGCATTACGCATAACGGATCACGCATTACTCATAACCCATAACGCATAACGCATAACGTATAACGCATAGCGCATAACGCATAACACATAACGCATAACGCATAACGCATAACGCATAACGCATAACGCATAACGGATCACGCATTACTCATAACGCATAACGCATAACGCATAACGCATAACGCAAATAGCATAACGCATAACGCATAACGCATAACGCATAACGCATAACGCATAACGGATCACGCATTACTCATTCCGCATAACGCATAACGGATCACGCATCACTCATAACGCATAACGCATAGCGCATAACGCATAACGCATAACGCACAACGCATAACGCATAACGCATAACGCGTAACGCATAACGCATAACGCATAACGCATAACGCATAACGCATAACGCATAACGCATAACGCATAACGCATAACGCATAACGCATAACGCATAACGGATAACGCACAACGCATAACACATAACGTATAACGCATAACACATAACGCATAACCCATAACGCATAACGCATAAAGCATAACGCATAACGCATAACGCATAACGCATAACGCATAACGCATAACGCGTAACGCATAACACATAACATATAACGCATAACGCATAACGAAAACGCATAACGCATAGCGGATAACGCACAACGCATAACACATAACGCATAACGCATAACGCATAACGCATAACGCATAACGCATAACGCATAAAGCATAACGCATAACGCATAACGCATAATGCATAACGCATAACGCATAACGGATCACGCATTACTCATAACGCATAACGCATAACGGATCACGCATTACTCATAACGCATAACGCATAACGCATAACGGATCTCGCATTTCTCATAACGCATTACGCATAACGCATAACGCATAACGCATAACGCATAACGCATAACGCATAACGCATAACGCATAACGCAAATCGCATAACGCATAACGCATAACGCATAAAGCATAACGCATAACGCATAACGCATAACGCATAACGCATAACGGATAACGCATAATGCATAACGCATAACGCATAACGGATCACGCATTACTCATAACGCACAACCCATAACGCATAACGCATAACGCAAATCGCATAACGCATAACGCATAACGCATAACGCATAACGCATAACGCATAACGCATAACGCATAACGCATAACGCATAACGCATAACGCATAACGCATAACGCATAACGCATAACGCATAACGCATAACGCATAACGCATAACGCATAACGCATAACGCATAACGCATAAAGCATAACGCATTACGCATAACGCATAACGCATAACGCATAACGCATAACGCATAACGCAAAACGCGTAACGCATAACGCATAACGCATTACACATAACGGATCACGCATTACTCATAACGCATAACGCATAACGCATAACCCATAACGCATAACGCATAAAGCAAAACGCATAACGCATAACGCATAACGCATAACGCATAACGGATCACGCATTACTCATAACGCATAACGCATAACGCATAACGCATATCGCATAACGCATAACGCATAACGGATGACGCATTCCGCATAACGCATAACGCAAAACGCATAACGCCAAACGCATAACGCATGACGGATCACGCATTACTCATAACGCATAACGGATGACGCATTCCGCATAACGCATAACGCATAACGCATAACGCATAACGCTTAACGCATGACCCATAGCGCATAACGCATTACGCGTAACGCATAACGCATAACGCATAAAGCATAACGCATAACGGATCACGCATTACTCATAACCCATAACGCATAACGCATAACGCATAACGCATAACGCATAACGCATAAAGCATAACGCATTACGCATAACGCATAACGCATAACGCATAACGCATAACGCATAACGCATAACGCAATACGCGTAACGCATAACGCATAACGCATTACACATAACGCATTACACATAACGGATCACGCATTACTCATAACGCATAACGCATAACGCATAACCCATAACGCATAAAGCAAAACGCATAACGCATAACGCATAACGCATAACGCATAACGCATAACGGATCACGCATTACTCATAACGCATAACGCATAACGCATATCGCATAACGCATAACGCATAACGGATGACGCATTCCGCATAACGCATAACGCAAAACGCATAACGCCTAACGCATAACGCATGACGGATCACGCATTACTCATAACGCATAACGGATGACGCATTCCGCATAACGCATAACGCATAACGCATAACGCTTAACGCATGACCCATAGCGCATAACGCATTACGCGTAACGCATAACGCATAACGCATAAAGCATAACGCATAACGGATCACGCATTACTCATAACCCATAACGCATAACGCAAAACGCATAACGCCTAACGCATAACGCATGACGGATCACGAATTACTCATAACGAATAACGGATGACGCATTCCGCATAACGCATAACGCATAACGCATAACGCATAACGCATAACGCATAACGCATAACGCATAACGCATAACGCATAACGCATAAAGCATAACGCATAACGCATATCGGATCACGCATTTCTCATAACGCATAACGCATAACGCATAACGGATCACGCGTTACTCATAACGCATAACGCATAACGCATAACGCATAACGCATAACGGATCACGCGTTACTCATAACGCATAACGCATAACGCATAACGCATAACGCGTAACGGATCTCGCATTACTCATAACGCATAACGCAAAACGCATAACGCCTAACGCATAACGCATGACGGATCACGCATTACTCATAACGCATAACGGATGACGCATTCCGCATAACGCATAACGCATAACGCATAACGCTTAACGCATGACCCATAGCGCATAACGCATTACGCGTAACGAATAACGCATAACGCATAAAGCATTACGCATAACGGATCAAGCATTACTCATAACCCATAACGCATAACGCATAACGCATAACGCATAGCGCATAACGCATAACACATAACGGATCACGCATTACTCATAACGCATAACGCATAACGCATAACCCATAACGCATAATGCATAAAGCAAAACGCATAACGCATAACGCATAACGCATAACGCATAACGCATAACGCATAACGCATAACGCAAATCGCATAACGCATAACGCATAACGCATAACGCATAACGCATAACGCATAACGGATCACGCATTTCTCATAACGCATAACGCATAGCGCATAACGGATCTCGCGTTACTCATAACGCATAACGGATCACGCATTACTCATAACGCATAACGCATAACGCATAACGCATAACGCATAACGCTTAACGCATGACCCAGAGCGCATAACGCATTACGCGTAACGCATAACGCATAACGCATAAAGCATTACGCATAACGGATCACGCATTACTCATAACCCATAACGCATAACGCATAACGTATAACGCATAACGCATAACGCATAACACATAACGCATAACGCATAACGCATAACGCATAACGCATAACGCATAACGGATCACGCATTACTCATAACGCATAACGCATAACGCATAACGCATAACGCATAACGCAAATAGCATAACGCATAACGCATAACGCATAACGCATAACGCATAACGCATAACGGATCACGCATTACTCATTCCGCATAACGCATAACGGATCACGCATCACTCATAACGCATAACGCATAGCGCATAACGCATAACGCATAACGCACAACGCATAACGCATAACGCATAACGCATAACGCATAACGCATAACGCATAACGCATAACGCATAACGCATAACGCATAACGCATAACGCATAACGCATAACGCATAACGCATAACGCATAACGCATAACGGATAACGCACAACGCATAACACATAACGTATAACGCATAACACATAACGCATAACCCATAACGCATAACGCATAACGCATAACGCATAACGCATAACGCATAACGCATAACGCATAACGCATAACGCATAACGCGTAACGCATAACACATAACATATAACGCATAACGCATAACGAAAACGCATAACGCATAGCGGATAACGCACAACGCATAACACATAACGCATAACGCATAACGCATAACGCATAACGCATAACGCATAACGCATAAAGCATAACGCATAACGCATAACGCATAATGCATAACGCATAACGCATAACGGATCACGCATTACTCATAACGCATAACGCATAACGGATCACGCATTACTCATAACGCATAACGCATAACGCATAACGGATCTCGCATTTCTCATAACGCATTACGCATAACGCATAACGCATAACGCATAACGCATAACGCATAACCCATAACGCATAACGCATAAAGCAAAACGCATAACGCATAACGCATGACTCATAACGCACAACCCATAACGCATAACGCATAACGCTAATCGCATAACGCATAACGCATAACGCATAACGCATAACGCATAACGCATAACGCATAACGCATAACGCAAAACGCATAACGCATAACGCATAACGCATAACGCATAACGCATAACGCAAATCGCATAACGCATAACGCATAACGCATAAAGCATAACGCATAACGCATAACGCATAACGCATAACGGATAACGCATAATGCATAACGCATAACGCATAACGGATCACGCATTACTCATAACGCACAACCCATAACGCATAACGCATAACGCAAATCGCATAACGCATAACGCATAACGCATAACGCATAACGCATAACGCATAACGCATAACGCATAACGCATAACGCATAACGCATAACGCATAACGCATAACGCATAACGCATAACGCATAACGCATAACGCATAACGCATAACGCATAACGCATAACGCATAAAGCATAACGCATTACGCATAACGCATAACGCATAACGCATAACGCATAACGCATAACGCAAAACGCGTAACGCATAACGCATAACGCATTACACATAACGGATCACGCATTACTCATAACGCATAACGCATAACGCATAACCCATAACGCATAACGCATAAAGCAAAACGCATAACGCATAACGCATAACGCATAACGCATAACGGATCACGCATTACTCATAACGCATAACGCATAACGCATAACGCATATCGCATAACGCATAACGCATAACGGATGACGCATTCCGCACAACGCATAACGCAAAACGCATAACGCCTAACGCATAACGCATGACGGATCACGCATTACTCATAACGCATAACGGATGACGCATTCCGCATAACGCATAACGCATAACGCATAACGCATAACGCTTAACGCATGACCCATAGCGCATAACGCATTACGCGTAACGCATAACGCATAACGCATAAAGCATAACGCATAACGGATCACGCATTACTCATAACCCATAACGCATAACGCAAAACGCATAACGCCTAACGCATAACGCATGACGGATCACGCATTACTCATAACGAATAACGGATGACGCATTCCGCATAACGCATAACGCATAACGCATAACGCATAACGCATAACGCATAACGCATAACGCATAACGCATAACGCATAACGCATAAAGCATAACGCATAACGCATATCGGATCACGCATTTCTCAGAACGCATAACGCATAACGCATAACGGATCACGCGTTACTCATAACGCATAACGCATAACGCATAACGCATAACGCATAACGCATAACGCATAACGCATAACGGATCACGCGTTACTCATAACGCATAACGCATAACGCATAACGCATAACGCGTAACGGATCTCGCATTACTCATAACGCAAAACGCATAACGCCTAACGCATAACGCATGACGGATCACGCATTACTCATAACGCATAACGGATGACGCATTCCGCATAACGCATAACGCATAACGCATAACGCTTAACGCATGACCCATAGCGCATAACGCATTACGCGTAACGAATAACGCATAACGCATAAAGCATTACGCATAACGGATCACGCATTACTCATAACCCATAACGCATAACGCATAACGCATAGCGCATAACGCATAACACATAACGGATCACGCATTACTCATAACGCGTAACGCATAACGCATAACCCATAACGCATAATGCATAAAGCAAAACGCATAACGCATAACGCATAACGCATAACGCATAACGCATAACGCATAACGCATAACGCATAACGCATAACGCATAACGCATAACGCATAAAGCATAACGCATAACGCATAACGGATCACGCATTTCTCATAACGCATAACGCATAGCGCATAACGGATCACGCGTTACTCATAACGCATAACGGATCACGCATTATTCATAACGCATAACGCATAACGCATAACCCATAACGCATAACGCATAAAGCAAAACGCATAACGCATAACGCATAACACATGACTCATAACGCACAACCCATAACGCATAACGCATAACGCATAACGCATAACGCATAACGCATAACGCATAACGCTTAACGCATGACCCATAGCGCATAACGCATTACGCGTAACGCATAACGCATAACGCATAAAGCATTACGCATAACGGATCACGCATTACTCATAACCCATAACGCATAACGCATAACGTATAACGCATAGCGCATAACGCATAACACATAACGCATAACGCATAACGCATAACGCATAACGCATAACGCATAACGCATAACGCATAACGCATAACTCATAACGCATAACGCATAACGCATAACGCATAACGCATAACGCAAATAGCATAACGCATAACGCATAACGCATAACGCATAACGCATAACGCATAACGGATCACGCATTACTCATTACGCATAACGCATAACGGATCACGCATCACTCATAACGCATAACGCATAGCGCATAACGCATAACGCATAACGCACAACGCATAACGCATAACGCATAACGCATAACGCATAACGCATAACGCATAACGCATAACGCATAACGCATAACGCCTAACGCATAACGCATGACGGATCACGAATTACTCATAACGAATAACGGATGACGCATTCCGCATAACGCATAACGCATAACGCATAACGCATAACGCATAACGCATAACGCATAACGCATAACGCATAACGCATAACGCATAACGCATAAAGCATAACGCATAACGCATATCGGATCACGCATTTCTCATAACGCATAACGCATAACGCATAACGGATCACGCGTTACTCATAACGCATAACGCATAACGCATAACGCATAACGGATCACGCGTTACTCATAACGCATAACGCATAACGCATAACGCATAACGCGTAACGGATCTCGCATTACTCATAACGCATAACGCAAAACGCATAACGCCTAACGCATAACGCATGACGGATCACGCATTACTCATAACGCATAACGGATGACGCATTCCGCATAACGCATAACGCATAACGCATAACGCTTAACGCATGACCCATAGCGCATAACGCATTACGCGTAACGAATAACGCATAACGCATAAAGCATTACGCATAACGGATCACGCATTACTCATAACCCATAACGCATAACGCATAACGCATAACGCATAGCGCATAACGCATAACACATAACGGATCACGCATTACTCATAACGCATAACGCATAACGCATAACCCATAACGCATAATGCATAAAGCAAAACGCATAACGCATAACGCATAACGCATAACGCATAACGCATAACGCATAACGCATAACGCAAATCGCATAACGCATAACGCATAACGCATAAAGCATAACGCATAACGCATAACGGATCACGCATTTCTCATAACGCATAACGCATAGCGCATAACGGATCACGCGTTACTCATAACGCATAACGGATCACGCATTACTCATAACGCATAACGCATAACGCATAACGCATAACGCATAACGCTTAACGCATGACCCAGAGCGCATAACGCATTACGCGTAACGCATAACGCATAACGCATAAAGCATTACGCATAACGGATCACGCATTACTCATAACCCATAACGCATAACGCATAACGTATAACGCATAGCGCATAACGCATAACACATAACGCATAACGCATAACGCATAACGCATAACGCATAACGCATAACGGATCACGCATTACTCATAACGCATAACGCATAACGCATAACGCATAACGCATAACGCAAATAGCATAACGCATAACGCATAACGCATAACGCATAACGCATAACGCATAACGCATAACGGATCACGCATTACTCATTCCGCATAACGCATAACGGATCACGCATCACTCATAACGCATAACGCATAGCGCATAACGCATAACGCATAACGCACAACGCATAACGCATAACGCATAACGCGTAACGCATAACGCATAACGCATAACGCATAACGCATAACGCATAACGCATAACGCATAACGCATAACGCATAACGCATAACGCATAACGCATAACGCATAACGGATAACGCACAACGCATAACACATAACGTATAACGCATAACACATAACGCATAACCCATAACGCATAACGCATAACGCATAACGCATAACGCATAACGCATAACGCATAACGCATAACGCGTAACGCATAACACATAACATATAACGCATAACGCATAACGAAAACGCATAACGCATAGCGGATAACGCACAACGCATAACACATAACGCATAACGCATAACGCATAACGCATAACGCATAACGCATAACGCATAAAGCATAACGCATAACGCATAACGCATAATGCATAACGCATAACGCATAACGGATCACGCATTACTCATAACGCATAACGCATAACGGATCACGCATTACTCATAACGCATAACGCATAACGCATAACGGATCTCGCATTTCTCATAACGCATTACGCATAACGCATAACGCATAACGCATAACGCATAACGCATAACGCATAACGCATAACGCATAACGCATAACGCATAACGCATAACGCATGACTCATAACGCACAACCCATAACGCATAACGCATAACGCTAATCGCATAACGCATAACGCATAACGCATAACGCATAACGCATAACGCATAACGCATAACGCATAACGCATAACGCATAACGCATAACGCATAACGCATAACGCAAATCGCATAACGCATAACGCATAACGCATAACGCATAACGCATAACGCATAACGCATAACGCATAACGCATAACGGATAACGCATAATGCATAACGCATAACGCATAACGGATCACGCATTACTCATAACGCACAACCCATAACGCATAACGCATAACGCAAATCGCATAACGCATAACGCATAACGCATAACGCATAACGCATAACGCATAACGCATAACGCATAACGCATAACGCATAACGCATAACGCATAACGCATAACGCATAACGCATAACGCATAACGCATAACGCATAACGCATAACGCATAAAGCATAACGCATTACGCATAACGCATAACGCATAACGCATAACGCATAACGCATAACGCAAAACGCGTAACGCATAACGCATAACGCATTACACATAACGGATCACGCATTACTCATAACGCATAACGCATAACGCATAACCCATAACGCATAACGCATAAAGCAAAACGCATAACGCATAACGCATAACGCATAACGCATAACGGATCACGCATTACTCATAACGCATAACGCATAACGCATAACGCATAACGCATAACGCATAACGCATAACGGATGACGCATTCCGCATAACGCATAACGCAAAACGCATAACGCCAAACGCATAACGCATGACGGATCACGCATTACTCATAACGCATAACGGATGACGCATTCCGCATAACGCATAACGCATAACGCATAACGCATAACGCTTAACGCATGACCCATAGCGCATAACGCATTACGCGTAACGCATAACGCATAACGCATAAAGCATAACGCATAACGGATCACGCATTACTCATAACCCATAACGCATAACGCAAAACGCATAACGCCTAACGCATAACGCATGACGGATCACGCATTACTCATAACGAATAACGGATGACGCATTCCGCATAACGCATAACGCATAACGCATAACGCATAACGCATAACGCATAATGCATAACGCATAACGCATAAAGCATAACGCATAACGCATATCGGATCACGCATTTCTCAGAACGCATAACGCATAACGCATAAAGCATAACGCATAACGCATAACGCATAACGCATAACGCATAACGGATAACGCATAATGCATAACGCATAACGCATAACGGATCACGCATTACTCATAACGCACAACCCATAACGCATAACGCATAACGCAAATCGCATAACGCATAACGCATAACGCATAACGCATAACGCATAACGCATAACGCATAACGCATAACGCATAACGCATAACGCATAACGCATAACGCATAACGCATAACGCATAACGCATAACGCATAACGCATAACGCATAACGCATAAAGCATAACGCATTACGCATAACGCATAACGCATAACGCATAACGCATAACGCATAACGCAAAACGCGTAACGCATAACGCATAACGCATTACACATAACGGATCACGCATTACTCATAACGCATAACGCATAACGCATAACCCATAACGCATAACGCATAAAGCAAAACGCATAACGCATAACGCATAACGCATAACGCATAACGGATCACGCATTACTCATAACGCATAACGCATAACGCATAACGCATATCGCATAACGCATAACGCATAACGGATGACGCATTCCGCATAACGCATAACGCAAAACGCATAACGCCAAACGCATAACGCATGACGGATCACGCATTACTCATAACGCATAACGGATGACGCATTCCGCATAACGCATAACGCATAACGCATAACGCATAACGCTTAACGCATGACCCATAGCGCATAACGCATTACGCGTAACGCATAACGCATAACGCATAAAGCATAACGCATAACGGATCACGCATTACTCATAACCCATAACGCATAACGCAAAACGCATAACGCCTAACGCATAACGCATGACGGATCACGCATTACTCATAACGAATAACGGATGACGCATTCCGCATAACGCATAACGCATAACGCATAACGCATAACGCATAACGCATAATGCATAACGCATAACGCATAAAGCATAACGCATAACGCATATCGGATCACGCATTTCTCAGAACGCATAACGCATAACGCATAACGGATCACGCGTTACTCATAACGCATAACGCATAACGCATAACGCATAACGCATAACGCATAACGCATAACGCATAACGCATAACGCATAACGCATAACGGATCACGCGTTACTCATAACGCATAACGCATAACGCATAACGCATAACGCGTAACGGATCTCGCATTACTCATAACGCAAAACGCATAACGCCTAACGCATAACGCATGACGGATCACGCATTACTCATAACGCATAACGGATGACGCATTCCGCATAACGCATAACGCATAACGCATAACGCTTAACGCATGACCCATAGCGCATAACGCATTACGCGTAACGAATAACGCATAACGCATAAAGCATTACGCATAACGGATCACGCATTACTCATAACCCATAACGCATAACGCATAACGCATAACGCATAGCGCATAACGCATAACACATAACGGATCACGCATTACTCATAACGCATAACGCATAACGCATAACCCATAACGCATAATGCATAAAGCAAAACGCATAACGCATAACGCATAACGCATAACGCATAACGCATAACGCATAACGCATAACGCAAATCGCATAACGCATAACGCATAACGCATAAAGCATAACGCATAACGCATAACGGATCACGCATTTCTCATAACGCATAACGCATAGCGCATAACGGATCTCGCGTTACTCATAACGCATAACGGATCACGCATTACTCATAACGCATAACGCATAACGCATAACGCATAACGCATAACGCTTAACGCATGACCCAGAGCGCATAACGCATTACGCGTAACGCATAACGCATAACGCATAAAGCATTACGCATAACGGATCACGCATTACTCATAACCCATAACGCATAACGCATAACGTATAACGCATAGCGCATAACGCATAACACATAACGCATAACGCATAACGCATAACGCATAACGCATAACGCATAACGGATCACGCATTACTCATAACGCATAACGCATAACGCATAACGCATAACGCATAACGCAAATAGCATAACGCATAACGCATAACGCATAACGCATAACGCATAACGCATAACGGATCACGCATTACTCATTCCGCATAACGCATAACGGATCACGCATCACTCATAACGCATAACGCATAGCGCATAACGCATAACGCATAACGCACAACGCATAACGCATAACGCATAACGCGTAACGCATAACGCATAACGCATAACGCATAACGCATAACGCATAACGCATAACGCATAACGCATAACGCATAACGCATAACGCATAACGCATAACGCATAACGGATAACGCACAACGCATAACACATAACGTATAACGCATAACGCATAACGCATAACCCATAACGCATAACGCATAACGCATAACGCATAACGCATAACGCATAACGCATAACGCATAACGCATAACGCATAACGCGTAACGCATAACACATAACATATAACGCATAACGCATAACGAAAACGCATAACGCATAGCGGATAACGCACAACGCATAACACATAACGCATAACGCATAACGCATAACGCATAACGCATAACGCATAACGCATAAAGCATAACGCATAACGCATAACGCATAATGCATAACGCATAACGCATAACGGATCACGCATTACTCATAACGCATAACGCATAACGGATCACGCATTACTCATAACGCATAACGCATAACGCATAACGGATCTCGCATTTCTCATAACGCATTACGCATAACGCATAACGCATAACGCATAACGCATAACGCATAACCCATAACGCATAACGCATAAAGCAAAACGCATAACGCATAACGCATGACTCATAACGCACAACCCATAACGCATAACGCATAACGCTAATCGCATAACGCATAACGCATAACGCATAACGCATAACGCATAACGCATAACGCATAACGCATAACGCATAACGCATAACGCATAACGCATAACGCATAACGCATAACGCAAATCGCATAACGCATAACGCATAACGCATAAAGCATAACGCATAACGCATAACGCATAACGCATAACGCATAACGGATAACGCATAATGCATAACGCATAACGCATAACGGATCACGCATTACTCATAACGCACAACCCATAACGCATAACGCATAACGCAAATCGCATAACGCATAACGCATAACGCATAACGCATAACGCATAACGCATAACGCATAACGCATAACGCATAACGCATAACGCATAACGCATAACGCATAACGCATAACGCATAACGCATAACGCATAACGCATAACGCATAACGCATAACGCATAACGCATAACGCATAACGCATAAAGCATAACGCATTACGCATAACGCATAAAGCATAACGCATAACGCATAACTCATAACGCAAAACGCGTAACGCATAACGCATAACGCATTACACATAACGGATCACGCATTACTCATAACGCATAACGCATAACGCATAACCCATAACGCATAACGCATAAAGCAAAACGCATAACGCATAACGCATAACGCATAACGCATAACGGATCACGCATTACTCATAACGCATAACGCATAACGCATAACGCATATCGCATAACGCATAACGCATAACGGATGACGCATTCCGCATAACGCATAACGCAAAACGCATAACGCCAAACGCATAACGCATGACGGATCACGCATTACTCATAACGCATAACGGATGACGCATTCCGCATAACGCATAACGCATAACGCATAACGCATAACGCTTAACGCATGACCCATAGCGCATAACGCATTACGCGTAACGCATAACGCATAACGCATAAAGCATAACGCATAACGGATCACGCATTACTCATAACCCATAACGCATAACGCATAACGCATAACGCATAACGCATAACGCATAACGCATAAAGCATAACGCATTACGCATAACGCATAACGCATAACGCATAACGCATAACGCATAACGCAATACGCGTAACGCATAACGCATAACGCATTACACATAACGCATTACACATAACGGATCACGCATTACTCATAACGCATAACGCATAACGCATAACCCATAACGCATAACGCATAAAGCAAAACGCATAACGCATAACGCATAACGCATAACGCATAACGCATAACGCATAACGGATCACGCATTACTCATAACGCATAACGCATAACGCATATCGCATAACGCATAACGCATAACGGATGACGCATTCCGCATAACGCATAACGCAAAACGCATAACGCCTAACGCATAACGCATGACGGATCACGCATTACTCATAACGCATAACGGATGACGCATTCCGCATAACGCATAACGCATAACGCATAACGCATAACGCTTAACGCATGACCAATAGCGCATAACGCATTACGCGTAACGCATAACGCATAACGCATAAAGCATAACGCATAACGGATCACGCATTACTCATAACCCATAACGCATAACGCAAAACGCATAACGCCTAACGCATAACGCATGACGGATCACGAATTACTCATAACGAATAACGGATGACGCATTCCGCATAACGCATAACGCATAACGCATAACGCATAACGCATAACGCATAACGCATAACGCATAACGCATAACGCATAACGCATAACGCATAACGCATAACGCAAATCGCATAACGCATAACGCATAACGCATAAAGCATAACGCATAACGCATAACGGATCACGCATTTCTCATAACGCATAACGCATAGCGCATAACGGATCTCGCGTTACTCATAACGCATAACGGATCACGCATTACTCATAACGCATAACGCATAACGCATAACGCATAACGCATAACGCATAACGCTTAACGCATGACCCAGAGCGCATAACGCATTACGCGTAACGCATAACGCATAACGCATAAAGCATTACGCATAACGGATCACGCATTACTCATAACCCATAACGCATAACGCATAACGTATAACGCATAGCGCATAACGCATAACGCATAACGCATAACGCATAACGCATAACGCATAACGCATAACGCATAACGGATCACGCATTACTCATAACGCATAACGCATAACGCATAACGCATAACGCATAACGCAAATAGCATAACGCATAACGCATAACGCATAACGCATAACGCATAACGCATAACGGATCACGCATTACTCATTCCGCATAACGCATAACGGATCACGCATCACTCATAACGCATAACGCATAGCGCATAACGCATAACGCATAACGCACAACGCATAACGCATAACGCATAACGCGTAACGCATAACGCATAACGCATAACGCATAACGCATAACGCATAACGCATAACGCATAACGCATAACGCATAACGCATAACGCATAACGCATAACGCATAACGGATAACGCACAACGCATAACACATAACGTATAACGCATAACACATAACGCATAACCCATAACGCATAACGCATAACGCATAACGCATAACGCATAACGCATAACGCATAACGCATAACGCATAACGCATAACGCATAACGCGTAACGCATAACACATAACATATAACGCATAACGCATAACGAAAACGCATAACGCATAGCGGATAACGCACAACGCATAACACATAACGCATAACGCATAACGCATAACGCATAACGCATAACGCATAACGCATAACGCATAAAGCATAACGCATAACGCATAACGCATAATGCATAACGCATAACGCATAACGGATCACGCATTACTCATAACGCATAACGCATAACGGATCACGCATTACTCATAACGCATAACGCATAACGCATAACGGATCTCGCATTTCTCATAACGCATTACGCATAACGCATAACGCATAACGCATAACGCATAACGCATAACCCATAACGCATAACGCATAAAGCAAAACGCATAACGCATAACGCATGACTCATAACGCACAACCCATAACGCATAACGCATAACGCTAATCGCATAACGCATAACGCATAACGCATAACGCATAACGCATAACGCATAACGCATAACGCATAACGCATAACGCATAACGCATAACGCATAACGCAAATCGCATAACGCATAACGCATAACGCATAAAGCATAACGCATAACGCATAACGCATAACGCATAACGCATAACGGATAACGCATAATGCATAACGCATAACGCATAACGGATCACGCATTACTCATAACGCACAACCCATAACGCATAACGCATAACGCAAATCGCATAACGCATAACGCATAACGCATAACGCATAACGCATAACGCATAACGCATAACGCATAACGCATAACGCATAACGCATAACGCATAACGCATAACGCATAACGCATAACGCATAACGCATAACGCATAACGCATAACGCATAACGCATAACGCATAAAGCATAACGCATTACGCATAACGCATAACGCATAACGCATAACGCATAACGCATAACGCAAAACGCGTAACGCATAACGCATAACGCATTACACATAACGGATCACGCATTACTCATAACGCATAACGCATAACGCATAACCCATAACGCATAACGCATAAAGCAAAACGCATAACGCATAACGCATAACGCATAACGCATAACGGATCACGCATTACTCATAACGCATAACGCATAACGCATAACGCATATCGCATAACGCATAACGCATAACGGATGACGCATTCCGCATAACGCATAACGCAAAACGCATAACGCCAAACGCATAACGCATGACGGATCACGCATTACTCATAACGCATAACGGATGACGCATTCCGCATAACGCATAACGCATAACGCATAACGCATAACGCTTAACGCATGACCCATAGCGCATAACGCATTACGCTTAACGCATAACGCATAACGCATAAAGCATAACGCATAACGGATCACGCATTACTCATAACCCATAACGCATAACGCAAAACGCATAACGCCTAACGCATAACGCATGACGGATCACGCATTACTCATAACGAATAACGGATGACGCATTCCGCATAACGCATAACGCATAACGCATAACGCATAACGCATAACGCATAACGCATAACGCATAATGCATAACGCATAACGCATAAAGCATAACGCATAACGCATATCGGATCACGCATTTCTCAGAACGCATAACGCATAACGCATAACGGATCACGCGTTACTCATAACGCATAACGCATAACGCATAACGCATAACGCATAACGCATAACGCATAACGCATAACGGATCACGCGTTACTCATAACGCATAACGCATAACGCATAACGCATAACGCGTAACGGATCTCGCATTACTCATAACGCAAAACGCATAACGCCTAACGCATAACGCATGACGGATCACGCATTACTCATAACGCATAACGGATGACGCATTCCGCATAACGCATAACGCATAACGCATAACGCTTAACGCATGACCCATAGCGCATAACGCATTACGCGTAACGAATAACGCATAACGCATAAAGCATTACGCATAACGGATCACGCATTACTCATAACCCATAACGCATAACGCATAACGCATAACGCATAGCGCATAACGCATAACACATAACGGATCACGCATTACTCATAACGCGTAACGCATAACGCATAACCCATAACGCATAATGCATAAAGCAAAACGCATAACGCATAACGCATAACGCATAACGCATAACGCATAACGCATAACGCATAACGCATAACGCATAACGCAAATCGCATAACGCATAACGCATAACGCATAACGCATAAAGCATAACGCATAACGCATAACGGATCACGCATTTCTCATAACGCATAACGCATAGCGCATAACGGATCACGCGTTACTCATAACGCATAACGGATCACGCATTATTCATAACGCATAACGCATAACGCATAACCCATAACGCATAACGCATAAAGCAAAACGCATAACGCATAACGCATAACACATGACTCATAACGCACAACCCATAACGCATAACGCATAACGCATAACGCATAACGCATAACGCATAACGCATAACGCTTAACGCATGACCCATAGCGCATAACGCATTACGCGTAACGCATAACGCATAACGCATAAAGCATTACGCATAACGGATCACGCATTACTCATAACCCATAACGCATAACGCATAACGTATAACGCATAGCGCATAACGCATAACACATAACGCATAACGCATAACGCATAACGCATAACGCATAACGCATAACGCATAACTCATAACGCATAACGCATAACGCATAACGCATAACGCATAACGCATAACGCATAAAGCATTACGCATAACGGATCACGCATTACTCATAACCCATAACGCATAACGCATAACGTATAACGCATAGCGCATAACGCATAACACATAACGCATAACGCATAACGCATAACGCATAACGCATAACGCATAACGCATAACTCATAACGCATAACGCATAACGCATAACGCATAACGCATAACGCAAATAGCATAACGCATAACGCATAACGCATAACGCATAACGCATAACGCATAACGGATCACGCATTACTCATTACGCATAACGCATAACGGATCACGCATCACTCATAACGCATAACGCATAGCGCATAACGCATAACGCATAACGCACAACGCATAACGCATAACGCATAACGCGTAACGCATAACGCATAACGCATAACGCATAACGCATAACGCATAACGCCTAACGCATAACGCATGACGGATCACGAATTACTCATAACGAATAACGGATGACGCATTCCGCATAACGCATAACGCATAACGCATAACGCATAACGCATAACGCATAACGCATAACGCATAACGCATAACGCATAACGCATAAAGCATAACGCATAACGCATATCGGATCACGCATTTCTCATAACGCATAACGCATAACGCATAACGGATCACGCGTTACTCATAACGCATAACGCATAACGCATAACGCATAACGCATAACGGATCACGCGTTACTCATAACGCATAACGCATAACGCATAACGCATAACGCGTAACGGATCTCGCATTACTCATAACGCATAACGCAAAACGCATAACGCCTAACGCATAACGCATGACGGATCACGCATTACTCATAACGCATAACGGATGACGCATTCCGCATAACGCATAACGCATAACGCATAACGCTTAACGCATGACCCATAGCGCATAACGCATTACGCGTAACGAATAACGCATAACGCATAAAGCATTACGCATAACGGATCACGCATTACTCATAACCCATAACGCATAACGCATAACGCATAACGCATAGCGCATAACGCATAACACATAACGGATCACGCATTACTCATAACGCATAACGCATAACGCATAACCCATAACGCATAATGCATAAAGCAAAACGCATAACGCATAACGCATAACGCATAACGCATAACGCATAACGCATAACGCATAACGCAAAACGCATAACGCATAACGCATAACGCATAAAGCATAACGCATAACGCATAACGGATCACGCATTTCTCATAACGCATAACGCATAGCGCATAACGGATCACGCGTTACTCATAACGCATAACGGATCACGCATTACTCATAACGCATAACGCATAACGCATAACGCATAACGCATAACGCTTAACGCATGACCCAGAGCGCATAACGCATTACGCGTAACGCATAACGCATAACGCATAACGCATTACGCATAACGGATCACGCATTACTCATAACCCATAACGCATAACGCATAACGTATAACGCATAGCGCATAACGCATAACACATAACGCATAACGCATAACGCATAACGCATAACGCATAACGGATCACGCATTACTCATAACGCATAACGCATAACGCATAACGCATAACGCATAACGCAAATAGCATAACGCATAACGCATAACGCATAACGCATAACGCATAACGCATAACGGATCACGCATTACTCATTCCGCATAACGCATAACGGATCACGCATCACTCATAACGCATAACGCATAGCGCATAACGCATAACGCATAACGCACAACGCATAACGCATAACGCATAACGCGTAACGCATAACGCATAACGCATAACGCATAACGCATAACGCATAACGCATAACGCATAACGCATAACGCATAACGCATAACGCATAACGGATAACGCACAACGCATAACACATAACGTATAACGCATAACACATAACGCATAACCCATAACGCATAACGCATAACGCATAACGCATAACGCATAACGCATAACGCATAACGCATAACGCATAACGCATAACGCATAACGCATAACGCGTAACGCATAACACATAACATATAACGCATAACGCATAACGAAAACGCATAACGCATAGCGGATAACGCACAACGCATAACACATAACGCATAACGCATAACGCATAACGCATAACGCATAACGCATAACGCATAAAGCATAACGCATAACGCATAACGCATAATGCATAACGCATAACGCATAACGGATCACGCATTACTCATAACGCATAACGCATAACGGATCACGCATTACTCATAACGCATAACGCATAACGCATAACGGATCTCGCATTTCTCATAACGCATTACGCATAACGCATAACGCATAACGCATAACGCATAACGCATAACCCATAACGCATAACGCATAAAGCAAAACGCATAACGCATAACGCATGACTCATAACGCACAACCCATAACGCATAACGCATAACGCTAATCGCATAACGCATAACGCATAACGCATAACGCATAACGCATAACGCATAACGCATAACGCATAACGCATAACGCATAACGCATAACGCATAACGCATAACGCATAACGCAAATCGCATAACGCATAACGCATAACGCATAAAGCATAACGCATAACGCATAACGCATAACGCATAACGCATAACGCATAACGGATAACGCATAATGCATAACGCATAACGCATAACGGATCACGCATTACTCATAACGCACAACCCATAACGCATAACGCATAACGCAAATCGCATAACGCATAACGCATAACGCATAACGCATAACGCATAACGCATAACGCATAACGCATAACGCATAACGCATAACGCATAACGCATAACGCATAACGCATAACGCATAACGCATAACGCATAACGCATAACGCATAAAGCATAACGCATTACGCATAACGCATAACGCATAACGCATAACGCATAACGCATAACGCAAAACGCGTAACGCATAACGCATAACGCATTACACATAACGGATCACGCATTACTCATAACGCATAACGCATAACGCATAACCCATAACGCATAACGCATAAAGCAAAACGCATAACGCATAACGCATAACGCATAACGCATAACGGATCACGCATTACTCATAACGCATAACGCATAACGCATAACGCATATCGCATAACGCATAACGCATAACGGATGACGCATTCCGCATAACGCATAACGCAAAACGCATAACGCCAAACGCATAACGCATGACGGATCACGCATTACTCATAACGCATAACGGATGACGCATTCCGCATAACGCATAACGCATAACGCATAACGCATAACGCTTAACGCATGACCCATAGCGCATAACGCATTACGCGTAACGCATAACGCATAACGCATAAAGCATAACGCATAACGGATCACGCATTACTCATAACCCATAACGCATAACGCAAAACGCATAACGCCTAACGCATAACGCATGACGGATCACGCATTACTCATAACGAATAACGGATGACGCATTCCGCATAACGCATAACGCATAACGCATAACGCATAACGCATAACGCATAACGCATAACGCATAATGCATAACGCATAACGCATAAAGCATAACGCATAACGCATATCGGATCACGCATTTCTCAGAACGCATAACGCATAACGCATAACGGATCACGCGTTACTCATAACGCATAACGCATAACGCATAACGCATAACGCATAACGCATAACGCATAACGCATAACGCATAACGCATAACGGATCACGCGTTACTCATAACGCATAACGCATAACGCATAACGCATAACGCGTAACGGATCTCGCATTACTCATAACGCAAAACGCATAACGCCTAACGCATAACGCATGACGGATCACGCATTACTCATAACGCATAACGGATGACGCATTCCGCATAACGCATAACGCATAACGCATAACGCTTAACGCATGACCCATAGCGCATAACGCATTACGCGTAACGAATAACGCATAACGCATAAAGCATTACGCATAACGGATCACGCATTACTCATAACCCATAACGCATAACGCATAACGCATAACGCATAGCGCATAACGCATAACACATAACGGATCACGCATTACTCATAACGCGTAACGCATAACGCATAACCCATAACGCATAATGCATAAAGCAAAACGCATAACGCATAACGCATAACGCATAACGCATAACGCATAACGCATAACGCATAACGCATAACGCAAATCGCATAACGCATAACGCATAACGCATAAAGCATAACGCATAACGCATAACGGATCACGCATTTCTCATAACGCATAACGCATAGCGCATAACGGATCACGCGTTACTCATAACGCATAACGGATCACGCATTATTCATAACGCATAACGCATAACGCATAACCCATAACGCATAACGCATAAAGCAAAACGCATAACGCATAACGCATAACACATGACTCATAACGCACAACCCATAACGCATAACGCATAACGCATAACGCATAACGCATAACGCATAACGCATAACGCTTAACGCATGACCCATAGCGCATAACGCATTACGCGTAACGCATAACGCATAACGCATAAAGCATTACGCATAACGGATCACGCATTACTCATAACCCATAACGCATAACGCATAACGTATAACGCATAGCGCATAACGCATAACACATAACGCATAACGCATAACGCATAACGCATAACGCATAACGCATAACGCATAACGCATAACGCATAACGCATAACTCATAACGCATAACGCATAACGCATAACGCATAACGCATAACGCATAGCGCATAACGCATAACGCATAACGCATAACGCATAACGAATAACGCATAACCCATAACGCATAACGCATAACGCATAACGCATAACCCAAATCGCATATCGCATAACGCATAACGCATAACCCATAACGTATAACGCATAACTCATAACGCATAACGCATAACGTAAAACGTATAACGCATAGCGGATAACGCACAACGCATAACACATAACGCATAACGCATAACGCATAACGCATAAAGCATAACGCATAACGGATCTCGCATTACTCATAACGCATAACGCAAAACGCATAACGCCTAACGCATAACGCATGACGGATCACGCATTACTCATAACGCATAACGGATGACGCATTCCGCATAACGCATAACGCATAACGCATAACGCATAAAGGATCACGTATTACTCATAACGCATAACGCATAACGCATAACGCATAACGCATAACACATAACGCATAACGGATTACGCATTTCTCATAACGCATAACGCATAACGCATAACGCTTAACGCATAACGCAAATCGCATAACGCATAACGCATAACGCATAACGCATAACGCATAACCCATAACGCATAACGCATAACGCATGACGCATAACCCATAACGTATAACGCATAACTCATAACGCATAACGCATAACGCATAACGTAAAACGCATAACGCATTGCGGATAACGCACAACGCATAACACATAACGCATAACGCATAACGCATAACGCATAACGCATAACGCATAACGCATAACGCATAACGCATAACGCATAACGCATAACGCATAACGCATAACGCATAACGCATAACGCATAACGCATAACGCATAACGCATAACGCATAACGCATAACACATAAAGCATAACGCATAACGCATAACGCATAACGCATAACGCATAACGCATAACGCATAACGCATAACGCATAACGCATAACGCGTAACGCATAACACATAACATATAACGCATAACGCATAACGAAAACGCATAACGCATAGCGGATAACGCACAACGCATAACACATAACGCATAACGCATAACGCATAACGCATAACGCATAACGCATAACGCATAACGCATAACGCATAACGCATAACGCATAACGCATAAAGCATAACGCATAACGCATAACGCATAACGGATCTCGCATTTCTCATAACGCATAAAGCATATCGCATAACGCATAACGCATAACGCAGAACGCATAACGCATAACCCATAACGCATAACGCATAAAGCAAAACGCATAACGCATAACGCATGACTCATAACGCACAACCCATAACGCATAACGCATAACGCTAATCGCATAACGCATAACGCATAACGCATAAAGCATAACGCATAACGCATAACGCATAACGCATAACGCAAAACGCGTAACGCATAACGCATAACGCATTACACATAACGGATCACGCATTACTCATAACGCATAACGCATAACGCATAACGCATAACGCATAACGCATAACGCATAACGCATAACGCATAACGCATAACGCATAACGCATAACGCATAAAGCATAACGCATAACGCATAACGCATAACGGATCTCGCATTTCTCATAACGCATAAAGCATATCGCATAACGCATAACGCATAACGCATAACGCATAACGCATAACGCATAACGCATAACGCATAACGCATAACGCATAACGCAACGCATAACGCATAACGCATATCGCATAACGCATAACGCATAACGCATAGCGCATAACGCATAACGCATAACGCATAACGCATAACGCATAACGCATAACGCATAACGCAAAACGCGTAACGCATAACGCATAACGCATTACACATAACGGATCACGCATTACTCATAACGCATAACGCATAACGCATAACCCATAACGCATAACGCATAAAGCAAAACGCATAACGCATAACGCATAACGCATAACGCATAACGCATAACGCATAACGCATAACGCATAAAGCATAACGCATAACGCATAACGCATAACGGATCACGCATTACTCATAACGCATAACGCATAACAGATCATGCATTTCTCATAACGCATAACGCATAACGGATCACGCATTACTCATAACGCATAACGCATAACGCATAACGGATCACGCATTACTCATAACGCATAACGCATAACGCATAACGGATCACGCATTACTCATAACGCATAACGCATAACGCATAACGCATAACGCATAACGCATAACGCATAACGCATAACGCATAACGCATAACGCATAACGCATAACGCATAACGCATAACGCATAACGCATAACGCATAACGCATAACGCATAACGCATAACGCATAACGCATAACGCATAACGAATAACGCATAACGCATAACGCATAACGCATAACGCATAACGCATAACGCATAACGCATAACGCGTAACGCATAACACATAACATATAACGCATAACGCATAACGAAAACGCATAACGCATAGCGGATAACGCACAACGCATAACACATAACGCATAACGCATAACGCATAACGCATAACGCATAACGCATAACGCATAACGCATAAAGCATAACGCATAACGCATAACGCATAATGCATAACGCATAACGCATAACGGATCACGCATTACTCATAACGCATAACGCATAACGGATCACGCATTACTCATAACGCATAACGCATAACGCATAACGGATCTCGCATTTCTCATAACGCATAACGCATAACGCATAACGCATAACGCATAACGCATAACGCATAACGCATAACCCATAACGCATAACGCATAAAGCAAAACGCATAACGCATAACGCATGACTCATAACGCACAACCCATAACGCATAACGCATAACGCTAATCGCATAACGCATAACGCATAACGCATAACGCATAACGCATAACGCATAACGGATCACGCATTACTCAACGCATAACGCATAACAGATCATGCATTTCTCATAACGCATAACGCATAACGGATCACGCATTACTCATAACGCATAACGCATAACGGATCACGCATTACTCATAACGCATAACGCATAACGCATAACACATAACGCATAACGCATAACGCATAACGCATAACGCATAACGCATAACGCATAACGCATAACGCATAACGCATAACGCATAACGCATAACGCATAACGCATAACGCATAACGCATAACGCATAACGCATAACGCATAACGCATAACGCATAACGCATAACGCATAACGCATAACGCATAACGCATAACGCAAATCGCATAACGCATAACGCATAACGCATAAAGCATAACGCATAACGCATAACGCATAACGCATAACGCATAATGCATAACGCATAACGCATAACGGATCACGCATTACTCATAACGCACAACCCATAACGCATAACGCATAACTCAAATCGCATAACGCATAACGCATAACGCATAACGCATAACGCATAACGCATAACGCATAACGCATAACGCATAACGCATAACGCATAACGCATAACGCATAACGCATAACGCATAACGCATAACGCATAACGCATAACGCATAACGCATAAAGCATAACGCATTACGCATAACGCATAACGCATAACGCATAACGCATAACGCATAACGCAATACGCGTAACGCATAACGCATAACGCATTACACATAACGCATTACACATAACGGATCACGCATTATTCATAACGCATAACGCATAACGCATAACCCATAACGCATAACGCATAAAGCAAAACGCATAACGCATAACGCATAACGCATAACGCATAACGCATAACGCATAACGGATCACGCATTACTCATAACGCATAACGCATAACGCATATCGCATAACGCATAACGCATAACGGATGACGCAATCCGCATAACGCATAACGCAAAACGCATAACGCCTAACGCATAACGCATGACGGATCACGCATTACTCATAACGCATAACGGATGACGCATTCCGCATAACGCATAACGCATAACGCATAACGCATAACGCTTAACGCATGACCCATAGCGCATAACGCATTACGCGTAACGCATAACGCATAACGCATAAAGCATAACGCATAACGGATCACGCATTACTCATAACCCATAACGCATAACGCAAAACGCATAACGCATAACGCATGACGGATCACGAATTACTCATAACGAATAACGGATGACGCATTCTGCATAACGCATAACGCATAACGCATAACGCATAACGCATAACGCATAACGCATAACGCATAACGCATAACGCATAACGCATAACGCATAACGCATAAAGCATAACGCATAACGCATATCGGATCACGCATTTCTCATAACGCATAACGCATAACGCATAACGGATCACGCGTTACTCATAACGCATAACGCATAACGCATAACGCATAACGCATAACGGATCACGCGTTACTCATAACGCATAACGCATAACGCATAACGCATAACGCGTAACGGATCTCGCATTACTCATAACGCATAACGCAAAACGCATAACGCCTAACGCATAACGCATGACGGATCACGCATTACTCATAACGCATAACGGATGACGCATTCCGCATAACGCATAACGCATAACGCATAACGCTTAACGCATGACCCATAGCGCATAACGCATTACGCGTAACGAATAACGCATAACGCATAAAGCATTACGCATAACGGATCACGCATTACTCATAACCCATAACGCATAACGCATAACGCATAACGCATAGCGCATAACGCATAACACATAACGGATCACGCATTACTCATAACGCATAACGCATAACGCATAACCCATAACGCATAATGCATAAAGCAAAACGCATAACGCATAACGCATAACGCATAACGCATAACGCATAACGCATAACGCATAACGCAAATCGCATAACGCATAACGCATAACGCATAAAGCATAACGCATAACGCATAACGGATCACGCATTTCTCATAACGCATAACGCATAGCGCATAACGGATCACGCGTTACTCATAACGCATAACGGATCACGCATTACTCATAACGCATAACGCATAACGCATAACGCATAACGCATAACGCTTAACGCATGACCCATAGCGCATAACGCATTACGCGTAACGCATAACGCATAACGCATAAAGCATTACGCATAACGGATCACGCATTACTCATAACCCATAACGCATAACGCATAACGTATAACGCATAGCGCATAACGCATAACACATAACGCATAACGCATAACGCATAACGCATAACGCATAACGGATCACGCATTACTCATAACGCATAACGCATAACGCATAACGCATAACGCATAACGCAAATAGCATAACGCATAACGCATAACGCATAACGCATAACGCATAACGCATAACGGATCACGCATTACTCATTCCGCATAACGCATAACGGATCACGCATCAGTCATAACGCATAAGGCATAGCGCATAACGCATAACGCATAACGCACAACGCATAACGCATAACGCATAACGCGTAACGCATAACGCATAACGCATAACGCATAACGCATAACGCATAACGCATAACGCATAACGCATAACGCATAACGCATAACGCATAACGGATAACGCACAACGCATAACACATAACGTATAACACATAACACATAACGCATAACCCATAACGCATAACGCATAACGCATAACGCATAACGCATAACGCATAACGCATAACGCATAACGCATAACGCATAACGCGTAACGCATAACACATAACATATAACGCATAACGCATAACGAAAACGCATAACGCATAGCGGATAACGCACAACGCATAACACATAACGCATAACGCATAACGCATAACGCATAACGCATAACGCATAACGCATAAAGCATAACGCATAACGCATAACGCATAATGCATAACGCATAACGCATAACGCATAACGGATCACGCATTACTCATAACGCATAACGCATAACGGATCACGCATTACTCATAACGCATAACGCATAACGCATAACGGATCTCGCATTTCTCATAACGCATTACGCATAACGCATAACGCATAACGCATAACGCATAACGCATAACGCATAACCCATAACGCATAACGCATAAAGCAAAACGCATAACGCATAACGCATGACTCATAACGCACAACCCATAACGCATAACGCATAACGCTAATCGCATAACGCATAACGCATAACGCATAACGCATAACGCATAACGCATAACGCATAACGCAGAACGCATAACGCATAACGCAAATCGCATAACGCATAACGCATAACGCATAAAGCATAACGCATAACGCATAACGCATAACGCATAACGCATAACGGATAACGCATAATGCATAACGCATAACGCATAACGGATCACGCATTACTCATAACGCACAACCCATAACGCATAACGCATAACGCAAATCGCATAACGCATAACGCATAACGCATAACGCATAACGCATAACGCATAACGCATAACGCATAACGCATAACGCATAACGCATAACGCATAACGCATAACGCATAACGCATAACGCATAACGCATAACGCATAACGCATAACGCATAAAGCATAACGCATTACGCATAACGCATAACGCATAACGCATAACGCATAACGCATAACGCAAAACGCGTAACGCATAACGCATAACGCATGACCCATAGCGCATAACGCATTACGCGTAACGCATAACGCATAACGCATAAAGCATAACGCATAACGGATCACGCATTACTCATAACCCATAACGCATAACGCAAAACGCATAACGCCTAACGCATAACGCATGACGGATCACGCATTACTCATAACGCATAACGGATGACGCATTCCGCATAACGCATAACGCATAACGCATAACGCTTAACGCATGACCCATAGCGCATAACGCATTACGCGTAACGAATAACGCATAACGCATAAAGCATTACGCATAACGGATCACGCATTACTCATAACCCATAACGCATAACGCATAACGCATAACGCATAGCGCATAACGCATAACACATAACGGATCACGCATTACTCATAACGCGTAACGCATAACGCATAACCCATAACGCATAATGCATAAAGCAAAACGCATAACGCATAACGCATAACGCATAACGCATAACGCATAACGCATAACGCATAACGCAAATCGCATAACGCATAACGCATAACGCATAAAGCATAACGCATAACGCATAACGGATCACGCATTTCTCATAACGCATAACGCATAGCGCATAACGGATCACGCGTTACTCATAACGCATAACGGATCACGCATTATTCATAACGCATAACGCATAACGCATAACCCATAACGCATAACGCATAAAGCAAAACGCATAACGCATAACGCATAACACATGACTCATAACGCACAACCCATAACGCATAACGCATAACGCATAACGCATAACGCATAACGCATAACGCATAACGCTTAACGCATGACCCATAGCGCATAACGCATTACGCGTAACGCATAACGCATAACGCATAAAGCATTACGCATAACGGATCACGCATTACTCATAACCCATAACGCATAACGCATAACGTATAACGCATAGCGCATAACGCATAACACATAACGCATAACGCATAACGCATAACGCATAACGCATAACGCATAACGCATAACGCATAACGCATAACGCATAACTCATAACGCATAACGCATAACGCATAACGCATAACGCATAACGCAAATAGCATAACGCATAACGCATAACGCATAACGCATAACGCATAACGCATAACGGATCACGCATTACTCATTACGCATAACGCATAACGGATCACGCATCACTCATAACGCATAACGCATAGCGCATAACGCATAACGCATAACGCCTAACGCATAACGCATGACGGATCACGAATTACTCATAACGAATAACGGATGACGCATTCCGCATAACGCATAACGCATAACGCATAACGCATAACGCATAACGCATAACGCATAACGCATAACGCATAACGCATAACGCATAAAGCATAACGCATAACGCATATCGTATCACGCATTTCTCATAACGCATAACGCATAACGCATAACGGATCACGCGTTACTCATAACGCATAACGCATAACGCATAACGCATAACGCATAACGGATCACGCGTTACTCATAACGCATAACGCATAACGCATAACGCATAACGCGTAACGGATCTCGCATTACTCATAACGCATAACGCAAAACGCATAACGCCTAACGCATAACGCATGACGGATCACGCATTACTCATAACGCATAACGGATGACGCATTCCGCATAACGCATAACGCATAACGCATAACGCTTAACGCATGACCCATAGCGCATAACGCATTACGCGTAACGAATAACGCATAACGCATAAAGCATTACGCATAACGGATCACGCATTACTCATAACCCATAACGCATAACGCATAACGCATAACGCATAGCGCATAACGCATAACACATAACGGATCACGCATTACTCATAACGCATAACGCATAACGCATAACCCATAACGCATAATGCATAAAGCAAAACGCATAACGCATAACGCATAACGCATAACGCATAACGCATAACGCATAACGCATAACGCATAACGCAAATCGCATAACGCATAACGCATAACGCATAAAGCATAACGCATAACGCATAACGGATCACGCATTTCTCATAACGCATAACGCATAGCGCATAACGGATCACGCGTTACTCATAACGCATAACGCATAACGCATAACCCATAACGCATAATGCATAAAGCAAAACGCATAACGCATAACGCATAACGCATAACGCATAACGCATAACGCATAACGCATAACGCAAATAGCATAACGCATAACGCATAACGCATAACGCATAACGCATAACGGATCACGCATTACTCATTCCGCATAACGCATAACGGATCACGCATCACTCATAACGCATAACGCATAGCGCATAACGCATAACGCATAACGCACAACGCATAACGCATAACGCATAACGCGTAACGCATAACGCATAACGCATAACGCATAACGCATAACGCATAACGCATAACGCATAACGCATAACGCATAACGCATAACGCATAACGCATAACGCATAACGGATAACGCACAACGCATAACACATAACGTATAACGCATAACACATAACGCATAACCCATAACGCATAACGCATAACGCATAACGCATAACGCATAACGCATAACGCATAACGCATAACGCATAACGCATAACGCGTAACGCATAACACATAACATATAACGCATAACGCATAACGAAAACGCATAACGCATAGCGGATAACGCACAACGCATAACACATAACGCATAACGCATAACGCATAACGCATAACGCATAACGCATAAAGCATAACGCATAACGCATAACGCATAATGCATAACGCATAACGCATAACGGATCACGCATTACTCATAACGCATAACGCATAACGGATCACGCATTACTCATAACGCATAACGCATAACGCATAACGGATCTCGCATTTCTCATAACGCATTACGCATAACGCATAACGCATAACGCATAACGCATAACGCATAACGCATAACCCATAACGCATAACGCATAAAGCAAAACGCATAACGCATAACGCATGACTCATAACGCACAACCCATAACGCATAACGCATAACGCTAATCGCATAACGCATAACGCATAACGCATAACGCATAACGCATAACGCATAACGCATAACGCATAACGCATAACGCATAACGCATAACGCAAATCGCATAACGCATAACGCATAACGCATAAAGCATAACGCATAACGCATAACGCATAACGCATAACGCATAACGGATAACGCATAATGCATAACGCATAACGCATAACGGATCACGCATTACTCATAACGCACAACCCATAACGCATAACGCATAACGCAAATCGCATAACGCATAACGCATAACGCATAACGCATAACGCATAACGCATAACGCATAACGCATAACGCATAACGCATAACGCATAACGCATAAAGCATAACGCATTACACATAACGGATCACGCATTACTCATAACGCATAACGCATAACGCATAACCCATAACGCATAACGCATAAAGCAAAACGCATAACGCATAACGCATAACGCATAACGGATCACGCATTACTCATAACGCATAACGCATAACGCATAACGCATATCGCATAACGCATAACGCATAACGGATGACGCATTCCGCATAACGCATAACGCAAAACGCATAACGCCAAACGCATAACGCATGACGGATCACGCATTACTCATAACGCATAACGGATGACGCATTCCGCATAACGCATAACGCATAACGCATAACGCATAACGCTTAACGCATGACCCATAGCGCATAACGCATTACGCGTAACGCATAACGCATAACGCATAAAGCATAACGCATAACGGATCACGCATTACTCATAACCCATAACGCATAACGCAAAACGCATAACGCCTAACGCATAACGCATGACGGATCACGCATTACTCATAACGAATAACGGATGACGCATTCCGCATAACGCATAACGCATAACGCATAACGCATAACGCATAACGCATAACGCATAATGCATAACGCATAACGCATAAAGCATAACGCATATCGGATCACGCATTTCTCAGAACGCATAACGCATAACGCATAACGGATCACGCGTTACTCATAACGCATAACGCATAACGCATAACGCATAACGCATAACGCATAACGCATAACGCATAACGCATAACGGATCACGCGTTACTCATAACGCATAACGCATAACGCATAACGCATAACGCGTAACGGATCTCGCATTACTCATAACGCAAAACGCATAACGCCTAACGCATAACGCATGACGGATCACGCATTACTCATAACGCATAACGCATAACGCATAACGCATAACGGATCACGCGTTACTCATAACGCATAACGCATAACGCATAACGCATAACGCGTAACGGATCTCGCATTACTCATAACGCAAAACGCATAACGCCTAACGCATAACGCATAACGGATCACGCATTACTCATAACCCATAACGCATAACGCATAACGCATAACGCATAACGCATAGCGCATAACGCATAACACATAACGGATCACGCATTACTCATAACGCGTAACGCATAACGCATAACCCATAACGCATAATGCATAAAGCAAAACGCATAACGCATAACGCATAACGCATAACGCATAACGCATAACGCATAACGCATAACGCATAACGCATAACGCATAACGCATAACGCATAACGCTTAACGCATGACCCATAGCGCATAACGCATTACGCGTAACGCATAACGCATAACGCATAAAGCATTACGCATAACGGATCACGCATTACTCATAACCCATAACGCATAACGCATAACGTATAACGCATAGCGCATAACGCATAACACATAACGCATAACGCATAACGCATAACGCATAACGCATAACGCATAACGCATAACGCATAACGCATAACTCATAACGCATAACGCATAACGCATAACGCATAACGCATAACGCAAATAGCATAACGCATAACGCATAACGCATAACGCATAACGCATAACGCATAACGGATCACGCATTACTCATTACGCATAACGCATAACGGATCACGCATCACTCATAACGCATAACGCATAGCGCATAACGCATAACGCATAACGCACAACGCATAACGCATAACGCATAACGCGTAACGCATAACGCATAACGCATAACGCATAACGCATAACGCATAACGCATAACGCATAACGCATAACGCATAACGGATAACGCACAACGCATAACACATAACGTATAACGCATAACACATAACGCATAACCCATAACGCATAACGCATAACGCATAACGCATAACGCATAACGGATCACGCATTACTCATAACGCATAACGCATGACTCATAACGCACAACCCATAACGCATAACGCATAACGCAAATCGCATAACGCACAACGCATAACGCATAACGCATAACGCATAACGCATAACGCATAACGCATAACGAATAACTCATAACCCATAACGCATAACGCATAACCCAAATCGCATAACGCATAACGCATAACGCATAACGCATAACCCATAACGTATAACGCATAACTCATAACGCATAACGCATAACGTAAAACGCATAACGCATAGCGGATAACGCACAACGCATAACACATAACGCATAACGCATAACGCATAACGCATAACGCATAAAGCATAACGCATAACGGATCTCGCATAACGCAAAACGCATAACGCATAACGCATAACGGATCACGCATTACTCATAACGCATAACGCATGACTCATAACGCACAACCCATAAATCATAACGCATAACGCATAACGCAAATCGCATAACGCACAACGCATAACGCATAACGCATAACGCATAACGCATAACGCATAACGCATAACCCATAACGTATAACGCATAACTCATAACGCATAACGTAAAACGCATAACGCATAGCGGACAACGCACAACGCATAACACATAACGCATAACGCATAACGCATTACTCATAACGCATAACGCATAACGCATAACGCATAACGCATAAAGCATAACGCATAACGCATAACGCATAACGCATAATGCATAACGCATAACGCATAACGGATCACGCATTACTCATAACGCATAACGCATAACGGATCACGCATTACTCATAACGCATAACGCATAACACATAACGAATCTCGCATTTCTCATAACGCATAACGCATAACGAATAACGCATAACGGATCACGCATTACTCATAACGCATAACGCATGACTCATAACGCACAACCCATAACGCATAACGCATAACGCATAACGCAAATCGCATAACGCACAACGCATAACGCATAACGCATAACGCATAACGCATAACGCATAACGCGTAACGGATCACGCATTACTCATAACGCATAACGCATAACGCATAACGCATAACGGATCACGCGTTACTCATAACGCATAACGCATAACGCATAACGCATAACGCGTAACGGATCTCGCATTACTCATAACGCAAAACGCATAACGCCTAACGCATAACGCATAACGGATCACGCATTACTCATAACCCATAACGCATAACGCATAACGCATAACGCATAGCGCATAACGGATCACGCATTACTCATAACGCGTAACGCATAACGCATAACCCATAACGCATAATGCATAAAGCAAAACGCATAACGCATAACGCATAACGCATAACGCATAACGCATAACGCATAACGCATAACGCATAACGCATAACGCATAACGCATAACGCTTAACGCATGACCCATAGCGCATAACGCATTACGCGTAACGCATAACGCATAACGCATAAAGCATTACGCATAACGGATCACGCATTACTCATAACCCATAACGCATAACGCATAACGTATAACGCATAGCGCATAACGCATAACACATAACGCATAACGCATAACGCATAACGCATAACGCATAACGCATAACGCATAACGCATAACTCATAACGCATAACGCATAACGCATAACGCATAACGCATAACGCAAATAGCATAACGCATAACGCATAACGCATAACGCATAACGCATAACGCATAACGGATCACGCATTACTCATTACGCATAACGCATAACGGATCACGCATCACTCATAACGCATAACGCATAGCGCATAACGCATAACGCATAACGCACAACGCATAACGCATAACGCATAACGCGTAACGCATAACGCATAACGCATAACGCATAACGCATAACGCATAACGCATAACGCATAACGCATAACGCATAACGCATAACGCATAACGGATAACGCACAACGCATAACACATAACGTATAACGCATAACACATAACGCATAACCCATAACGCATAACGCATAACGCATAACGCATAACGCATAACGCATAACGGATCACGCATTACTCATAACGCATAACGCATGACTCATAACGCACAACCCATAACGCATAACGCATAACGCAAATCGCATAACGCACAACGCATAACGCATAACGCATATCGCATAACGCATAACGCATAACGCATAACGAATAACTCATAACCCATAACGCATAACGCATAACCCAAATCGCATAACGCATAACGCATAACGCATAACGCATAACCCATAACGTATAACGCATAACTCATAACGCATAACGCATAACGTAAAACGCATAACGCATAGCGGATAACGCACAACGCATAACACATAACGCATAACGCATAACGCATAACGCATAACGCATAAAGCATAACGCATAACGGATCTCGCATAACGCAAAACGCATAACGCATAACGCATAACGGATCACGCATTACTCATAACGCATAACGCATGACTCATAACGCACAACCCATAAATCATAACGCATAACGCATAACGCAAATCGCATAACGCACAACGCATAACGCATAACGCATAACGCATAACGCATAACGCATAACGCATAACGCATAACCCATAACGTATAACGCATAACCCATAACGCATAACGCATAAGGCATAACGCATAACGTTAACGCATAACGCATAACGCCTAACGCATAACGGATCACGCATAACGCATAAAGCATAACGCATAAAGCATAACGCATAACGCATAATGCATAACGCATAAAGCATAACGCATACCGCATAACGCATAACGCATATCGCATAACGCATAACGCATAACGCATAACGTATAACGCATAACGCATACCGTATAACGCATAACGCATAACGCATAACGCAAACGTATAACGCACAACGCATAACGCATAACGCATAACGCATAACGCATAACGCATATCGCATAACACATAACGCATAACCCATAACGCATAACGCATAACGCATAACGCATAACGCATAACGCATAACGCATAACGCATACCGCATAACGCATAACGCATAACGCAAACGTATAACGCACAACGCATAACGCATAACGCATAACGCATAACGCATAACGCATAACGCATAACGCATAACGCATAACGCATAACGCATAACGCATAACGCATAACGCATAACGCATAACGCATAACGCATAACGCATAACGCATAACGCATAACGCATAACGCAAACGCATAAAGCATAACGCATAACGCATAACGCATAACGCAAACTTATAACGCACAACGCATAACGTATAACGCATAACGCATAACGCATAACGCATAACGCATAACGCATAACGCATAACGCATAACGCATAAAGCATAACGCATAAAGCATAACGCATAACGCATAACGCATAACGCATATCGCATAACGCATAACGCATAACGCATAACGTATAACGCATAACGCATACCGTATAACGCCTAACACATAACGGATCACGCATAACGCATAACGCATAACGTATAACGCATAACGCATAACGCATAAAGCATAACGCATAACGCATAACGCATAACGCAAACTTATAACGCACAACGCATAACGCATAACGCATAACGCATAACGCATAACGCATAACGCATTACGCATAACGCATAAAGTATAACACATAACGCATAACGCATAAAGTATAACACATAACGCATAACGCATTACGCATAACGCATCACGCATAACGCATAACGCATAACGCATAACGCATAACGCATAACGTATATCGCATAACTCATAACGCATAACCCATAACGCATAACGCATAAGGCATAACGCATAACGTTAAAGCATAACGCATAACGCCTAACGCATAACGGATCACGCATAACGCATAAAGCATAACGCATAAAGCATAACGCATAACGCATAACGCATAAAGCATAACGCATAACGCATAACGCATAACGCATAACGCATATCGAATAACGCATACCGTATAACGCATAACGCATAACGCAAACGTATAACGCACAACGCATAACGAATACAGCAAAACGCATAATGCTTAACGCATAACGAATCACGCATAACGCATAACGCATAACGCATAACGCATAACGCATAACGCATAACGCATATCGAATAACGCATAACGTGTAACTCATAACGCATAAACGCATAAAGCATAACGCATAACGCATAACGCATAACGCATATCGCATAACGCATAACGCATAACGCATAACGTATAACGCATAACGCATACCGTATAACGCATAATGCATAATGCATAACGCAAACGTATAACGCACAACGCATAATGCATAACGAACAACGGATAACGCATAACGCATAACGCATAACGAATACCGCAAAACGTATATCGCCTAACACATAACGGATCACGCATAAAGCATAACGCATAACGTATAACGCATAACGCATAACGCAAACGTATAGCGCACAACGCATAACGCATAAACCATAACCCATACTTCATAACGCCTAACGCATAATGCACAACGCATAACGAACAACGGAAAACCCATAACGCCTAACGCATAACGCATAACGCCTAATGCATAACGCATAAAGCATAACGCATAACGCATAAAGCATAACGTGTAACTCATAACGCATAAACGCATAAAGCATAACGCATAACGCATAACGCATAACGCATATCGCATAACGCATAACGCATAACGCATGACGCATAACGCATAACGCATAACGCATATCGAATAACGCATACCGTATAACGCATAACGCATAACGCAAACGTATAACGCACAACGCATAACGAATACAGCAAAACGCATAATGCTTAACGCATAACGAATCACGCATAACGCATAACGCATAACGCATAACGCATAACGCATAACGCATAACGCATATCGAATAACGCATAACGTGTAACTCATAACGCATAAACGCATAAAGCATAACGCATAACGCATAACGCATAACGCATATCGCATAACGCATAACGCATAACGCATAACGCATAACGCATAACGCATAACGCATAACGCATAAAGCATAACGCATAAAGCATAACGCATAACGCATAACGCATAACGCATAAAGCATAACGCATACCGCATAACGCATAACGCATATCGCATAACGCATAACGCATAACGCATAACGCATAACGTATAACGCATAACGCATACCGTATAACGCATAACGCATAACGCATAAAGCATAACGCATACCGCATAACGCATAACGCATATCGCATAACGCATAACGCATAACGCATAACGTATAACGCATAACGCATACCGTATAACGCATAACGCATAACGCATAACGCATAACGCAAACGTATAACGCACAACGCATAACGAATACAGCAAAACGCATAATGCTTAACGCATAACGGATCACGCATAACGCATAAAGCATAACGCATACCGCATAACGTATAACGCATAACGCATACCGTATAACGCATAACGCATAACGCATAACGCATGACGCATAACGCATAACGCATAACGCATATCGCATAACGCATAACGCATAACGCATAACGTATAACGCATAACGCATACCGTATAACGCAAAACGCATAACGCATAACGCAAACGTATAACGCACAACGCATAACGAATACAGCAAAACGCATAATGCTTAACGCATAACGGATCACGCATAACGCATAAAGCATAACGCATACCGCATAACGTATAACGCATAACGCATACCCTATAACGCATAACGCATAACGCATGACGCATAACGCAAACGTATAACGCACAACGCATAACGAATACAGCAAAACGCATAATGCTTAACGCATAACTGATCACGCATAACGCATAACGCATAACGCATAACGCATAACGCATAACGCATAACGCATAACGCATAACGCACAACGCAAACGTATAACGCACAACGCATAATGCATAACGCATAACGCATAACGCATTCCGCATAATGCAAAATGCATAACGCATAACGCATAACGCATAACGCATGACGCATAACGCATAACGCATAACGCATAACGCATACCGCATAACGCATAACGCATAACGCATAAAGCATAATTCATAACGCATAACGCATACCGTATAACGCATAACGCATAACGCATAAGGCATAACGCATAACGTTAACGCATAACGCATAACGCCTAACGCATAACGCAAACGTATAACGCACAACGCATAACGCATAACGAACAACGGATAACGCATAACGCATAACGCATAACGAATACCGCAAAACGTATATCGCCTAACACATAACGGATCACGCATAACGCATAACGCATAAGGTATAACGCATAACGCATAACGCATAACGCATAACGCATAACGCATAACGCATAACGCATAACGCATAACGCATATCGCATACCGCATAACGCATAACGTATAACGCATAACGCATACCGTATAACGCATAACGCATAACGCATAACGCATAATGCATAACGCATAACGCATAACGCATAACGCATAACACATAACGCATAACGCATAACGCACAACGCAAACGTATAACGCACAACGCATAATGCATAACGCATAACGCATAACGCATAACGCATTCCGCATAATGCAAAATGCATAACGCATAACGCATAACGCATAACGCATAACGCATGACGCATAACGCATAACGCATAACGCATAACGCATACCGCATAACGCATAACGCATAACGCATAAAGCATAACGCATAACGCATAACGCATAACGCATAACGCATTACGCATAACGCATAAAGTATAACACATAACGCATAACGCATAAAGTATAACACATAACGCATAACGCATTACGCATATTGCATAACGTATAACGCAAAACGCATAACGCATAACGTTACCGCATAAGGCTTGATGCATGACGCATATCGCATAACGCATAACGCATAACTCATAACGTATAACGCAAAACGCATAACGCATAATGCATAACGCATAACGCATAACGCATAACGCATAACGCATAACGCATAACGCATAACGCATAACGCATAACGCATAACGCATAACGCATAACGCATAACGCATAACGCATAACGCATTACGCATAACGCATAAAGTATGACACATAACGCATAACGCATAGCGCATAACGCATAACGCATAACGCATAACGCATAACGCATAACACATAACGCATAACGCATAACGCATAACGCATAACGCATAACGCATAACGCATAACGCATAACGCATAACGCATAACGCATAACGCATAACGCATAACGCATAACGCATAACGCATAACGCATAACGCATAACGCATAACGCATAACGCATAACGCATAACGCATACCGTATAACGCATAACGCATAACGCATAACGCATAACGCATAACGCATAACGCATAACGCATAACGCATAACGCATAACGCATAACGCATAACGCATAACGCATAACGCATAACGCATAACGCATAACGCATAACGCATAACGCATAACGCATAACGTATATCGCATAACACATAACGCATAACCCATAACGCATAACGCATAAGGCATAACGCATAACGTTAACGCATAACGCATAACGCCTAACGCATAACGCAAACGTATAACGCACAACGCATAACGCATAACGAACAACGGATAACGCATAACGCATAACGCATAACGCATATCGCATAACGCATAACGCATAACGTATAACGCATAACGCATACCGTATAACGCATAACGCATATCGCATAACGCATAATGCATAACGCATAACGCATAACGCATAACGCATAACACATAACGCATAACGCATAACGCACAACGCAAACGTATAACGCACAACGCATAATGCATAACGCATAACGCATAACGCATAACGCATAGCGCATAATGCAAAATGCATAACGCATAACGCATAACGCATAACGCATGACGCATAACGCATAACGCATAACGCATAACGCATAACGCATAACGCATAACGCATAACGCATAACGCATAACGCATAAAGCATAACGCATAACGCACAACGCATAACGCATAACGCATTACGCATAACGCATAAAGTATAACACATAACGCATAACGCATAAAGTATAACACATAACGCATAACGCATTACGCATATTGCATAACGTATAACGCAAAACGCATAACGCATAACGTTACCGCATAAGGCTTGATGCATGGCGCATATCGCATAACGCATAACGCATAACTCATAACGTATAACGCAAAACGCATAACGCATAACGCATAACGCATAACGCATAACGCATAACGCATAACGCATAACGCATAACGCATAACGCAAAACGCATAACGCATAACGCATAACGCATAACGCATAACGCATAACGCATAACGCATAACGCATAACGCATAACGCATAACGCATAACGCATTACGCTTGACGCATAAAGTATAACACATAACGCATAACGCATTACGCATAACGCATCACGCATAACGCATAACGCATAACGCATATCGCATATCGCATAAAACATAACGCATCACGCATAACGTACAACGTATAACGCATAACGCATAACGCATAACGCATAACGCATAACGTATATCGCATAACACATAACGCATAACCCATAACGCATAACGCATAAGGCATAACGCATAACGTTAACGCATAACGCATAACGCCTAACGCATAACGCAAACGTATAACGCACAACGCATAACGCATAACGAACAACGGATAACGCATAACGCATAACGCATAACGAATACCGCAAAACGTATATCGCCTAACACATAACGGATCACGCATAACGCATAACGCATAAGGTATAACGCATAACGCATAACGCATAACGCATAACGCATAACGCATAACGCATATCGCATACCGCATAACGCATAACGTATAACGCATAACGCATACCGTATAACGCATAACGCATAACGCATAACGCATAATGCATAACGCATAACGCATAACGCATAACGCATAACACATAACGCATAACGCATAACGCACAACGCAAACGTATAACGCACAACGCATAATGCATAACGCATAACGCATAACGCATAACGCATTCCGCATAATGCAAAATGCATAACGCATAACGCATAACGCATAACGCATGAATCATAACGCATAACGCATAACGCATACCGCATAACGCATAACGCATAACGCATAAAGCATAACGCATAACGCATAACGCATAACGCATAACGCATTACGCATAACGCATAAAGTATAACACATAACGCATAACGCATAACGCATAAAGTATAACACATAACGCATAACGCATTACGCATATTGCATAACGTATAACGCAAAACGCATAACGCATAACGTTACCGCATAAGGCTTGATGCATGACGCATATCGCATAACGCATAACGCATAACTCATAACGTATAACGCAAAACGCATAACGCATAATGCATAACGCATAACGCATAACGCATAACGCATAACGCATAACGCATAACGCATAACGCATAACGCATAACGCATAACGCATAACGCATTACGCATAAGGCATAAAGTATGACACATAACGCATAACGCATAGCGCATAACGCATAACGCATAACGCATAACGCATAACGCATAACACATAACGCATAACGCATAACGCATAACGCATAACGCATAACGCATAACGCATAACGCATAACGCATAACGCATAACGCATAACGCATAACGCATAACGCATAACGCATAACGCATAACGCATAACGCATAACGCATAACGCATAACGCATAACGCATAACGCATACCGTATAACGCATAACGCATAACGCATAACGCATAACGCATAACGCACAATGCAAACGTATAACGCACAACGCATAATGCATAACGCATAACGCATAACGCATAACGCATAACGCATAATGCGTAACGCATAACGCATAACGCATAACGCATAACACATAACGCATAACGCATAACGCACAATGCAAACGTATAACGCACAACGCATAATGCATAACGCATAACGCATAACGCATAACGCATAACGCATAGCGCATAATGCAAAATGCATAACGCATAACGCATAACGCATAACGCATAACGCATAACGCATGACGCATAACGCATAACGCATAACGCATAACGCATAACGCATAACGCATAACGCATAAAGCATAACGCATAACGCACAACGCATAACGCATAACGCATAAAGCATAACGCATAACGCACAACGCATAACGCATAACGCATTACGCATAACGCATAAAGTATAACACATAACGCATAACGCATAAAGTATAACACATAACGCATAACGCATTACGCATATTGCATAACGTATAACGCAAAACGCATAACGCATAACGTTACCGCATAAGGCTTGATGCATGACGCATATCGCATAACGCATAACGCATAACTCATAACGTATAACGCAAAACGCATAACGCATAATGCATAACGCATAACGCATAACGCATAACGCATAACGCATAACGCATAACGCATAACGCATAAAGCATAACGCATAACGCATAACGCATAACGCAAACTTATAACGCACAACGCATAACGCATAACGCATAACGCATAACGCATAACGCATAACGCATAACGCATAACGCATAACGCATAACGCAAAACGCATAACGCATAACGCATAACGCATAACGCATAACGCATAACGCATAACGCATACCGCATAACGCATAACGCATAACGCATAACGCATAACGCATAACACATAACGCATAACGCATAAAGCATAACGCATATCGCATAACGCATAACGCATAACGCATAACGCAAACTTATAACGCACAACGCATAACGCATAACGCATAACGCATAACGCATAACGCATAACGCATAACGCATAACGCATAACGCATAACGCATAACGCATAACGCATAACGCATAACGCATAACGCATAACGCATAACGCATAACGCATAACGCATAACGCATAACGCATAACGCATAACGCATAACGCATAACGCATAACGAATAACGCATAACGCATAACGCATAACGCATAACGCATAACGCATAACGCATATCGCATAACGCATAACGCATAACGCATAACGAATAACGCATAACGCATAACGCATAAAGTATAACACATAACGCATAACGCATAAAGTATAACACATAACGCATAACGCATTACGCATATTGCATAACGTATAACGCAAAACGCATAACGCATAACGTTACCGCATAAGGCTTGATGCATGACGCATATCGCATAACGCATAACGCATAACTCATAACGTATAACGCAAAACGCATAACGCATAATGCATAACGCATAACGCATAACGCATAACGCATAACGCATAACGCATAACGCATAACGCATAACGCATAACGCATAACGCATAACGCATAACGCATAACGCATTACGCATAACGCATAAAGTATGACACATAACGCATAACGCATAGCGCATAACGCATAACGCATAACGCATAACGCATAACGCATAACACATAACGCATAACGCATAACGCATAACGCATAACGCATAACGCATAACGCATAACGCATAACGCATAACGCATAACGCATAACGCATAACGCATAACGCATAACGCATAACGCATAACGCATAACGCATAACGCATAACGCATAACGCATAACGCATACCGTATAACGCATAACGCATAACGCATAACGCATAACGCATAACGCATAACGCATAACGCATAACGCATAACGCATAACGCATAACGCATAACGCATAACGTATAACGCATAACGCATAACGCATAACGCATAACGCATAACGCATAACGCATAACGCATAACGCATAACGTATATCGCATAACACATAACGCATAACCCATAACGCATAACGCATAAGGCATAACGCATAACGTTAACGCATAACGCATAACGCCTAACGCATAACGCAAACGTATAACGCACAACGCATAACGCATAACGAACAACGGATAACGCATAACGCATAACGCATAACGAATACCGCAAAACGTATATCGCCTAACACATAACGGATCACGCATAACGCATAACGCATAACGTATAACGCATAACGCATAACGCATAACGCATAACGCATAACGCATAACGCATAACGCATAACGCATATCGCATACCGCATAACGCATAACGTATAACGCATAACGCATACCGTATAACGCATAACGCATAACGCATAACGCATAATGCGTAACGCATAACGCATAACGCATAACGCATAACACATAACGCATAACGCATAACGCACAATGCAAACGTATAACGCACAACGCATAATGCATAACGCATAACGCATAACGCATAACGCATAGCGCATAATGCAAAATGCATAACGCATAACGCATAACGCATAACGCATAACGCATAACGCATAACGCATAACGCATAACGCATAACGCATAACGCATAACGCATAACGCATAAAGCATAACGCATAACGCACAACGCATAACGCATAACGCATTACGCATAACGCATAAAGTATAACACATAACGCATAACGCATAAAGTATAACACATAACGCATAACGCATTACGCATATTGCATAACGTATAACGCAAAACGCATAACGCATAACGTTACCGCATAAGGCTTGATGCATGACGCATATCGCATAACGCATAACGCATAACTCATAACGTATAACGCAAAACGCATAACGCATAATGCATAACGCATAACGCATAACGCATAACGCATAACGCATAACGCATAACGCATAACGCATAACGCATAAAGCATAACGCATAACGCATAACGCATAACGCAAACTTATAACGCACAACGCATAACGCATAACGCATAACGCATAACGCATAACGCATAACGCATAACGCATAACGCATAACGCATAACGCATAACGCAAAACGCATAACGCATAACGCATAACGCATAACGCATAACGCATAACGCATAACGCATACCGCATAACGCATAACGCATAACGCATAACGCATAACGCATAACACATAACGCATAACGCATAAAGCATAACGCATATCGCATAACGCATAACGCATAACGCAAACTTATAACGCACAACGCATAACGCATAACGCATAACGCATAACGCATAACGCATAACGCATAACGCATAACGCATAACGCATAACGCATAACGCATAACGCATAACGCATAACGCATAACGCATAACGCATAACGCATAACGCATAACGCATAACGCATAACGCATAACGCATAACGCATAACGCATAACGCATAACGCATAACGCATAACGCATAACGCATAACGCATAACGCATAACGCATAACGCATAACGCATAACGCATAACGCATAACGCATAACGCATAACGCATAACGCATAACGCATAACGCATAACGCATAACGCATAACGCATAACGCATAACGCATAACGCATAACGCATAACGCATAACGCATAACGAATAACGCATAACGCATAACGCATAAAGTATAACACATAACGCATAACGCATAAAGTATAACACATAACGCATAACGCATTACGCATATTGCATAACGTATAACGCAAAACGCATAACGCATAACGATACCGCATAAGGCTAGATGCATGACGCATATCGCATAACGCATAACGCATAACACATAACGTATAACGCATAACGCATAACGCATAACGCATAATGCATATCGCATAACGCATAACGCATAACACATAACGCATAACGCATAACGCATAACGCATAACGCATAAAGTATAACGCATAACGCATAACGCATAACGCAAACTTATAACGCACAACGCATAACGTATAACGCATAACGCATAACGCATAACGCATAACGCATAACGCATAACGCATAACGCATAACGCATAACGCATAACGCATAACGCATAACGCATAACGCATAACGCATAACGCATAACGCATAACGCATAACGCATAACGCATAACGCATAACGCATAACGCATAACGCATAACGCATAACGCATAACGCATAACGCATAACGCATAACGCATAACGCATAACGCATAACGCATAACGCATATCGCATAACGCATAACGCATAACGCATAACGCATAACACATAACGCATAACGCATAAAGTATAACACATAACGCATAACGCATTACGCATATTGCATAACGTATAACGCAAAACGCATAACGCATAACGTTACCGCATAAGGCTTGATGCATGACGCATATCGCATAACGCATAACGCATAACACATAACGTATAACGCATAACGCATAACGCATAACGCATAATGCATATCGCATAACGCATAACGCATAACACATATCGCATAACGCATAACGCATAACGCATAACGCATAAAGCATAACGCATAACGCATAACGCATAACGCAAACTTATAACGCACAACGCATAACGTATAACGCATAACGCATAACGCATAACGCATAACGCATAAAGTATAACACATAACGCATAACGCATAAAGTATAACACATAACGCATAACGCATTACGCATATTGCATAACGTATAACGCAAAACGCATAACGCATAACGTTACCGCATAAGGCTTGATGCATGACGCATATCGCATAACGCATAACGCATAACACATAACGTATAACGCATAACGCATAACGCATAACGCATAATGCATATCGCATAACGCATAACGCATAACGCATAACGCATAACGCATAACGCATAACGCATAACGCATAAAGCATAACGCATAACGCATAACGCATAACGCAAACTTATAACGCACAACGCATAACGTATAACGCATAACGCATAACGCATAACGCATAACGCATAACGCATAACGCATAACGCATAACGCATAAAGTATAACACATAACGCATAACGCATAAAGTATAACACATAACGCATAACGCATTACGCATATTGCATAACGTATAACGCAAAACGCATAACGCATAACGTTACCGCATAAGGCTTGATGCATGACGCATATCGCATAACGCATAACGCATAACACATAACGTATAACGCATAACGCATAACGCATAACGCATAACGCATAACGCATAACGCATAACGCATAACACATAACGCATAACGCATAACGCATAACGCATAACGCATAAAGCATAACGCATAACGCATAACGCATAACGCAAACTTATAACGCACAACGCATAACGTATAACGCATAACGCATAACGCATAACGCATAACGCATAACGCATAACGCATAACGCATAACGTATAACGCATAACGCATAACGCATAACGCATAACGCATAACGCATAACGCATAACGCATAACGCATAACGCATAACGCATATCGCATAACACATAACGCATAACCCATAACGCATAACGCATAACGCATAACGCATAACGCATAACGCATAACGCATAACGCATTACGCATAACGCATAAAGTATAACACATAACGCATAACGCATAAAGTATAACACATAACGCATAACGCATTACGCATATTGCATAACGTATAACGCAAAACGCATAACGCATAACGTTACCGCATAAGGCTTGATGCATGACGCATATCGCATAACGCATAACGCATAACTCATAACGTATAACGCATAACGCATAACGCATAACGCATAACGCATAACGCATAACGCATAACGCATAACGCATAACGCATAACGCATAACGCATAACGCATAACGCATAACGCATAACGCATAACGCATAACGCATAACGCATAACGCATAACGCATAACGCATAACGCATAACGCATAACGCATAACGCATAACGCATAACGCATAACGCATAACGCATAACGCATAACGCATAACGCATAACCCATAACGCATAACGCATAAGGCATAACGCATAACGCATAACGCATAACGCATAACGCATAACGCATAACGCATAACGCATAACGCATAACGCATAACGCATAACGCATAACGCATAACGCATAACGCATAACGCATAACGCATAACGCATAACGCATAACGCATAACGCAAACGCATAAAGCATAACGCATAACGCATAACGCATAACGCAAACTTATAACGCACAACGCATAACGTATAACGCATAACGCATAACGCATAACGCATAACGCATAACGCATAACGCATAACGCATAAAGCATAACGCATAAAGCATAACGCATAACGCATAACGCATAACGCATAAAGCATAACGCATACCGCATAACGCATAACGCATATCGCATACCGTATAACGCATAACGCATAACGCATAAAGCATAACGCATACCGCATAACGCATAACGCATATCGCATAACGCATAACGCATAACGCATAACGCATAACGTATAACGCATAACGCATACCGTATAACGCATAACGCATAACGCATAACGCAAACGTATAACGCACAACGCATAACGAATACAGCAAAACGCATAATGCTTAACGCATAACGGATCACGCATAACGCATAAAGCATAACGCATACCGCATAACGTATAACGCATAACGCATACCGTATAACGCATAACGCATAACGCATAACGCATAACGCATAACGCATAACGCATAACGCATATCGCATAACGCATAACGCATAACGCAAACGTATAACGCACAACGCATAACGAATACAGCAAAACGCATAATGCTTAACGCATAACGGATCACGCATAACGCATAAAGCATAACGCATACCGCATAACGTATAACGCATAACGCATACCGTATAACGCATAACGCATAACGCATGACGCATAACGCAAACGTATAACGCACAACGCATAACGAATACAGCAAAACGCATAATGCTTAACGCATAACGGATCACGCATAACGCATAACGCATAACGCATAACGCATAACGCATATCGAATAACGCATAACGTGTAACTCATAACGCATAACGCATAAAACATAATGCATAACGCATAACGAACAACGGATAACGCATAACGCATAACGAATACCGCAAAACGTATATCGCCTAACACATAACGGATCACGCATAACGCATAACGCATAACGTATAACGCATAACGCATAACGCATAACGCATAAAGCATAACGCATAACGCATAACGCATAACGCAAACTTATAACGCACAACGCATAACGCATAACGCATAACGCATAACGCATAACGCATAACGCATTACGCATAACGCATAAAGTATAACACATAACGCATAACGCATAAAGTATAACACATAACGCATAACGCATTACGCATAACGCATCACGCATAACGCATAACGCATAACGCATAACGCATAACACATAACGCATAACGCATAAAGCATAACGCATATCGCATAACGCATAACGCATAACGCAAACTTATAACGCACAACGCATAACGCATAACGCATAACGCATAACGCATAACGCATAACGCATAACGCATAACGCATAACGCATAACGCATAACGCATAACGCATAACGCATAACGCATAACGCATAACGCATAACGCATAACGCATAACGCATAACGCATAACGCATAACGCATAACGCATAACGCATAACGCATAACGCATAACGCATAACGCATAACGCATAACGCATAACGAATAACGCATAACGCATAACGCATAACGCATAACGCATAACGCATAACGCATATCGCATAACGCATAACGCATAACGCATAACGCATAACGCATAACGCATAACGAATAACGCATAACGCATAACGCATAAAGTATAACACATAACGCATAACGCATAAAGTATAACACATAACGCATAACGCATTACGCATATTGCATAACGTATAACGCAAAACGCATACCGCATAACGTTACCGCATAAGGCTAGATGCATGACGCATATCGCATAACGCATAACACATAACGTATAACGCATAACGCATAACGCATAACGCATAATGCATATCGCATAACGCATAACGCATAACACATAACGCATAACGCATAACGCATAACGCATAACGCATAAAGCATAACGCATAACGCATAACGCATAACGCAAACTTATAACGCACAACGCATAACGTATAACGCATAACGCATAACGCATAACGCATAACGCATAACGCATAACGCATAACGCATAACGCATAACGCATAACGCATAACGCATAACGCATAACGCATAACGCATAACGCATAACGCATAACGCATAACGCATAACGCATAACGCATAACGCATAACGCATAACGCATAACGCATAACGCATAACGCATAACGCATAACGCATAACGCATAACGCATAACGCATATCGCATAACGCATAACGCATAACGCATAACGCATAACGCATAACGCATAACGAATAACGCATAACGCATAACGCATAAAGTATAACACATAACGCATAACGCATAAAGTATAACACATAACGCATAACGCATTACGCATATTGCATAACGTATAACGCAAAACGCATAACGCATAACGTTACCGCATAAGGCTTGATGCATGACGCATATCGCATAACGCATAACGCATAACACATAACGTATAACGCATAACGCATAACGCATAACGCATAATGCATATCGCATAACGCATAACGCATAACACATATCGCATAACGCATAACGCATAACGCATAACGCATAAAGCATAACGCATAACGCATAACGCATAACGCAAACTTATAACGCACAACGCATAACGTATAACGCATAACGCATAACGCATAACGCATAACACATAAAGTATAACACATAACGCATAACGCATAAAGTATAACACATAACGCATAACGCATTACGCATATTGCATAACGTATAACGCAAAACGCATAACGCATAACGTTACCGCATAAGGCTTGATGCATGACGCATATCGCATAACGCATAACGCATAACACATAACGTATAACGCATAACGCATAACGCATAACGCATAATGCATATCGCATAACGCATAACGCATAACACATAACGCATAACGCATAAAGCATAACGCATAACGCATAAAGCATAACGCATAACGCATAACGCATAACGCAAACTTATAACGCACAACGCATAACGTATAACGCATAACGCATAACGCATAACGCATAACGCATAACGAATAACGCATAACGCATAACGCATAAAGTATAACACATAACGCATAACGCATAAAGTATAACACATAACGCATAACGCATTACGCATATTGCATAACGTATAACGCAAAACGCATAACGCATAACGTTACCGCATAAGGCTTGATGCATGACGCATATCGCATAACGCATAACGCATAACACATAACGTATAACGCATAACGCATAACGCATAACGCATAATGCATATCGCATAACGCATAACGCATAACACATAACGCATAACGCATAACGCATAACGCATAAAGCATAACGCATAACGCATAACGCATAACGCAAACTTATAACGCACAACGCATAACGTATAACGCATAACGCATAACGCATAACGCATAACGCATAACGCATAACGCATAACGCATAACGTATAACGCATAACGCATAACGCATAACGCATAACGCATAACGCATAACGCATAACGCATAACGCATAACGCATAACGCATATCGCATAACACATAACGCATAACCCATAACGCATAACGCATAACGCATAACGCATAACGCATAACGCATAACGCATAACGCATAACGCATTACGCATAACGCATAAAGTATAACACATAACGCATAACGCATAAAGTATAACACATAACGCATAACGCATTACGCATATTGCATAACGTATAACGCAAAACGCATAACGCATAACGTTACCGCATAAGGCTTGATGCATGACGCATATCGCATAACGCATAACGCATAACTCATAACGTATAACGCATAACGCATAACGCATAACGCATAACGCATAACGCATAACGCATAACGCATAACGCATAACGCATAACGCATAACGCATAACGCATAACGCATAACGCATAACGCATAACGCATAACGCATAACGCATAACGCATAACGCATAACGCATAACGCATAACGCATAACGCATAACGCATAACGCATAACGCATAACGCATAACGCATAACGCATAACGCATAACGCATAACGCATAACCCATAACGCATAACGCATAAGGCATAACGCATAACGCATAACGCATAACGCATAACGCATAACGCATAACGCATAACGCATAACGCATAACGCATAACGCATAACGCATAACGCATAACGCATAACGCATAACGCATAACGCATAACGCATAACGCAAACGCATAAAGCATAACGCATAACGCATAACGCATAACGCAAACTTATAACGCACAACGCATAACGTATAACGCATAACGCATAACGCATAACGCATAACGCATAACGCATAACGCATAACGCATAAAGCATAACGCATAAAGCATAACGCATAACGCATAACGCATAACGCATAAAGCATAACGCATACCGCATAACGCATAACGCATATCGCATACCGTATAACGCATAACGCATAACGCATAAAGCATAACGCATACCGCATAACGCATTACGCATAACGCATCACGCATAACGCATAACGCATAACGCATAACGCATATCGCATAAAACATAACGCATAAAGCATAACGTACAACGTATAACGCATAACGCATAACGCATAACGCATAACGCATAACGTATATCGCATAACTCATAACGCATAACCCATAACGCATAACGCATAAGGCATAACGCATAACGTTAAAGCATAACGCATAACGCCTAACGCATAACGGATCACGCATAACGCATAAAGCATAACGCATAAAGCATAACGCATAACGCATAACGCATAACGCATAAAGCATAACGCATAACGCATAACGCATAACGCATATCGAATAACGCATACCGTATAACGCATAACGCATAACGCAAACGTATAACGCACAACGCATAACGAATACAGCAAAACGCATAATGCTTAACGCATAACGAATCACGCATAACGCATAACGCATAACGCATAACGCATAACGCATAACGCATAACGCATAACGCATAACGCATAACGCATAACGCATAACGCATATCGAATAACGCATAACGTGTAACTCATAACGCATAAACGCATAAAGCATAACGCATAACGCATAACGCATAACGCATATCGCATAACGCATAACGCATAACGCATAACGTATAACGCATAACGCATACCGTATAACGCATAATGCATAATGCATAACGCAAACGTATAACGCACAACGCATAATGCATAACGAACAACGGATAACGCATAACGCATAACGCATAACGAATACCGCAAAACGTATATCGCCTAACACATAACGGATCACGCATAAAGCATAACGCATAACGTATAACGCATAACGCATAACGCAAACGTATAGCGCACAACGCATAACGCATAAACCATAACCCATACTTCATAACGCCTAACGCATAATGCACAACGCATAACGAACAACGGAAAACCCATAACGCCCAACGCATAACGCATAACGCATAATGCATAACGCATAACGCATAACGCATAACGCATAAATCATAACGTGTAACTCATAACGCATAAACGCATAAAGCATAACGCATGACGCATAACGCATAACGCATATCGCATAACGCATAACGCATAACGCATAACGCATAACGCATAACGCATAACGCATAACGCATATCGAATAACGCATACCGTATAACGCATAACGCATAACGCAAACGTATAACGCACAACGCATAACGAATACAGCAAAACGCATAATGCTTAACGCATAACGAATCACGCATAACGCATAACGCATAACGCATAACGCATAACGCATAACGCATAACGCATAACGCATAACGCATATCGAATAACGCATAACGTGTAACTCATAACGCATAAACGCATAAAGCATAACGCATAACGCATAACGCATAACGCATATCGCATAACGCATAACGCATAACGCATAACGCATAACGCATAACGCATAACGCATAACGCATAAAGCATAACGCATAAAGCATAACGCATAACGCATAACGCATAACGCATAAAGCATAACGCATACCGCATAACGCATAACGCATATCGCATAACGCATAACGCATAACGCATAACGCATAACGTATAACGCATAACGCATACCGTATAACGCATAACGCATAACGCATAAAGCATAACGCATACCGCATAACGCATAACGCATATCGCATAACGCATAACGCATAACGCATAACGTATAACGCATAACGCATACCGTATAACGCATAACGCATAACGCATAACGCAAACGTATAACGCACAACGCATAACGAATACAGCAAAACGCATAATGCTTAACGCATAACGGATCACGCATAACGCATAAAGCATAACGCATACCGCATAACGTATAACGCATAACGCATACCGTATAACGCATAACGCATAACGCATAACGCATAACGCATAACGCATAACGCATAACGCATAACGCATAACGCATAACGCATAACGCATAACGTATAACGCATAACGCATAACGTATAACGCAAAACGCATAACGCATAACGCAAACGTATAACGCACAACGCATAACGAATACAGCAAAACGCATAATGCTTAACGCATAACGGATCACGCATAACGCATAAAGCATAACGCATAACGCATAACGCATAACGCATAACGCATACCGTATAACGCATAACGCATAACGCATGACGCATAACGCAAACGTATAACGCACAACGCATAACGAATACAGCAAAACGCATAATGCTTAACGCATAACTGATCACGCATAACGCATAACGCATAACGCATAACGCATAACGCATAACGCATAACGCATATCGAATAACGCATAACGTGTAACTCATAACGCATAACGCATAAAGCATAATGCATAACGCATAACGAACAACGGATAACGCATAACGCATAACGAATACCGCAAAACGTATATCGCCTAACACATAACGGATCACGCATAACGCATAACGCATAACGTATAACGCATAACGCATAACGCATAACGCATAAAGCATAACGCATAACGCATAACGCATAACGCAAACTTATAACGCACAACGCATAACGCATAACGCATAACGCATAACGCATAACGCATAACGCATTACGCATAACGCATAAAGTATAACACATAACGCATAACGCATAAAGTATAACACATAACGCATAACGCATTACGCATAACGCATCACGCATAACGCATAACGCATAAGGCATAACGCATAACGCATAACGCATAACGCATAACGCATAACGCATAACGCATAACGCATAACGCATAACGCATAACGCATAACGCATAACGCATAACGCATAACGCATAACGCATAACGCAAACGCATAAAGCATAACGCATAACGCATAACGCATAACGCAAACTTATAACGCACAACGCATAACGTATAACGCATAACGCATAACGCATAACGCATAACGCATAACGCATAACGCAAAACGCATAACGCATAACGCATAACGCATAACGCATAACGCATAACGCATAACGCATACCGCATAACGCATAACGCATAACGCATAACGCATAACGCATAACACATAACGCATAACGCATAAAGCATAACGCATATCGCATAACGCATAACGCATAACGCATAACGCAAACTTATAACGCACAACGCATAACGCATAACGCATAACGCATAACGCATAACGCATAACGCATAACGCATAACGCATAACGCATAACGCATAACGCATAACGCATAACGCATAACGCATAACGCATAACGCATAACGCATAACGCATAACGCATAACGCATAACGCATAACGCATAACGCATAACGCATAACGAATAACGCATAACGCATAACGCATAACGCATAACGCATAACGCATAACGCATATCGCATAACGCATAACGCATAACGCATAACGAATAACGCATAACGCATAACGCATAAAGCATAACACATAACGCATAACGCATAAAGTATAACACATAACGCATAACGCATTACGCATATTGCATAACGTATAACGCAAAACGCATAACGCATAACGTTACCGCATAAGGCTTGATGCATGACGCATATCGCATAACGCATAACGCATAACTCATAACGTATAACGCAAAACGCATAACGCATAATGCATAACGCATAACGCATAACGCATAACGCATAACGCATAACGCATAACGCATAACGCATAACGCATAACGCATAACGCATAACGCATAACGCATAACGCATTACGCATAACGCATAAAGTATGACACATAACGCATAACGCATAGCGCATAACGCATAACGCATAACGCATAACGCATAACGCATAACACATAACGCATAACGCATAACGCATAACGCATAACGCATAACGCATAACGCATAACGCATAACGCATAACGCATAACGCATAACGCATAACGCATAACGCATAACGCATAACGCATAACGCATAACGCATAACGCATAACGCATAACGCATAACGCATACCGTATAACGCATAACGCATAACGCATAACGCATAACGCATAACGCATAACGCATAACGCATAACGCATAACGCATAACGCATAACGCATAACGCATAACGCATAACGCATAACGCATAACGCATAACGCATAACGCATAACGCATAACGCATAACGCATAACGCATAACGCATAACGTATATCGCATAACACATAACGCATAACCCATAACGCATAACGCATAAGGCATAACGCATAACGTTAACGCATAACGCATAACGCATAACGCATAACGCAAACGTATAACGCACAACGCATAACGCATAACGAACAACGGATAACGCATAACGCATAACGCATAACGAATACCGCAAAACGTATATCGCCTAACACATAACGGATCACGCATAACGCATAACGCATAACGTATAACGCATAACGCATAACGCATAACGCATAACGCATAACGCATAACGCATAACGCATAACGCATATCGCATAACGCATAACGCATAACGTATAACGCATAACGCATACCGTATAACGCATAACGCATAACGCATAACGCATAATGCGTAACGCATAACGCATAACGCATAACGCATAACACATAACGCATAACGCATAACGCACAATGCAAACGTATAACGCACAACGCATAATGCATAACGCATAACGCATAACGCATAACGCATAGCGCATAATGCAAAATGCATAACGCATAACGCATAACGCATAACGCATAACGCATAACGCATAACGCATAACGCATAACGCATAACGCATAACGCATAACGCATAACGCATAAAGCATAACGCATAACGCACAACGCATAACGCATAACGCATTACGCATAACGCATAAAGTATAACACATAACGCATAACGCATAAAGTATAACACATAACGCATAACGCATTACGCATATTGCATAACGTATAACGCAAAACGCATAACGCATAACGTTACCGCATAAGGCTTGATGCATGACGCATATCGCATAACGCATAACGCATAACTCATAACGTATAACGCAAAACGCATAACGCATAATGCATAACGCATAACGCATAACGCATAACGCATAACGCATAACGCATAACGCATAACGCATAACGCATAAAGCATAACGCATAACGCATAACGCATAACGCAAACTTATAACGCACAACGCATAACGCATAACGCATAACGCATAACGCATAACGCATAACGCATAACGCATAACGCATAACGCATAACGCATAACGCAAAACGCATAACGCATAACGCATAACGCATAACGCATAACGCATAACGCATAACGCATACCGCATAACGCATAACGCATAACGCATAACGCATAACGCATAACGCATAACGCATAACGCATAAAGCATAACGCATATCGCATAACGCATAACGCATAACGCAAACTTATAACGCACAACGCATAACGCATAACGCATAACGCATAACGCATAACGCATAACGCATAACGCATAACGCATAACGCATAACGCATAACGCATAACGCATAACGCATAACGCATAACGCATAACGCATAACGCATAACGCATAACGCATAACGCATAACGCATAACGCATAACGCATAACGCATAACGCATAACGCATAACGCATAACGCATAACGCATAACGCATAACGCATAACGCATAACGCATAACGCATAACGCATAACGCATAACGCATAACGCATAACGCATAACGCATAACGCATAACGCATAACGCATAACGCATAACGCATAACGCATAACGCATAACGCATAACGCATAACGAATAACGCATAACGCATAACGCATAAAGTATAACACATAACGCATAACGCATAAAGTATAACACATAACGCATAACGCATTACGCATATTGCATAACGTATAACGCAAAACGCATAACGCATAACGATACCGCATAAGGCTAGATGCATGACGCATATCGCATAACGCATAACGCATAACACATAACGTATAACGCATAACGCATAACGCATAACGCATAATGCATATCGCATAACGCATAACGCATAACACATAACGCATAACGCATAACGCATAACGCATAACGCATAAAGCATAACGCATAACGCATAACGCATAACGCAAACTTATAACGCACAACGCATAACGTATAACGCATAACGCATAACGCATAACGCATAACGCATAACGCATAACGCATAACGCATAACGCATAACGCATAACGCATAACGCATAACGCATAACGCATAACGCATAACGCATAACGCATAACGCATAACGCATAACGCATAACGCATAACGCATAACGCATAACGCATAACGCATAACGCATAACGCATAACGCATAACGCATAACGCATAACGCATAACGCATAACGCATAACGCATATCGCATAACGCATAACGCATAACGCATAACGCATAACACATAACGCATAACGCATAAAGTATAACACATAACGCATAACGCATTACGCATATTGCATAACGTATAACGCAAAACGCATAACGCATAACGTTACCGCATAAGGCTTGATGCATGACGCATATCGCATAACGCATAACGCATAACACATAACGTATAACGCATAACGCATAACGCATAACGCATAATGCATATCGCATAACGCATAACGCATAACACATATCGCATAACGCATAACGCATAACGCATAACGCATAAAGCATAACGCATAACGCATAACGCATAACGCAAACTTATAACGCACAACGCATAACGTATAACGCATAACGCATAACGCATAACGCATAACGCATAAAGTATAACACATAACGCATAACGCATAAAGTATAACACATAACGCATAACGCATTACGCATATTGCATAACGTATAACGCAAAACGCATAACGCATAACGTTACCGCATAAGGCTTGATGCATGACGCATATCGCATAACGCATAACGCATAACACATAACGTATAACGCATAACGCATAACGCATAACGCATAATGCATATCGCATAACGCATAACGCATAACACATAACGCATAACGCATAACGCATAACGCATAACGCATAAAGCATAACGCATAACGCATAACGCATAACGCAAACTTATAACGCACAACGCATAACGTATAACGCATAACGCATAACGCATAACGCATAACGCATAACGAATAACGCATAACGCATAACGCATAAAGTATAACACATAACGCATAACGCATAAAGTATAACACATAACGCATAACGCATTACGCATATTGCATAACGTATAACGCAAAACGCATAACGCATAACGTTACCGCATAAGGCTTGATGCATGACGCATATCGCATAACGCATAACGCATAACACATAACGTATAACGCATAACGCATAACGCATAACGCATAACGCATATCGCATAACGCATAACGCATAACACATAACGCATAACGCATAACGCATAACGCATAACGCATAAAGCATAACGCATAACGCCTAACGCATAACGCAAACTTATAACGCACAACGCATAACGTATAACGCATAACGCATAACGCATAACGCATAACGCATAACGCATAACGCATAACGCATAACGTATAACGCATAACGCATAACGCATAACGCATAACGCATAACGCATAACGCATAACGCATAACGCATAACGCATAACGCATATCGCATAACACATAACGCATAACCCATAACGCATAACGCATAACGCATAACGCATAACGCATAACGCATAACGCATAACGCATAACGCATAACGCATAACGCATAAAGTATAACACATAACGCATAACGCATAAAGTATAACACATAACGCATAACGCATTACGCATATTGCATAACGTATAACGCAAAACGCATAACGCATAACGTTACCGCATAAGGCTTGATGCATGACGCATATCGCATAACGCATAACGCATAACTCATAACGTATAACGCATAACGCATAACGCATAACGCATAACGCATAACGCATAACGCATAACGCATAACGCATAACGCATAACGCATAACGCATAACGCATAACGCATAACGCATAACGCATAACGCATAACGCATAACGCATAACGCATAACGCATAACGCATAACGCATAACGCATAACGCATAACGCATAACGCATAACGCATAACGCATAACGCATAACGCATAACGCATAACGCATAACGCATAACCCATAACGCATAACGCATAAGGCATAACGCATAACGCATAACGCATAACGCATAACGCATAACGCATAACGCATAACGCATAACGCATAACGCATAACGCATAACGCATAACGCATAACGCATAACGCATAACGCATAACGCATAACGCATAACGCATAACGCATAACGCAAACGCATAAAGCATAACGCATAACGCATAACGCATAACGCAAACTTATAACGCACAACGCATAACGTATAACGCATAACGCATAACGCATAACGCATAACGCATAACGCATAACGCATAACGCATAAAGCATAACGCATAAAGCATAACGCATAACGCATAACGCATAACGCATAAAGCATAACGCATACCGCATAACGCATAACGCATATCGCATACCGTATAACGCATAACGCATAACGCATAAAGCATAACGCATAACGCATAACGCATATCGCATATCGCATAACGCATAACGCATAACGCATAACGCATAACGTATAACGCATAACGCATACCGTATAACGCATAACGCATAACGCATAACGCAAACGTATAACGCACAACGCATAACGAATACAGCAAAACGCATAATGCTTAACGCATAACGGATCACGCATAACGCATAAAGCATAACGCATACCGCATAACGTATAACGCATAACGCATACCGTATAACGCATAACGCATAACGCATAACGCATGACGCATAACGCATAACGCATAACGCATATCGCATAACGCATAACGCATAACGCAAACGTATAACGCACAACGCATAACGAATACAGCAAAACGCATAATGCTTAACGCATAACGGATCACGCATAACGCATAAAGCATAACGCATACCGCATAACGTATAACGCATAACGCATACCGTATAACGCATAACGCATAACGCATGACGCATAACGCAAACGTATAACGCACAACGCATAACGAATACAGCAAAACGCATAATGCTTAACGCATAACTGATCACGCATAACGCATAACGCATAACGCATAACGCATAACGCATATCGAATAACGCATAACGTGTAACTCATAACGCATAACGCATAAAACATAATGCATAACGCATAACGAACAACGGATAACGCATAACGCATAACGAATACCGCAAAACGTATATCGCCTAACACATAACGGATCACGCATAACGCATAACGCATAACGCATAACGCATAACGCATAACGCATAACGCATAAAGCATAACGCATAACGCATAACGCATAACGCAAACTTATAACGCACAACGCATAACGCATAACGCATAACGCATAACGCATAACGCATAACGCATTACGCATAACGCATAAAGTATAACACATAACGCATAACGCATAAAGTATAACACATAACGCATAACGCATTACGCATAACGCATCACGCATAACGCATAACGCATAACGCATAACGCATAACACATAACGCATAACGCATAAAGCATAACGCATATCGCATAACGCATAACGCATAACGCAAACTTATAACGCACAACGCATAACGCATAACGCATAACGCATAACGCATAACGCATAACGCATAACGCATAACGCATAACGCATAACGCATAACGCATAACGCATAACGCATAACGCATAACGCATAACGCATAACGCATAACGCATAACGCATAACGCATAACGCATAACGCATAACGCATAACGCATAACGCATAACGCATAACGCATAACGCATAACGCATAACGCATAACGAATAACGCATAACGCATAACGCATAACGCATAACGCATAACGCATAACGCATATCGCATAACGCATAACGCATAACGCATAACGCATAACGCATAACGCATAACGAATAACGCATAACGCATAACGCATAAAGTATAACACATAACGCATAACGCATAAAGTATAACACATAACGCATAACGCATTACGCATATTGCATAACGTATAACGCAAAACGCATACCGCATAACGTTACCGCATAAGGCTAGATGCATGACGCATATCGCATAACGCATAACACATAACGTATAACGCATAACGCATAACGCATAACGCATAATGCATATCGCATAACGCATAACGCATAACACATAACGCATAACGCATAACGCATAACGCATAACGCATAAAGCATAACGCATAACGCATAACGCATAACGCAAACTTATAACGCACAACGCATAACGTATAACGCATAACGCATAACGCATAACGCATAACGCATAACGCATAACGCATAACGCATAACGCATAACGCATAACGCATAACGCATAACGCATAACGCATAACGCATAACGCATAACGCATAACGCATAACGCATAACGCATAACGCATAACGCATAACGCATAACGCATAACGCATAACGCATAACGCATAACGCATAACGCATAACGCATAACGCATAACGCATATCGCATAACGCATAACGCATAACGCATAACGCATAACGCATAACGCATAACGAATAACGCATAACGCATAACGCATAAAGTATAACACATAACGCATAACGCATAAAGAATAACACATAACGCATAACGCATTACGCATATTGCATAACGTATAACGCAAAACGCATAACGCATAACGTTACCGCATAAGGCTTGATGCATGACGCATATCGCATAACGCATAACGCATAACACATAACGTATAACGCATAACGCATAACGCATAACGCATAATGCATATCGCATAACGCATAACGCATAACACATATCGCATAACGCATAACGCATAACGCATAACGCATAAAGCATAACGCATAACGCATAACGCATAACGCAAACTTATAACGCACAACGCATAACGTATAACGCATAACGCATAACGCATAACGCATAACACATAAAGTATAACACATAACGCATAACGCATAAAGTATAACACATAACGCATAACGCATTACGCATATTGCATAACGTATAACGCAAAACGCATAACGCATAACGTTACCGCATAAGGCTTGATGCATGACGCATATCGCATAACGCATAACGCATAACACATAACGTATAACGCATAACGCATAACGCATAACGCATAATGCATATCGCATAACGCATAACGCATAACACATAACGCATAACGCATAACGCATAACGCATAACGCATAAAGCATAACGCATAACGCATAACGCATAACGCAAACTTATAACGCACAACGCATAACGTATAACGCATAACGCATAACGCATAACGCATAACGCATAACGAATAACGCATAACGCATAACGCATAAAGTATAACACATAACGCATAACGCATAAAGTATAACACATAACGCATAACGCATTACGCATATTGCATAACGTATAACGCAAAACGCATAACGCATAACGTTACCGCATAAGGCTTGATGCATGACGCATATCGCATAACGCATAACGCATAACACATAACGTATAACGCATAACGCATAACGCATAACGCATAATGCATATCGCATAACGCATAACGCATAACACATAACGCATAACGCATAACGCATAACGCATAAAGCATAACGCATAACGCATAACGCATAACGCAAACTTATAACGCACAACGCATAACGTATAACGCATAACGCATAACGCATAACGCATAACGCATAACGCATAACGCATAACGCATAACGTATAACGCATAACGCATAACGCATAACGCATAACGCATAACGCATAACGCATAACGCATAACGCATAACGCATAACGCATATCGCATAACACATAACGCATAACCCATAACGCATAACGCATAACGCATAACGCATAAAGCATAACGCATAACGCATAACGCATAACGCATTACGCATAACGCATAAAGTATAACACATAACGCATAACGCATAAAGTATAACACATAACGCATAACGCATTACGCATATTGCATAACGTATAACGCAAAACGCATAACGCATAACGTTACCGCATAAGGCTTGATGCATGACGCATATCGCATAACGCATAACGCATAACTCATAACGTATAACGCATAACGCATAACGCATAACGCATAACGCATAACGCATAACGCATAACGCATAACGCATAACGCATAACGCATAACGCATAACGCATAACGCATAACGCATAACGCATAACGCATAACGCATAACGCATAACGCATAACGCATAACGCATAACGCATAACGCATAACGCATAACGCATAACGCATAACGCATAACGCATAACGCATAACGCATAACGCATAACGCATAACGCATAACGCATAACGCATAACGCATAACCCATAACGCATAACGCATAAGGCATAACGCATAACGCATAACGCATAACGCATAACGCATAACGCATAACGCATAACGCATAACGCATAACGCATAACGCATAACGCATAACGCATAACGCATAACGCATAACGCATAACGCATAACGCATAACGCAAACGCATAAAGCATAACGCATAACGCATAACGCATAACGCAAACTTATAACGCACAACGCATAACGTATAACGCATAACGCATAACGCATAACGCATAACGCATAACGCATAACGCATAACGCATAAAGCATAACGCATAAAGCATAACGCATAACGCATAACGCATAACGCATAAAGCATAACGCATACCGCATAACGCATAACGCATATCGCATACCGTATAACGCATAACGCATAACGCATAAAGCATAACGCATACCGCATAACGCATAACGCATATCGCATAACGCATAACGCATAACGCATAACGCATAACGTATAACGCATAACGCATACCGTATAACGCATAACGCATAACGCATAACGCAAACGTATAACGCACAACGCATAACGAATACAGCAAAACGCATAATGCTTAACGCATAACGGATCACGCATAACGCATAAAGCATAACGCATACCGCATAACGTATAACGCATAACGCATACCGTATAACGCATAACGCATAACGCATAACGCATGACGCATAACGCATAACGCATAACGCATATCGCATAACGCATAACGCATAACGCAAACGTATAACGCACAACGCATAACGAATACAGCAAAACGCATAATGCTTAACGCATAACGGATCACGCATAACGCATAAAGCATAACGCATACCGCATAACGTATAACGCATAACGCATACCGTATAACGCATAACGCATAACGCATGACGCATAACGCAAACGTATAACGCACAACGCATAACGAATACAGCAAAACGCATAATGCTTAACGCATAACTGATCACGCATAACGCATAACGCATAACGCATAACGCATAACGCATATCGAATAACGCATAACGTGTAACTCATAACGCATAACGCATAAAACATAATGCATAACGCATAACGAACAACGGATAACGCATAACGCATAACGAATACCGCAAAACGTATATCGCCTAACACATAACGGATCACGCATAACGCATAACGCATAACGTATAACGCATAACGCATAACGCATAACGCATAAAGCATAACGCATAACGCATAACGCATAACGCAAACTTATAACGCACAACGCATAACGCATAACGCATAACGCATAACGCATAACGCATAACGCATAACGCATTACGCATAACGCATAAAGTATAACACATAACGCATAACGCATAAAGTATAACACATAACGCATAACGCATTACGCATAACGCATCACGCATAACGCATAACGCATAACGCATAACGCATATCGCATAAAACATAACGCATAAAGCATAACGTACAACGTATAACGCATAACGCATAACGCATAACGCATAACGCATAACGTATATCGCATAACTCATAACGCATAACCCATAACGCATAACGCATAAGGCATAACGCATAACGTTAAAGCATAACGCATAACGCCTAACGCATAACGGATCACGCATAACGCATAACGCATAACGCATAACGCATAACGCATAACGCATAACGCATAACGCATAAAGCATAACGCATAACGCATAACGCATAACGCATATCGAATAACGCATACCGTATAACGCATAACGCATAACGCAAACGTATAACGCACAACGCATAACGAATACAGCAAAACGCATAATGCTTAACGCATAACGAATCACGCATAACGCATAACGCATAACGCATAACGCATAACGCATAACGCATAACGCATAACGCATAACGCATAACGCATAACGCATAACGCATATCGAATAACGCATAACGTGTAACTCATAACGCATAAACGCATAAAGCATAACGCATAACGCATAACGCATAACGCATATCGCATAACGCATAACGCATAACGCATAACGTATAACGCATAACGCATACCGTATAACGCATAATGCATAATGCATAACGCAAACGTATAACGCACAACGCATAATGCATAACGAACAACGGATAACGCATAACGCATAACGCATAACGAATACCGCAAAACGTATATCGCCTAACACATAACGGATCACGCATAAAGCATAACGCATAACGTATAACGCATAACGCATAACGCAAACGTATAGCGCACAACGCATAACGCATAAACCATAACCCATACTTCATAACGCCTAACGCATAATGCACAACGCATAACGAACAACGGAAAACCCATAACGCCCAACGCATAACGCATAACGCCTAATGCATAACGCATAAAGCATAACGCATAACGCATAAATCATAACGTGTAACTCATAACGCATAAACGCATAAAGCATAACGCATGACGCATAACGCATAACGCATATCGCATAACGCATAACGCATAACGCATAACGCATAACGCATAACGCATAACGCATAACGCATATCGAATAACGCATACCGTATAACGCATAACGCATAACGCAAACGTATAACGCACAACGCATAACGAATACAGCAAAACGCATAATGCTTAACGCATAACGAATCACGCATAACGCATAACGCATAACGCATAACGCATAACGCATAACGCATAACGCATAACGCATAACGCATATCGAATAACGCATAACGTGTAACTCATAACGCATAAACGCATAAAGCATAACGCATAACGCATAACGCATAACGCATATCGCATAACGCATAACGCATAACGCATAACGCATAACGCATAACGCATAACGCATAACGCATAAAGCATAACGCATAAAGCATAACGCATAACGCATAACGCATAACGCATAAAGCATAACGCATACCGCATAACGCATAACGCATATCGCATAACGCATAACGCATAACGCATAACGCATAACGTATAACGCATAACGCATACCGTATAACGCATAACGCATAACGCATAAAGCATAACGCATACCGCATAACGCATAACGCATATCGCATAACGCATAACGCATAACGCATAACGTATAACGCATAACGCATACCGTATAACGCATAACGCATAACGCATAACGCAAACGTATAACGCACAACGCATAACGAATACAGCAAAACGCATAATGCTTAACGCATAACGGATCACGCATAACGCATAAAGCATAACGCATACCGCATAACGTATAACGCATAACGCATACCGTATAACGCATAACGCATAACGCATAACGCATAACGCATAACGCATAACGCATAACGCATATCGCATAACGCATAACGCATAACGCATAACGTATAACGCATAACGCATACCGTATAACGCAAAACGCATAACGCATAACGCAAACGTATAACGCACAACGCATAACGAATACAGCAAAACGCATAATGCTTAACGCATAACGGATCACGCATAACGCATAAAGCATAACGCATACCGCATAACGTATAACGCATAACGCATACCGTATAACGCATAACGCATAACGCATGACGCATAACGCAAACGTATAACGCACAACGCATAACGAATACAGCAAAACGCATAATGCTTAACGCATAACTGATCACGCATAACGCATAACGCATAACGCATAACGCATAACGCATAACGCATAACGCATAACGCATAACGCATAACGTGTAACTCATAACGCATAACGCATAAAGCATAATGCATAACGCATAACGAACAACGGATAACGCATAACGCATAACGAATACCGCAAAACGTATATCGCCTAACACATAACGGATCACGCATAACGCATAACGCATAACGTATAACGCATAACGCATAACGCATAACGCATAAAGCATAACGCATAACGCATAACGCATAACGCAAACGTATAACGCACAACGCATAACGCATAACGCATAACGCATAACGCATAACGCATAACGCATTACGCATAACGCATAAAGTATAACACATAACGCATAACGCATAAAGTATAACACATAACGCATAACGCATTACGCATAACGCATCACGCATAACGCATAACGCATAAGGCATAACGCATAACGCATAACGCATAACGCATAACGCATAACGCATAACGCATAACGCATAACGCATAACGCATAACGCATAACGCATAACGCATAACGCATAACGCATAACGCAAACGCATAAAGCATAACGCATAACGCATAACGCATAACGCAAACTTATAACGCACAACGCATAACGTATAACGCATAACGCATAACGCATAACGCATAACGCATAACGCATAACGCATAACGCATAAAGCATAACGCATAAAGCATAACGCATAACGCATAACGCATAACGCATAAAGCATAACGCATACCGCATAACGCATAACGCATATCGCATAACGCATAACGCATAACGCATAACGCATAACGTATAACGCATAACGCATACCGTATAACGCATAACGCATAACGCATAAAGCATAACGCATACCGCATAACGCATAACGCATATCGCATAACGCATAACGCATAACGCATAACGCATAACGTATAACGCATAACGCATACCGTATAACGCATAACGCATAACGCATAACGCAAACGTATAACGCACAACGCATAACGAATACAGCAAAACGCATAATGCTTAACGCATAACGGATCACGCATAACGCATAAAGCATAACGCATACCGCATAACGTATAACGCATAACGCATACCGTATAACGCATAACGCATAACGCATAACGCATAACGCATAACGCATAACGCATAACGCATATCGCATAACGCATAACGCATAACGCAAACGTATAACGCACAACGCATAACGAATACAGCAAAACGCATAATGCTTAACGCATAACGGATCACGCATAACGCATAAAGCATAACGCATACCGCATAACGTATAACGCATAACGCATACCGTATAACGCATAACGCATAACGCATGACGCATAACGCAAACGTATAACGCACAACGCATAACGAATACAGCAAAACGCATAATGCTTAACGCATAACTGATCACGCATAACGCATAACGCATAACGCATAACGCATATCGAATAACGCATAACGTGTAACTCATAACGCATAACGCATAAAACATAATGCATAACGCATAACGAACAACGGATAACGCATAACGCATAACGAATACCGCAAAACGTATATCGCCTAACACATAACGGATCACGCATAACGCATAACGCATAACGTATAACGCATAACGCATAACGCATAACGCATAAAGCATAACGCATAACGCATAACGCATAACGCATAACGCATAACGCAAACTTATAACGCACAACGCATAACGCATAACGCATAACGCATAACGCATAACGCATAACGCATAACGCATTACGCATAACGCATAAAGTATAACACATAACGCATAACGCATAAAGTATAACACATAACGCATAACGCATTACGCATAACGCATCACGCATAACGCATAACGCATAACGCATAACGCATATCGCATAAAACATAACGCATAAAGCATAACGTACAACGTATAACGCATAACGCATAACGCATAACGCATAACGCATAACGCATAACGTATATCGCATAACTCATAACGCATAACCCATAACGCATAACGCATAAGGCATAACGCATAACGTTAAAGCATAACGCATAACGCCTAACGCATAACGGATCACGCATAACGCATAAAGCATAACGCATAAAGCATAACGCATAACGCATAACGCATAACGCATAACGCATAAAGCATAACGCATAACGCATAACGCATAACGCATATCGAATAACGCATACCGTATAACGCATAACGCATAACGCAAACGTATAACGCACAACGCATAACGAATACAGCAAAACGCATAATGCTTAACGCATAACGAATCACGCATAACGCATAACGCATAACGCATAACGCATAACGCATAACGCATAACGCATAACGCATAACGCATATCGAATAACGCATAACGAGTAACTCATAACGCATAAACGCATAAAGCATAACGCATAACGCATAACGCATAACGCATATCGCATAACGCATAACGCATAACGCATAACGAATAACGCATAACGCATACCGTATAACGCATAATGCATAATGCATAACGCAAACGTATAACGCACAACGCATAATGCATAACGAACAACGGATAACGCATAACGCATAACGCATAACGAATACCGCAAAACGTATATCGCCTAACACATAACGGATCACGCATAAAGCATAACGCATAACGTATAACGCATAACGCATAACGCAAACGTATAGCGCACAACGCATAACGCATAAACCATAACCCATACTTCATAACGCCTAACGCATAATGCACAACGCATAACCAACAACGGAAAACCCATAACGCCCAACGCATAACGCATAACGCCTAATGCATAACGCATAAAGCATAACGCATAACGCATAAATCATAACGTGTAACTCATAACGCATAAACGCATAAAGCATAACGCATGACGCATAACGCATAACGCATATCGCATAACGCATAACGCATAACGCATAACGCATAACGCATAACGCATAACGCATAACGCATAACGCATAACGCATAAAGCATAACGCATACCGCATAACGCATAACGCATATCGCATAACGCATAACGCATAACGCATAACGCATAACGTATAACGCATAACGCATACCGTATAACGCATAACGCATAACGCATAAAGCATAACGCATACCGCATAACGCATAACGCATATCGCATAACGCATAACGCATAACGCATAACGTATAACGCATAACGCATACCGTATAACGCATAACGCATAACGCATAACGCAAACGTATAACGCACAACGCATAACGAATACAGCAAAACGCATAATGCTTAACGCATAACGGATCACGCATAACGCATAAAGCATAACGCATACCGCATAACGTATAACGCATAACGCATACCGTATAACGCATAACGCATAACGCATAACGCATGACGCATAACGCATAACGCATAACGCATATCGCATAACGCATAACGCATAACGCATAACGTATAACGCATAACGCATACCGTATAACGCAAAACGCATAACGCATAACGCAAACGTATAACGCACAACGCATAACGAATACAGCAAAACGCATAATGCTTAACGCATAACGGATCACGCATAACGCATAAAGCATAACGCATACCGCATAACGTATAACGCATAACGCATACCGTATAACGCATAACGCATAACGCATGACGCATAACGCAAACGTATAACGCACAACGCATAACGAATACAGCAAAACGCATAATGCTTAACGCATAACTGATCACGCATAACGCATAACGCATAACGCATAACGCATAACGCATAACGCATATCGAATAACGCATAACGTGTAACTCATAACGCATAACGCATAAAGCATAATGCATAACGCATAACGAACAACGGATAACGCATAACGCATAACGAATACCGCAAAACGTATATCGCCTAACACATAACGGATCACGCATAACGCATAACGCATAACGCATAACGCATAACGCATAACGCATAACGCATAAAGCATAACGCATAACGCATAACGCATAACGCAAACTTATAACGCACAACGCATAACGCATAACGCATAACGCATAACGCATAACGCATAACGCATTACGCATAACGCATAAAGTATAACACATAACGCATAACGCATAAAGTATAACACATAACGCATAACGCATTACGCATAACGCATCACGCATAACGCATAACGCATAACGCATATCGCATAAAACATAACGCATAAAGCATAACGTACAACGTATAACGCATAACGCATAACGCATAACGCATAACGCATAACGCATAACGCATAACGTATATCGCATAACTCATAACGCATAACGCATAACGCATATCGAATAACGCATAACGTGTAACTCATAACGCATAAACGCATAACGCATAACGCATAACGCATATCGCATAACACATAACGCATAACCCATAACGCATAACGCATAACGCATAACGCATAACGCATAACGCATAACGCATAACGCATAACGCATAACGCATTACGCATAACGCATAAAGTATAACACATAACGCATAACGCATAAAGTATAACACATAACGCATAACGCATTACGCATATTGCATAACGTATAACGCAAAACGCATAACGCATAACGTTACCGCATAAGGCTTGATGCATGACTCATATCGCATAACGCATAACGCATAACTCATAACGTATAACGCATAACGCATAACGCATAACGCATAACGCATAACGCATAACGCATAACGCATAACGCATAACGCATAACGCATAACGCATAACGCATAACGCATAACGCATAACGCATAACGCATAACGCATAACGCATAACGCATAACGCATAACGCATAACGCATAACGCATAACGCATAACGCATAACGCATAACGCATAACGCATAACGCATAACGCATAACGCATAACGCATAACGCATAACCCATAACGCATAACGCATAACCCATAACGCATAACGCATAAGGCATAACGCATAACGCATAACGCATAACGCATAACGCATAACGCATAACGCATAACGCATAACGCATAACGCATAACGCATAACGCATAACGCATAACGCAAACGTATAAAGCATAACGCATAACGCATAACGCATAACGCAAACTTATAACGCACAACGCATAACGTATAACGCATAACGCATAACGCATAACGCATAACGCATAACGCATAACGCATAACGCATAACGCATAAAGCATAACGCATAAAGCATAACGCATAACGCATAACGCATAACGCATAAAGCATAACGCATACCGCATAACGCATAACGCATATCGCATAACGCATAACGCATAACGCATAACGCATAACGTATAACGCATAACGCATACCGTATAACGCATAACGCATAACGCATAAAGCATAACGCATACCGCATAACGCATAACGCATATCGCATAACGCATAACGCATAACGCATATCGCATAACGCATAACGCATAACGCATAACGTATAACGCATAACGCATACCGTATAACGCATAATGCATAATGCATAACGCAAACGTATAACGCACAACGCATAATGCATAACGAACAACGGATAACACATAACGCATAACGCATAACGAATACCGCAAAACGTATATCGCCTAACACATAACGGATCACGCATAAAGCATAACGCATAACGTATAACGCATAACGCATAACGCAAACGTATAGCGCACAACGTATAACGCATAAACCATAACCCATACTTCATAACGCCTAACGCATAATGCACAACGCATAACGAACAACGGAAAACCCATAACGCCCAACGCATAACGCATAACGCCTAATGCATAACGCATAAAGCATAACGCATAACGCATAAATCATAACGTGTAACTCATAACGCATAAACGCATAAAGCATAACGCATGACGCATAACGCATAACGCATATCGCATAACGCATAACGCATAACGCATAACGCATAACGCATAACGCATAACGCATATCGAATAACGCATACCGTATAACGCATAACGCATAACGCAAACGTATAACGCACAACGCATAACGAATACAGCAAAACGCATAATGCTTAACGCATAACGAATCACGCATAACGCATAACGCATAACGCATAACGCATAACGCATAACGCATAACGCATAACGCATATCGAATAACGCATAACGTGTAACTCATAACGCATAAACGCATAAAGCATAACGCATAACGCATAACGCATAACGCATATCGCATAACGCATAACGCATAACGCATAACGCATAACGCATAACGCATAACGCATAACGCATAACGCATAACGCATAACGCATAAAGCATAACGCATACCGCATAACGCATAACGCATATCGCATAACGCATAACGCATAACGCATAACGCATAACGTATAACGCATAACGCATACCGTATAACGCATAACGCATAACGCATAACGCATAACGCATACCGCATAACGCATAACGCATATCGCATAACGCATAACGCATAACGCATAACGTATAACGCATAACGCATACCGTATAACGCATAACGCATAACGCATAACGCAAACGTATAACGCACAACGCATAACGAATACAGCAAAACGCATAATGCTTAACGCATAACGGATCACGCATAACGCATAAAGCATAACGCATACCGCATAACGTATAACGCATAACGCATACCGTATAACGCATAACGCATAACGCATAACGCATGACGCATAACGCATAACGCATAACGCATATCGCATAACGCATAACGCATAACGCATAACGTATAACGCATAACGCATACCGTATAACGCAAAACGCATAACGCATAACGCAAACGTATAACGCACAACGCATAACGAATACAGCAAAACGCATAAAGCTTAACGCATAACGGATCACGCATAACGCATAAAGCATAACGCATACCGCATAACGTATAACGCATAACGCATACCGTATAACGCATAACGCATAACGCATGACGCATAACGCAAACGTATAACGCACAACGCATAACGAATACAGCAAAACGCATAATGCTTAACGCATAACTGATCACGCATAACGCATAACGCATAACGCATAACGCATAACGCATAACGCATATCGAATAACGCATAACGTGTAACTCATAACGCATAACGCATAAAGCATAATGCATAACGCATAACGAACAACGGATAACGCATAACGCATAACGAATACCGCAAAACGTATATCGCCTAACACATAACGGATCACGCATAACGCATAACGCATAACGTATAACGCATAACGCATAACGCATAACGCATAAAGCATAACGCATAACGCATAACGCATAACGCAAACGTATAACGCACAACGCATAACGCATAACGCATAACGCATAACACATAACGCATAACGCATAACGCATTACGCATAACGCATAAAGTATAACACATAACGCATAACGCATAAAGTATAACACATAACGCATAACGCATTACGCATAACGCATCACGCATAACGCATAACGCATAACGCATATCGCATAAAACATAACGCATAAAGCATAACGTACAACGTATAACGCATAACGCATAACGCATAACGCATAACGCATAACGCATAACGCATAACGTATATCGCATAACTCATAACGCATAACCCATAACGCATAACGCATAAGGCATAACGCATAACGTTAAAGCATAACGCATAACGCCTAACGCATAACGGATCACGCATAACGCATAAAGCATAACGCATAAAGCATAACGCATAACGCATAACGCATAACGCATAAAGCATAACGCATAACGCATAACGCATAACGCATATCGAATAACGCATACCGTATAACGCATAACGCATAACGCAAACGTATAACGCACAACGCATAACGAATACAGCAAAACGCATAATGCTTAACGCATAACGAATCACGCATAACGCATAACGCATAACGCATAACGCATAACGCATAACGCATAACGCATAACGCATAACGCATATCGAATAACGCATAACGTGTAACTCATAACGCATAACGCATAAAGCATAACGCATAACGCATAAAGCATAACGCATAACGCATAACGCATAACGCATAAAGCATAACGCATAACGCATAACGCGTAACGAATAACGCATAACGCATAACGCATAACGCATAACGCATAACGCATAACGCATAACGCATAACGCATAACGCATAACGCATTACGCATAACGCATAAAGTATAACACAACGCATAACGCATAAAGTATAACACATAACGCATAACGCATTACGCATATTGCATAACGTATAACGCAAAACGCATAACGCATAACGTTACCGCATAAGGCTTGATGCATGACGCATATCGCATAACGCATAACGCATAACTCATAACGTATAACGCATAACGCATAACGCATAATGCATAACGCATAACGCATAACGCATAACGCATAACGCATAACGCATAACGCATAACGCATAACGCATAACGCATAACGCATAACGCATAACGCATAACGCATAACGCATAAAGCATAACGCATAACGCATCACGCATAACGCATAAAGCATAACGCATAACGCATATCGCATAAAACATAACGCATCACGCATAACGTACAATGTATAACGCATAACGCATAACGCATAACGCATAACGCATAACGCATAACGCATAACGTATATCGCATAACACATAACGCATAACCCATAACGCATAACGCATAAGGCATAACTCATAACGTTAACGCATAACGCATAACGCCTAACGCTTAACGGATCACGCATAACGCATAAAGCATAACGCATAACGCATAACGCATAACGCATAACGCATAACGCATAAAGCATAACGCATACCGCATAACGCATAACGCATAACGCATAACGCATAACGCATAACGCATAACGCATAACGCATAACGCAAAACGCAAAACGCATAACGCATAACGAATAACGCATAACGCATAACGCATAACGCATAACGCATAACGCATAACGCATAACGCATAACGCATAACGCATAACGCATATCGCATAACACATAACGCATAACCCATAACGCATAACGCATAACGCATAACGCATAACGCATAACGCATAACGCATAACGCATAACGCATTACGCATAACGCATAAAGTATAACACATAACGCATAACGCATAAAGTATAACACATAACGCATAACGCATTACGCATATTGCATAACGTATAACGCAAAACGCATAACGCATAACGTTACCGCATAAGGCTTGATGCATGACGCATATCGCATAACGCATAACGCATAACTCATAACGTATAACGCATAACGCATAACGCATAACGCATAACGCATAACGCATAACGCATAACGCATAACGCATAACGCATAACGCATAACGCATAACGCATAACGCATAACGCATAACGCATAACGCATAACGCATAACGCATAACGCATAACGCATAACGCATAACGCATAACGCATAACGCATAACGCATAACGCATAACGCATAACGCATAACGCATAACGCATAACGCATAACGCATAACGCATAACGCATAACGCATAACGCATAACGCATAACGCATAACGCATAACGCATAACGCATAACGCATAACGCATAACGCATAACGCATAACGCATAACCCATAACGCATAACGCATAAGGCATAACGCATAACGCATAACGCATCACGCATAACGCAAAACGCATCACGCATAACGCATAACGCATAACGCATAACGCATAACGCATAACGCATAACGCATAACGCATAACGCATAACGCATAACGCATAACGCATAACGCATAACGCAAACGCATAAAGCATAACGCATAACGCATAACGCATAACGCAAACTTATAACGCACAACGCATAACGTATAACGCATAACGCATAACGCATAACGCATAACGCATAACGCATAACGCATAACGCATAAAGCATAACGCATAAAGCATAACGCATAACGCATAACGCATAACGCATAAAGCATAACGCATACCGCATAACGCATAACGCATATCGCATAACGCATAACGCATAACGCATAACGCATAACGTATAACGCATAACGCATACCGTATAACGCATAACGCATAACGCATAAAGCATAACGCATACCGCATAACGCATAACGCATAACGCATAACGCATAACGCATAACGCATAACGCATAACGCATAACGCATAACGCATACCGTATAACGCATAACGCATAACGCATAACGCAAACGTATAACGCACAACGCATAACGAATACAGCAAAACGCATAATGCTTAACGCATAACGGATCACGCATAACGCATAAAGCATAACGCATACCGCATAACGTATAACGCATAACGCATACCGTATAACGCATAACGCATAACGCATAACGCAAACGTATAACGCACAACGCATAACGAATACAGCAAAACGCATAATGCTTAACGCATAACGGATCACGCATAACGCATAAAGCATAACGCATACCGCAGAACGTATAACGCATAACGCATACCGTATAACGCATAACGCATAACGCATAACGCATGACGCATAACGCATAACGCATAACGCATATCGCATAACGTATAACGCATAACGCAAACGTATAACGAACAACGCATAACGAATACAGCAAAACGCATAATGCTTAACGCATAACGGATCACGCATAACGCATAAAGCATAACGCATACCGCATAACGTATAACGCATAACGCATACCGTATAACGCATAACGCATAACGCATGACGCATAACGCAAACGTATAACGCACAACGCATAACGAATACAGCAAAACGCATAATGCTTAACGCATAACTGATCACGCATAACGCATAACGCATAACGCATAACGCATAACGCATAACGCATATCGAATAACGCATAACGTGTAACTCATAACGCATAACGCATAAAACATAATGCATAACGCATAACGAACAACGGATAACGCATAACGCATAACGAATACCGCAAAACGTATATCGCCTAACACATAACGGATCACGCATAACGCATAACGCATAACGTATAACGCATAACGCATAACGCATAACGCATAAAGCATAACGCATAACGCATAACGCATAACGCAAACTTATAACGCACAACGCATAACGCATAACGCATAACGCATAACGCATAACGCATAACGCATAACGCATTACGCATAACGCATAAAGTATAACACATAACGCATAACGCATAACGCATATCGCATAAAACATAACGCATAAAGCATAACGTACAACGTATAACGCATAACGCATAACGCATAACGCATAACGCATAACGCATAACGTATATCGCATAACTCATAACGCATAACCCATAACGCATAACGCATAAGGCATAACGCATAACGTTAAAGCATAACGCATAACGCCTAACGCATAACGGATCACGCATAACGCATAAAGCATAACGCATAAAGCATAACGCATAACGCATAACGCATAACGCATAAAGCATAACGCATAACGCATAACGCATAACGCATATCGAATAACGCATACCGTATAACGCATAACGCATAACGCAAACGTATAACGCACAACGCATAACGAATACAGCAAAACGCATAATGCTTAACGCATAACGAATCACGCATAACGCATAACGCATAACGCATAACGCATAACGCATAACGCATAACGCATAACGCATAACGCATAACGCATAACGCATAACGCATATCGAATAACGCATAACGTGTAACTCATAACGCATAAATGCATAAAGCATAACGCATAACGCATAACGCATAACGCATATCGCATAACGCATAACGCATAACGCATAACGTATAACGCATAACGCATACCGTATAACGCATAATGCATAATGCATAACGCAAACGTATAACGCACAACGCATAATGCATAACGAACAACGGATAACGCATAACGCATAACGCATAACGAATACCGCAAAACGTATATCGCCTAACACATAACGGATCACGCATAAAGCATAACGCATAACGTATAACGCATAACGCATAACGCAAACGTATAGCGCACAACGCATAACGCATAAACCATAACCCATACTTCATAACGCCTAACGCATAATGCACAACGCATAACGAACAACGGAAAACCCATAACGCCCAACGCATAACGCATAACGCCTAATGCATAACGCATAAAGCATAACGCATAACGCATAAATCATAACGTGTAACTCATAACGCATAAACGCATAAAGCATAACGCATAACGCATAACGCATAACGCATATCGCATAACGCATAACGCATAACGCATAACGCATAACGCATAACGCATAACGCATATCGAATAACGCATAACGTGTAACTCATAACGCATAAACGCATAAAGCATAACGCATAACGCATAACGCATAACGCATATCGCATAACGCATAACGCATAACGCATAACGTATAACGCATAACGCATACCGTATAACGCATAATGCATAATGCATAACGCAAACGTATAACGCACAACGCATAATGCATAACGAACAACGGATAACGCATAACGCATAACGCATAACGAATACCGCAAAACGTATATCGCCTAACACATAACGGATCACGCATAAAGCATAACGCATAACGTATAACGCATAACGCATAACGCAAACGTATAGCGCACAACGCATAACGCATAAACCATAACCCATACTTCATAACGCCTAACGCATAATGCACAACGCATAACGAACAACGGAAAACCCATAACGCCCAACGCATAACGCATAACGCCTAATGCATAACGCATAAAGCATAACGCATAACGCATAAATCATAACGTGTAACTCATAACGCATAAACGCATAAAGCATAACGCATAACGCATAACGCATAACGCATATCGCATAACGCATAACGCATAACGCATAACGCATAACGCATAACGCATAACGCATATCGAATAACGCATACCGTATAACGCATAACGCATAACGCAAACGTATAACGCACAACGCATAACGAATACAGCAAAACGCATAATGCTTAACGCATAACGAATCACGCATAACGCATAACGCATAACGCATAACGCATAACGCATAACGCATAACGCATAACGCATAACGCATAACGCATATCGAATAACGCATAACGTGTAACTCATAACGCATAAACGCATAAAGCATAACGCATAACGCATAACGCATAACGCATATCGCATAACGCATAACGCATAACGCATAACGCATAACGCATAACGCATAACGCATAACGCATAACGCATAAAGCATAACGCATAAAGCATAACGCATAACGCATAACGCATAACGCATAAAGCATAACGCATACCGCATAACGCATAACGCATATCGCATAACGCATAACGCATAACGCATAACGCATAACGCATATCGCATAACGCATAACGCATAACGCATAACGCATAACGCATAACGCATAACGCATAACGCATAATGCATAATGCATAACGCAAACGTATAACGCACAACGCATAATGCATAACGAACAACGGATAACGCATAACGCATAACGCATAACGAATACCGCAAAACGTATATCGCCTAACACATAACGGATCACGCATAAAGCATAACGCATAACGTATAACGCATAACGCATAACGCAAACGTATAGCGCACAACGCATAACGCATAAACCATAACCCATACTTCATAACGCCTAACGCATAATGCACAACGCATAACGAACAACGGAAAACCCATAACGCCCAACGCATAACGCATAACGCCTAATGCATAACGCATAAAGCATAACGCATAACGCATAAATCATAACGTGTAACTCATAACGCATAAACGCATAAAGCATAACGCATAACGCATAACGCATAACGCATATCGCATAACGCATAACGCATAACGCATAACGCATAACGCATAACGCATAACGCATATCGAATAACGCATACCGTATAACGCATAACGCATAACGCAAACGTATAACGCACAACGCATAACGAATACAGCAAAACGCATAATGCTTAACGCATAACGGATCACGCATAACGCATAACGCATAACGCATAACGCATAACGCATAACGCATAACGCATAACGCATAACGCATAACGCATATCGAATAACGCATAACGTGTAACTCATAACGCATAAACGCATAAAGCATAACGCATAACGCATAACGCATAACGCATATCGCATAACGCATAACGCATAACGCATAACGCATAACGCATAACGCATAACGCATAACGCATAACGCATAACGCATAAAGCATAACGCATAAAGCATAACGCATAACGCATAACGCATAACGCATAAAGCATAACGCATACCGCATAACGCATAACGCATATCGCATAACGCATAACGCATAACGCATAACGCATAACGTATAACGCATAACGCATACCGTATAACGCATAACGCATAACGCATAAAGCATAACGCATACCGCATAACGCATAACGCATATCGCATAACGCATAACGCATAATGCATAACGTATAACGCATAACGCATACCGTATAACGCATAACGCATAACGCATAACGCAAACGTATAACGCACAACGCATAACGAATACAGCAAAACGCATAATGCTTAACGCATAACGGATCACGCATAACGCATAAAGCATAACGCATACCGCATAACGTATAACGCATAACGCATACCGTATAACGCATAACGCATAACGCATAACGCATAACGCATAACGCATAACGCATAACGCATATCGCATAACGCATGACGCATAACGCAAACGTATAACGCACAACGCATAACGAATACAGCAAAACGCATAATGCTTAACGCATAACTGATCACGCATAACGCATAACGCATAACGCATAACGCATAACGCATAACGCATATCGAATAACGCATAACGTGTAACTCATAACGCATAACGCATAAAGCATAATGCATAACGCATAACGAACAACGGATAACGCATAACGCATAACGAATACCACAAAACGTATATCGCCTAACACATAACGGATCACGCATAACGCATAACGCATAACGTATAACGCATAACGCATAACGCATAACGCATAAAGCATAACGCATAACGCATAACGCATAACGCAAACTTATAACGCACAACGCATAACGCATAACGCATAACGCATAACGCATAACGCATAACGCATTACGCATAACGCATAAAGTATAACACATAACGCATAACGCATAAAGTATAACACATAACGCATAACGCATTACGCATAACGCATCACGCATAACGCATAACGCATAACGCATAACGCATATCGCATAAAACATAACGCATAAAGCATAACGTACAACGTATAACGCATAACGCATAACGCATAACGCATAACGCATAACGCATAACGCATAACGTATATCGCATAACTCATAACGCATAACCCATAACGCATAACGCATAAGGCATAACGCATAACGTTAAAGCATAACGCATAACGCCTAACGCATAACGGATCACGCATAACGCATAAAGCATAACGCATAAAGCATAACGCATAACGCATAACGCATAACGCATAAAGCATAACGCATAACGCATAACGCATAACGCATATCGAATAACGCATACCGTATAACGCATAACGCATAACGCAAACGTATAACGCACAACGCATAACGAATACAGCAAAACGCATAATGCTTAACGCATAACGAATCACGCATAACGCATAACGCATAACGCATAACGCATAACGCATAACGCATAACGCATAACGCATAACGCATATCGAATAACGCATAACGTGTAACTCATAACGCAAACTTATAACGCACAACGCATAACGCATAACGCATAAAGCATAACGCATAACGCATAACGCATAACGCATAAAGCATAACGCATAACGCATAACGCGTAACGAATAACGCATAACGCATAACGCATAACGCATAACGCATAACGCATAACGCATAACGCATAACGCATAACGCATTACGCATAACGCATAAAGTATAACACAACGCATAACGCATAAAGTATAACACATAACGCATAACGCATTACGCATATTGCATAACGTATAACGCAAAACGCATAACGCATAACGTTACCGCATAAGGCTTGATGCATGACGCATATCGCATAACGCATAACGCATAACTCATAACGTATAACGCATAACGCATAACGCATAATGCATAACGCATAACGCATAACGCATAACGCATAACGCATAACGCATAACGCATAACGCATAACGCATAACGCATAACGCATAACGCATAACGCAAAACGCAAAACGCATAACGCATAACGCATAACGCATAACGCATAACGCATAACGCATAACGCATAACGCATAACGCATAACGCATAACGCATAACGCATAACGCATATCGCATAACACATAACGCATAACCCATAACGCATAACGCATAACGCATAACGCATAACGCATAACGCATAACGCATAACGCATAACGCATTACGCATAACGCATAAAGTATAACACATAACGCATAACGCATAAAGTATAACACATAACGCATAACGCATTACGCATATTGCATAACGTATAACGCAAAACGCATAACGCATAACGTTACCGCATAAGGCTTGATGCATGACGCATATCGCATAACGCATAACGCATAACTCATAACGTATAACGCATAACGCATAACGCATAACGCATAACGCATAACGCATAACGCATAACGCATAACGCATAACGCATAACGCATAACGCATAACGCATAACGCATAACGCATAACGCTTAACGCATGACGCATAACGCATAACGCATAACGCATAACGCATAACGCATAACGCATAACGCATAAAGCATAACGCATAACGCATAACGCATTACGCATAACGCATAAAGTATAACACAACGCATAACGCATAAAGCATAACGTACAACGTATAACGCATAACGCATAACGAACAACGGATAACGCATAACGCATAAGGCATAACGCATAACGTTAACGCATAACGCATAACGCCTAACGCATAACGCAAACGTATAACGCACAACGCATAACGCATAACGAACAACGGATAACGCATAACGCATAACGCATAACGAATACCGCAAAACGTATATCGACTAACACATAACGGATCACGCATAACGCATAACGCATAACGTATAACGCATAACGCATAACGCATAACGCATAACGCATAACGCATAACGCATAACGCATAACGCATATCGCATACCGCATAACGCATAACGTATAACGCATAACGCATACCGTATAACGCATAACGCATAACGCATAACGCATAATGCATAACGCAAACGTATAACGCACAACGCATAACGCATAACGCATAACGCATAAGGCATAACATATAACGTATAACGCATATCGCACAACGCATAACGCATAACGCATAACGCATAACGCATAACATATAACGCATAACGCATAACGCATAACGCATAACGCATAACGCATAAAGCAAAACGCATAACGCAAACGTAAAACGCACAACGTATAACGCATAACGCATAACGCATAACGCATAACATATAACGCATAACGCATAACGCATAACGCATAACGCATAACGCATAACGCATAACGCATAACGCATAACGCATAACGCATAACGCATAACCATAACGCATAACGCATAACCCATAACGCATAACGCATAACGCATAACGTATAACGCATAACGCATACCGTATAACGCATAATGCATAACGCATAACGCATAACGCATAACGCATAACGCATAACGCATAACGTATAACGCATAACGCATACCGTATAACGCATAACGCATAACGTAAACGTATAGCGCACAACGCATAATGCATAAACCATAACCCTTACTTCATAACGCATAACGCATAATGCACAACGCATAACGAACACCGGAAAACCCATAACGCCTAACGCATAACGGATCACGAATAACGCATAATGCATAACGCATAAATCATAACGAATACCGCAAATCGCATAACGCCTAACGCATAACGGATCACGCATGACGCATAAAGCATAACGCATAACGCATAACGCATAACGCATAACGCATAACGCATAACGCATAACGCATAACGCATATCGCATAACGCATAAATCATAACCCATAACGCACAACGCATAAGGCATAATGCACAACGCATAACGAATACCGCAAAACGCATAACGCATAACGCATAACGCATAACTCATAACGCATAACGCATAACGCCTAACGCATAACGGATCACGCATGACGCATAAAGCATAACGCATAACGCATAACGCATAACGCATAACGCATAACGCATAACGCATATCGCATAACGCATAAATCATAACCCATAACGCACAACGCATAACGCATAATGCACAACGCATAACGAATACCGCAAAACGCATAACGCATAACGCATAACTCATAACGCATAACGCATAACGCACACCGTATAACGCATAACGCATAACGCATAACGCATAAAGCATAACGCATAACGCATAACGCATAATGCAAACGTATAACGCCCAACGCATAAAGCATAACGAACAACCCATAACGCATAATCCATAACGCATAACGCATAACGCATAACGCATAACGCATAACGCATAACGCATAAAGTATAACGCATAACGCATAACGCATAACGCAAACTTATAACGCACAACGCATAGCGCATAACGCATAACGCATAACGCATAACGCATAACGCATAACGCATAACGCATAACGCATAACGCATAACGCATAACGCATAACGCATAACGGATCACGCATAACGCATAACGCATAACGCATAACGCATAACGCATAACGCATAACGCATAACGCATAACGCATAATGCATAACGCATAACGCATAACGCATACCGTATAACGCATAACGCATAACGCATAACGCATAACGCATAACATATAACGTATAACGCATAACGCACAACGCATAACGCATAACGCATAACGCATAACGCATAACGCATAACATATAACGCATAACGCATAACGCATAACGCATAACGCATACCGTATAACGCATAACGCATAACGCACACGTATAACGCACAACGCATAACGCATAACGCATAACGCATAACATATAACGTATAACGCATAACGCACAACGCATAACGCATAACGCATAACGCATAACGCATAACGCATAACGCATAACATATAACGTATAACGCATAACGCATAACGCATAACATATAACGCATAACGCATAACGCATAACGCATAACGCATACCGTATAACGCATAACGCATAACGCATAACGCACACGTATAACGCACAACGCATAACGCATAACGCATAACGCATAACGCATAACATATAACGTATAACGCATAACGCACAACGCATAACGCATAACGCATAACGCATAACGCATAACATTTAACGCATAACGCATAACGCATAACGCATAACGCATAACGCATAACGCATAACCATAACGCATAACGCATAACCCATAACGCATAACGAATAACGCATAACGCATAACGCATAACGCATAACGCATAACGCATAACGCATAACGCATAACGCATAACGCATAACGCATAACGCATAACGCATAACGCATAACGCGTAACGCATAACGCATAACGCGTAACGCATAACGCATAACGCGTAACGCATAACGCATAACGCATAACGCATAACGCATAACGCATAACGTATAACGCATAACGCATAACGCATAACGCATAACGCATAACGCATAACGCATAACCATAACGCATAACGCATAACCCATAACGCATAACGAATAACGCATAACGTATAACGCATAACGCATACCGTATAACGCATAATGCATAACGCATAACGCATAACGCATAACGCATAACGCATAACGTATAACGCATAACGCATACCGTATAACGCATAACGCATAACGCATAACGCAAACGTATAGCGCACAACGCATAATGCATAAACCATAACCCTTACTTCATAACGCATAACGCATAATGCACAACGCATAACGCATAACGCATAACGTATAACTCATAACGCATACCGTATAACGCATAATGCATAACACATAACGCATAACGCATAACGCATAACGCATAACGCATAACGTATAACGCATAACGCATACCGTATAACGCATAACGCATAACGCATAACGCAAACGTATAGCGCACAACGCATAATGCATAAACCATAACCCTTACTTCATAACGCCATAACGCATAATGCACAACGCATAACGAACACCGGAAAACCCATAACGCATAACGCATAATGCATAACGCATAAAGCATAACGCATAACGCATAACGCATAACGCATAACGCATAACGCCTAACGCATAACGGATCACGCATAACGCATAACCCATAACGCATAACGCATAACGCATAACCATAACGCATAACGCATAACGCATAACGCATAACAGCATAACCATAACGCATAACGCATAACCCATAACGCATAACGCATACCGCATAACGTATAACGCATAACGCATACCGTATAACGCATAATGCATAACGCATAACGCATAACGCATAACGCATAACGCATAACGCATAAAGCAAAACGCATAACGCAAACGTATAACGCACAACGCATAACGCATAACGCATAACGCATAAGGCATAACGCATAACGTATAACGCATAACGCATAACGCATAACGCATAACGCATAACGCATAACCATAACGCATAACGCATAACGCATAACGCATAACGCATAACGCATAACGTATAACGCATAACGCATAACACATAACGCATAACGTGTAACTCATAACGCATAACGCATAAAGCATAACGCATAACGCATAACGCATATCGCATAACGCATAATACATAACGTATAACGCATAACGCATACCGTATAACGCATAACGCATAACGCATAACGCAAACGTATAACGCACAACGCATAACGCATATCGCATAACGCATAACATATAACGTATAACGCATATCGCACAACGCATAACGCATAACGCATAACGCATAACGCATAACGCATAACGCATAACGCATAACGCATAACGCATAACGCATAACGCATAACGCATAACGCATAACGCATAACGCATAATGCATAACGCATAACGCATAACGCATACCGTATAACGCATAACGCATAACGCATAACGCATAACGCATAACATATAACGTATAACGCATAACGCACAACGCATAACGCATAACGCATAACGCATAACGCATAACGCATAACATATAACGCATAACGCATAACGCATAACGCATAACGCATACCGTATAACGCATAACGCATAACGCATAACGCACACGTATAACGCACAACGCATAACGCATAACGCATAACGCATAACATATAACGTATAACGCATAACGCACAACGCATAACGCATAACGCATAACGCATAACGCATAACATTTAACGCATAACGCATAACGCATAACGCATAACGCATAACGCATAACGCATAACCATAACGCATAACGCATAACCCATAACGCATAACGAATAACGCATAACGCATAACGCATAACGTATAACGCATAACGCATACCGTATAACGCATAACGCATAACGCATAACGCAAACGTATAGCGCACAACGCATAATGCATAAACCATAACCCTTACTTCATAACGCATAACGCATAATGCACAACGCATAACGCATAACGCATAACGTATAACTCATAACGCATACCGTATAACGCATAATGCATAACGCATAACGCATAACGCATAACGCATAACGCATAACGCATAACGCATAACGTATAACGCATAACGCATACCGTATAACGCATAACGCATAACGCATAACGCATAACGCATAACGCATAACGTATAACGCATAACGCATACCGTATAACGCATAACGCATAACGCATAACGCAAACGTATAGCGCACAACGCATAATGCATAAACCATAACCCTTACTTCATAACGCCATAACGCATAATGCACAACGCATAACGAACACCGGAAAACCCATAACGCATAACGCATAATGCATAACGCATAAAGCATAACGCATAACCCATAACGCATAACGCATAACGCATAACGCCTAACGCATAACGGATCACGCATAACGCATAACCCATAACGCATAACGCATAACGCATAACCATAACGCATAACGCATAACGCATAACGCATAACGCATAACCATAACGCATAACGCATAACCCATAACGCATAACGCATACCGCATAACGTATAACGCATAACGCATACCGTATAACGCATAATGCATAACGCATAACGCATAACGCATAACGCATAACGCATAAAGCAAAACGCATAACGCAAACGTATAACGCACAACGCATAACGCATAACGCATAACGCATAAGGCATAACGCATAACGTATAACGCATAACGCATAACGCATAACGCATAACGCATAACGCATAACCATAACGCATAACGCATAACGCATAACGCATAACGCATAACGCATAACGCATAACGCATAACGCATAACGCATAACACATAACGCATAACGTGTAACTCATAACGCATAACGCATAAAGCATAACGCATAACGCATAACGCATAACGCATATCGCATAACGCATAATACATAACGTATAACGCATAACGCATACCGTATAACGCATAACGCATAACGCATAACGCAAACGTATAACGCACAACGCATAACGCATATCGCATAACGCATAACATATAACGTATAACGCATATCGCACAACGCATAACGCATAACGCATAACGCATAACGCATAACATATAACGCATAACGCATAACGCATAACGCATAACGCATAACGCATAACGCATAACGCATAACGCATAACGCATAACGCATAAAGCAAAACGCATAACGCAAACGTATAACGCACAACGTATAACGCATAACGCATAACGCATAACGCATAACGTATAACGCATAACGCATAACGCATAACGCATAACGCATAACGCATAACGCATAACGCATAACGCATAACGCATAACGCATAACGCATAACGCATAACCATAACGCATAACGCATAACCCATAACGCATAACGCATAACGCATAACGTATAACGCATAACGCATACCGTATAACGCATAATGTATAACGCATAACGCATAACGCATAACGCATAACGCATAACGCATAACGTATAACGCATAACGCATACCGTATAACGCATAACGCATAACGTAAACGTATAGCGCACAACTCATAATGCATAAACCATAACCCTTACTTCATAACGCATAACGCATAATGCACAACGCATAACGAACACCGGAAAACCCATAACGCCTAACGCATAACGGATCACGAATAATGCATAATGCATAACGCATAAATCATAACGAATACCGCAAATCGCATAACGCCTAACGCATAACGGATCACGCATGACGCATAAAGCATAACGCATAACGCATAACGCATAACGCATAACGCATAACGCATATCGCATAACGCATAAATCATAACCCATAACGCACAACGCATAACGCATAATGCACAACGCATAACGAATACCGCAAAACGCATAACCCATAACGCATAACGCATAACTCAAAACGCATAACGCATAACGCACACCGTATAACGCATAACGCATAACGCATAACGCATAAAGCATAACGCATAACGCATAACGCATAATGCAAACGTATAACGCCCAACGCATAAAGCATAACGAACAACCCATAACGCATAATCCATAACGCATAACGCATAACGCATAACGCATAACGCATACCGTATAACGCATAATGCATAACGCATAAAGCATAACGCATAACGCATAACGCATAACGCATAACGCATAACGCATATCGCATAACGCATAACGCATAACGCATAACGCATAACGCATAACGCATAACGCATAAAGCAAACGTATAACGCACAACGCATAACGCATAACGCATAACGCATAACGCCTAACGCATAACGCATAATGCATAACGCATAAGGCATAACGCATTACGCATAACTTATAACTCATAACTCATAACGAATAACGCATAACGCAAAGTGAATAACGCATAAAGCATAACGCATAACCCATAACCCTTAATGCATAACGCATAACGCATAATGCACAACGCTTAACGAATACCGCAAATCGCATAACTCCTAACGCATAACGGATTACGCATGACGCATAAAGCATAACGCATAACGCATAACGCATAACGCATAACGCATAACGCATAACGCATAACGCATAACGCATAACGCATAACGCATAACGCAATTCGCATAACGCATAACGCATAACGCATAACGCATAACGCATAACGCATAATGCATACCGTATAACGCATAGCGCATAACGCATAACGCATAACGCATAGCGCATAACGCATAACATATAACGCATAACGCATGAAGCATAACGCATAACGCATAACTTATAACTCATTACTCATAACGAATAACGCATAACGCATAACGCATAACCATAACGCATAACGCATAACGCATAACGCATAACAGCATAACCATAACGCATAACGCATAACCCATAACGCATAACGCATACCGCATAACGTATAACGCATAACGCATACCGTATAACGCATAATGCATAACGCATAACGCATAACGCATAACGCATAACGCATAACGCATAAAGCAAAACGCATAACGCAAACGTATAACGCACAACGCATAACGCATAACGCATAACGCATAACGCATAACGCATAACGCATAACACATAACGCATAACGTGTAACTCATAACGCATAACGCATAAAGCATAACGCATAACGCATAACGCATAACGCATATCGCATAACGCATAACGCATAACGCATAACGCATAACGCATAACTATAAAGCATAACGCAAAACCCATAACGCATAACGCATACCGCATAACGTATAACGCATAACGCATACCGTATAACGCATAATGCATAACGCATAACGCATAACGCATAACGCATAACGCATAACGCATAACGCATAACGCGTAACGCATAACGTATAACGCATAACGCATACCGTATAACGCATAACGCATAACGCATAACGCAAACGTATAGCGCACAACGCATAATGCATAAACCATAACCCTTACGTCATAACGCATAACGCATAATGCACAACGCATAACGAACACCGGAAAACCCATAACGCCTAACGCATAACGGATCACGAATAACGCATAAAGCATAACGCATAACGCATAACGCATAACGCATAACGCATAACGCATAACGCATAACGCATAACGCAAAACGCATAAAGCATAACGCATAACCCATAACCCTTAACGCATAACGCATAACGCATAATGCACAACGCTTAACGAATACCGCAAATCGCATAACGCCTAACGCATAACGGATCACGCATGACGCATAACGCATAACGCATAACGTATAACGCATAACGCATACCGTATAACGCATAACGCATAACGCAAACGTATAGCCCACAACGCATAATGCATAAACCATAACCCTTACTTCATAACGCATAACGCATAATGCACAACGCATAACGAACACCGGAAAACCCATAACGCCTAACGCATAACGGATCACGAATAACGCATAATGCATAACGCATAAAGCATAACGCATAACGCATAACGCAAACGTATAACGCACAACGCATAACGCATAACGCATAACGCATAACGCATAACGTATAACGCATAACGCATAACGCATAACGCATAACGCATAACCCATAACGCATAACGCATAACGCATAACCATAACGCAGAACGCATAACCCATAACGCACAACGCATAACGTATAACGCATAACGCATAACGCATAACACATAACGCATAACGAATAACGCATAACGCAAAATGAATAACGCATAAAGCATAACGCATAAACCATAACCCTTAACGCATAACGCATAACGCATAATGCACAACGCTTAACGAATACCGCAAATCGCATAACGCCTAACGCATAACGCATCACGCATGACGCATAAAGCATAACGAATAACGCATAACGCATAACGCATAACGCATAACGCATAACGCATAACGCATAACGCATAACACATAACGTATAACGCATAACGCATAACGCATAACGCATAACGTGTAACTCATAACGCATAACGCATAAAGCATAACGCATAACGCATAACGCATAACGCATACCGTATAACGCATAACGCATAACGCATAACGCAAACGTATAACGCACAACGCATAACGCATAACGCATAACGCATAACGCATAACATATAACGTATAACGCATAACGCACAACGCATAACGCATAACGCATAACGCATAACATATAACGCATAACGCATAACGCATAACGCATAACGCATAACGCATAACGCATAAAGCAAAACGCATAACGCAAACGTATAACGCACAACGCATAACGCATAACACATAACGCATAACGCATAACGTATAACTCATAACGCATAACGCATAACGCATAACGCATAACGCATAACGCATAACGCATAACGCATAACGCATAACGCATAACCATAACGCATAACGCATAACCCATAACGCATAACGCATAACGCATAACGTATAACGCATAACGCATACCGTATAACGCATAATGCATAACGCGTAACGCATAACGCATAACGCATAACGCATAATGTATAACGCATAACGCATACCGTATAACGCATAACGCATAACGCATAACGCATAACGCATAACGCATAACGCATAACGCAATTCGCATAACGCATAACGCATAACGCATAACGCATAACGCATAACGCATAATGCATACCGTATAACGCATAGCGCATAACGCATAACGCATAACGCATAACGCATAACGCATAACATATAACGCATAACGCATGAAGCATAACGCATAACGCATAACTTATAACTCATTACTCATAACGAATAACGCATAACGCATAACGCATAACCATAACGCATAACGCATAACGCATAACGCATAACAGCATAACCATAACGCATAACGCATAACCCATAACGCATAACGCATACCGCATAACGTATAACGCATAACGCATACCGTATAACGCATAATGCATAACGCATAACGCATAACGCATAACGCATAACGCATAACGCATAACGCATAAAGCAAAACGCATAACGCAAACGTATAACGCACAACGCATAACGCATAACGCATAACGCATAACGCATAACGCATAACGCATAACACATAACGCATAACGTGTAACTCATAACGCATAACGCATAAAGCATAACGCATAACGCATAACGCATAACGCATATCGCATAACGCATAACGCATAACGCATAACGCATAACGCATAACTATAAAGCATAACGCAAAACCCATAACGCATAACGCATACCGCATAACGTATAACGCATAACGCATACCGTATAACGCATAATGCATAACGCATAACGCATAACGCATAACGCATAACGCATAACGCATAACGCATAACGCGTAACGCATAACGTATAACGCATAACGCATACCGTATAACGCATAACGCATAACGCATAACGCAAACGTATAGCGCACAACGCATAATGCATAAACCATAACCCTTACGTCATAACGCATAACGCATAATGCACAACGCATAACGAACACCGGAAAACCCATAACGCCTAACGCATAACGGATCACGAATAACGCATAAAGCATAACGCATAACGCATAACGCATAACGCATAACGCATAACGCATAACGCATAACGCATAACGCATAACGCATAACGCATAACGCATAACGCATAACGCATAACGCAAAACGCATAAAGCATAACGCATAACCCATAACCCTTAACGCATAACGCATAACGCATAATGCACAACGCTTAACGAATACCGCAAATCGCATAACGCCTAACGCATAACGGATCACGCATGACGCATAACGCATAACGCATAACGTATAACGCATAACGCATACCGTATAACGCATAACGCATAACGCAAACGTATAGCCCACAACGCATAATGCATAAACCATAACCCTTACTTCATAACGCATAACGCATAATGCACAACGCATAACGAACACCGGAAAACCCATAACGCCTAACGCATAACGGATTACGAATGACGCATAATGCATAACGCATAAAGCATAACGCATAACGCATAACGCAAACGTATAACGCACAACGCATAACGCATAACGCATAACGCATAACGCATAACGCATAACGCATAACGCATAACGCATAACGCATAACGCATAACCCATAACGCATAACGCATAACGCATAACCATAACGCAGAACGCATAACCCATAACGCACAACGCATAACGTATAACGCATAACGCATAACGCATAACACATAACGCATAACGAATAACGCATAACGCAAAATGAATAACGCATAAAGCATAACGCATAAACCATAACCCTTAACGCATAACGCATAACGCATAATGCACAACGCTTAACGAATACCGCAAATCGCATAACGCCTAACGCATAACGGATCACGCATGACGCATAAAGCATAACGAATAACGCATAACGCATAACGCATAACGCATAACGCATAACGCATAACGCATAACGCATAACACATAACGTATAACGCATAACGCATAACGCATAACGCATAACGTGTAACTCATAACGCATAACGCATAAAGCATAACGCATAACGCATAACGCATAACGCATACCGTATAACGCATAACGCATAACGCATAACGCAAACGTATAACGCACAACGCATAACGCATAACGCATAACGCATAACGCATAACATATAACGTATAACGCATAACGCACAACGCATAACGCATAACGCATAACGCATAACATATAACGCATAACGCATAACGCATAACGCATAACGCATAACGCATAAAGCAAAACGCATAACGCAAACGTATAACGCACAACGCATAACGCATAACACATAACGCATAACGCATAACGTATAACTCATAACGCATAACGCATAACGCATAACGCATAACGCATAACGCATAACGCATAACGCATAACGCATAACGCATAACCATAACGCATAACGCATAACCCATAACGCATAACGCATAACGCATAACGTATAACGCATAACGCATACCGTATAACGCATAATGCATAACGCGTAACGCATAACGCATAACGCATAACGCATAATGTATAACGCATAACGCATACCGTATAACGCATAACGCATAACGCATAACGCAAACGTACAGCGCACAACGCATAATGCATAAACCATAACCCTTACTTCATAACGCATAACGCATAATGCACAACGCATAACGAACACCGGAAAACCCATAACGCCTAACGCATAACGGATCACGAATAACGCATAATGCATAACGCATAAATCATAACGCATAACGCATAACGCATAACGCATAACGCATAACGCATAACGGATCACGCATAACGCATAACGCATAACGCATAACACATAACGCATAACGCATAACGTATAACGCATAACGCATAACGCATAAAGCATAACGCATAACGCATAACGCATAACGCATAACGCATAACGCATAACGCATAACGCATAACGCATAACGCATAACGCACAACGCATAACGCATAACGCATAACGCATAACGCATAACACATAACGCATAACGAATAACGCATAACGAAAAATGAATAACGCATAAAGCATAACGCATAACCCATAACCCTTAACGCATAACGCATAACGCATAATGCACAACGCTTAACGAATACCGCAAATCGCATAACGCCTAACGCATAACGGATCACGCATGACGCATAAAGCATAACGAATAACGCATAACGCATAACGCATAACACATAACGCATAACGCATAACGCATAACGCATAACGCATATCGCATAACGCATAAATCATAACCCATAATGCACAACGCATAACGCATAATGCACAACGCATAACGAATACCGCAAAACGCATAACGCATAACGCATAACGCATAATGCATAACGCATAACGCATAACGCATAACGCATAACGCAAAACGCATAACGTTAACGCATAACCCATAACGCATAAGGCTTGATGCATGACGCATATCGCATATCGCATAACGCATAAGGCTTGATGCATGACGCATATCGCATAACGCATAAGGCATAACGCAAACGTATAGCGCACAACGCATAATGCATAAACCATAACCCTTACTTCATAACGCATAACGCATAATGCACAACGCATAACGAACACCGGAAAACCCATAACGCATAACGCATAACGCATAACGCATAACGCATAACGCATAACGCATAACGCATAACGCATAACGCATAACGCATAACGCATAACGCATAACGCATAACGCATAACGCATAATGCATAACGCATAACGCATAACGCATAACGCATAACGCATAACGCATAACGCATAACGCATAACGCAAAACGCATAACGTTAACGCATAACCCATAACGCATAAGGCTTGATGCATGACGCATATCGCATATCGCATAACGCATAAGGCTTGATGCATGACGCATATCGCATAACGCATAAGGCATAACGCATAAGGCATAACGCATAATACATAACGTATAACGCATTATGCATAACGCATAACGCATAACGCATAACGCATAACGCATATCGCATAACACATACGCATAACGCATAAGGCATAACGCATTACGCATAACTTATAACTCATAACTCATAACGAATAACGCATAACGCAAAATGAATAACGCATAAAGCATAACGCATAACCCATAACCCTTAACGCATAACGCATAACGCATAATGCACAACGCTTAACGAATACCGCAAATCGCATAACGCCTAACGCATAACGGATCACGCATGACGCATAAAGCATAACGAATAACGCATAACGCATAACGCATAACGCATAACGCATAACGCATAACGCATAACGCATAACGCATAACGCATAACGCATATCGCATAACGCATAAATCATAACCCATAACGCACAACGCATAACGCATAATGCACAACGCATAACGAATACCGCAAAACGCATAACGCATAACGCATAACGCATAACGCATAACTCATAACGCATAACGCATAACGCATAACGCATAACGCATAACACATAACGTATAACGCATAACGCATAACGCATAACGCAGAACGTGTAACTCATAACGCATAACGCATAAAGCATAACGCATAACGCATAACGCATAACGCATATCGCATAACGCATAATACATAACGTATAACGCATAACGCATACCGTATAACGCATAACGCATAACGCATAACGCAAACGTATAACGCACAACGCATAACGCATAACGCATAACGCATAACATATAACGTATAACGCATAACGCACAACGCATAACGCATAACGCATAACGCATAACATATAACGCATAACGCATAACGCATAACGCATAACGCATAACGCATAACGCATAACGCATAACGTATAACGCATAACGCATAACGCATAACGCATAACGCATAACGCATAACGCATAACGCATAACGCATAACGCATAACGCATAACCATAACGCATAACGCATAACGCATAATCCATAACGCATAACGCATAACGCATAACGCATAACGCATAACGCATAACGTATAACGCATAACGCATACCGTATAACGCATAACGTATAACGCATAACGCAAACGTACAGCGCACAACGCATAATGCATAAACCATAACCCTTACTTCATAACGCATAACGCATAATGCACAACGCATAACGAACACCGGAAAACCCATAACGCCTAACGCATAACGGATCACGAATAACGCATAATGCATAACGCATAAATCATAACGCATAACGCATAACGCATAACGCATAACGCATAACGCATAACGCATAACGCATAACGCATAACGCATAACGCATAACGCATAATGCATAACGCATAACGCATAACGCATAACTCATAACGCATAACGCATAAAGCATAACGCACAACGCATAACGCATAATGCACAACGCATAACGAATACCGCAAAACGCATAACGCATAACGCATAACGCATAACGCATAACTCATAACGCATAACGCATAACGCATAACGCATAACGCATAACACATAACGTATAACGCATAACGCATAACGCATAACGCATAACGTGTAACTCATAACGCATAACGCATAAAGCATAACGCATAACGCATAACGCATAACGCATATCGCATAACGCATAATACATAACGTATAACGCATAACGCATACCGTATAACGCATAACGCATAACGCATAACGCAAACGTATAACGCACAACGCATAACGCATAACGCATAACGCATAACATATAACGTATAACGCATAACGCACAACGCATAACGCATAACGCATAACGCATAACATATAACGCATAACGCATAACGCATAACGCATAACGCATAACGCATAACGCATAACGCATAACGTATAACGCATAACGCATAACGCATAACGCATAACGCATAACGCATAACGCATAACGCATAACGCATAACGCATAACCATAACGCATAACGCATAACGCATAATCCATAACGCATAACGCATAACGCATAACGCATAACGCATAACGCATAACGTATAACGCATAACGCATACCGTATAACGCATAACGCATAACGCATAACGCAAACGTACAGCGCACAACGCATAATGCATAAACCATAACCCTTACTTCATAACGCATAACGCATAATGCACAACGCATAACGAACACCGGAAAACCCATAACGCCTAACGCATAACGGATCACGAATAACGCATAATGCATAACGCATAAATCATAACGCATAACGCATAACGCATAACGCATAACGCATAACGCATAACGCATAACGCATAACGCATAACGCATAACGCATAACGCATAACGCATAATGCATAACGCATAACGCATAACGCATAACGCATAACGCATAACGCATAACGCATAATGCATAACGCATAACGCATAACGCATAACGCATAACGCATAACGCATAACGCATAACGCATAACGCATAACGCATAATGCATAAACCATAACCCTTACTTCATAACGCATAACGCATAATGCACAACGCATAACGAACACCGGAAAACCCATAACGCCTAACGCATAACGGATCACGAATAACGCATAATGCATAACGCATAAATCATAACGCATAACGCATAACGCATAACGCATAACGCATAACGCATAACGCATAACGCATAACGCATAACGCATAACGCATAATGCATAACGCATAACGCATAACGCATAACGCATAACGCATAACGCATAACGCATAACGTATAACGCATAACGCATACCGTATAACGCATAACGCATAACGCATAACGCAAACGTATAGCCCACAACGCATAATGCATAAACCATAACCCTTACTTCATAACGCATAACGCATAATGCACAACGCATAACGAACACCGGAAAACCCATAACGCCTAACGCATAACGGATTACGAATGACGCATAATGCATAACGCATAAAGCATAACGCATAACGCATAACGCAAACGTATAACGCACAACGCATAACGCATAACGCATAACGCATAACGCATAACGTATAACGCATAACGCATAACGCATAACGCATAACGCATAACCCATAACGCATAACGCATAACGCATAACCATAACGCAGAACGCATAACCCATAACGCACAACGCATAACGTATAACGCATAACGCATAACGCATAACACATAACGCATAACGAATAACGCATAACGCAAAATGAATAACGCATAAAGCATAACGCATAAACGATAACGCATAACACATAACGCATAACGAATAACGCATAACGCAAAATGAATAACGCATAAAGCATAACGCATAAACCATAACCCTTAACGCATAACGCATAACGCATAATGCACAACGCTTAACGAATACCGCAAATCGCATAACGCCTAACGCATAACGGATCACGCATGACGCATAAAGCATAACGAATAACGCATAACGCATAACGCATAACGCATAACGCATAACGCATAACGCATAACGCATAACACATAACGTATAACGCATAACGCATAACGCATAACGCATAACGTGTAACTCATAACGCATAACGCATAAAGCATAACGCATAACGCATAACGCATAACGCATACCGTATAACGCATAACGCATAACGCATAACGCAAACGTATAACGCACAACGCATAACGCATAACGCATAACGCATAACGCATAACATATAACGTATAACGCATAACGCACAACGCATAACGCATAACGCATAACGCATAACATATAACGCATAACGCAGAACGCATAACCCATAACGCACAACGCATAACGTATAACGCATAACGCATAACGCATAACACATAACGCATAACGAATAACGCATAACGCAAAATGAATAACGCATAAAGCATAACGCATAAACCATAACGCATAACACATAACGCATAACGAATAACGCATAACGCAAAATGAATAACGCATAAAGCATAACGCATAAACCATAACCCTTAACGCATAACGCATAACGCATAATGCACAACGCTTAACGAATACCGCAAATCGCATAACGCCTAACGCATAACGGATCACGCATGACGCATAAAGCATAACGAATAACGCATAACGCATAACGCATAACGCATAACGCATAACGCATAACGCATAACGCATAACGCATAACACATAACGTATAACGCATAACGCATAACGCATAACGCATAACGTGTAACTCATAACGCATAACGCATAAAGCATAACGCATAACGCATAACGCATAACGCATACCGTATAACGCATATCGCATAACGCATAACGCAAACGTATAACGCACAACGCATAACGCATAACGCATAACGCATAACGCATAACATATAACGTATAACGCATAACGCACAACGCATAACGCATAACGCATAACGCATAACATATAACGCATAACGCATAACGCATAACGCATAACGCATAACGCATAACGCATAACGCATAAAGCAAAACGCATAACGCATAACGCATAACGCATAACGCATAACGCATAACGCATAACGCATAACGCATAACGCATAACGCATAACGCATAACCATAACGCATAACGCATAACCCATAACGCATAACGCATAACGCATAACGTATAACGCATAACGCATACCGTATAACGCATAATGCATAACGCGTAACGCATAACGCATAACGCATAACGCATAATGTATAACGCATAACGCATACCGTATAACGCATAACGCATAACGCAAACGTACAGCGCACAACGCATAATGCATAAACCATAACCCTTACTTCATAACGCATAACGCATAATGCACAACGCATAACGAACACCGGAAAACCCATAACGCCTAACGCATAACGGATCACGAATAACGCATAATGCATAACGCATAAATCATAACGCATAACGCATAACGCATAACGCATAACGCATAACGCATAACGGATCACGCATAACGCATAACGCATAACGCATAACACATAACGCATAACGCATAACGTATAACGCATAACGCATAACGCATAAAGCATAACGCATAACGCATAACGCATAACGCATAACGCATAACGCATAACGCATAACGCATAACGCATAACGCATAACGCAAAACGCATAACGCATAACGCATAACGCATAACGCATAACACATAACGCATAACGAATAACGCATAACGAAAAATGAATAACGCATAAAGCATAACGCATAACCCATAACCCTTAACGCATAACGCATAACGCATAATGCACAACGCTTAACGAATACCGCAAATCGCATAACGCCTAACGCATAACGGATCACGCATGACGCATAAAGCATAACGAATAACGCATAACGCATAACGCATAACACATAACGCATAACGCATAACGCATAACGCATAACGCATAACGCATAACGCATAACGCATAACGCATAACGGATCACGCATAACGCATAACGCATAACGCATAACACATAACGCATAACGCATAACGTATAACGCATAACGCATAACGCATAAAGCATAACGCATAACGCATAACGCATAACGCATAACGCATAACGCATAACGCGTAACGCATAACGCATAACGCATAACGCACAACGCATAACGCATAACGCAGAACGCATAACCCATAACGCACAACGCATAACGTATAACGCATAACGCATAACGCATAACGCATAACGTGTAACTCATAACGCATAACGCATAAAGCATAACGCATAACGCATAACGCATAACGCATAACGCATAACGCATAACGCATAACGCATAACATATAACGTATAACGCATAACGCACAACGCATAACGCATAACGCATAACGCATAACATATAACGCATAACGCAGAACGCATAACCCATAACGCACAACGCATAACGTATAACGCATAACGCATAACGCATAACACATAACGCATAACGAATAACGCATAACGCAAAATGAATAACGCATAAAGCATAACGCATAAACCATAACGCATAACACATAACGCATAACGAATAACGCATAACGCAAAATGAATAACGCATAAAGCATAACGCATAAACCATAACCCTTAACGCATAACGCATAACGCATAATGCACAACGCTTAACGAATACCGCAAATCGCATAACGCCTAACGCATAACGGATCACGCATGACGCATAAAGCATAACGAATAACGCATAACGCATAACGCATAACGCATAACGCATAACGCATAACGCATAACGCATAACACATAACGTATAACGCATAACGCATAACGCATAACGCATAACGTGTAACTCATAACGCATAACGCATAAAGCATAACGCATAACGCATAACGCATAACGCATACCGTATAACGCATATCGCATAACGCATAACGCAAACGTATAACGCACAACGCATAACGCATAACGCATAACGCATAACGCATAACGCATAACATATAACGTATAACGCATAACGCACAACGCATAACGCATAACGCATAACGCATAACATATAACGCATAACGCATAACGCATAACGCATAACGCATAACGCATAACGCATAAAGCAAAACGCATAACGCATAACGCATAACGCATAACGCATAACGCATAACGCATAACGCATAACGCATAACGCATAACGCATAACCATAACGCATAACGCATAACCCATAACGCATAACGCATAACGCATAACGTATAACGCATAACGCATACCGTATAACGCATAATGCATAACGCGTAACGCATAACGCATAACGCATAACGCATAATGTATAACGCATAACGCATACCGTATAACGCATAACGCATAACGCAAACGTACAGCGCACAACGCATAATGCATAAACCATAACCCTTACTTCATAACGCATAACGCATAATGCACAACGCATAACGAACACCGGAAAACCCATAACGCCTAACGCATAACGGATCACGAATAACGCATAATGCATAACGCATAAATCATAACGCATAACGCATAACGCATAACGCATAACGCATAACGCATAACGGATCACGCATAACGCATAACGCATAACGCATAACGCATAACACATAACGCATAACGCATAACGTATAACGCATAACGCATAACGCATAAAGCATAACGCATAACGCATAACGCATAACGCATAACGCATAACGCATAACGCGTAACGCATAACGCATAACGCATAACGCACAACGCATAACGCATAACGCATAACGCATAACGCATAACACATAACGCATAACGAATAACGCATAACGAAAAATGAATAACGCATAAAGCATAACGCATAACCCATAACCCTTAACGCATAACGCATAACGCATAATGCACAACGCTTAACGAATACCGCAAATCGCATAACGCCTAACGCATAACGGATCACGCATGACGCATAAAGCATAACGAATAACGCATAACGCATAACGCATAACACATAACGCATAACGCATAACGCATAACGCATAACGCATATCGCATAACGCATAAATCATAACCCATAATGCACAACGCATAACGCATAATGCACAACGCATAACGAATACCGCAAAACGCATAACGCATAACGCATAACGCATAATGCATAACGCATAACGCATAACGCATAACGCATAACGCATAACGCATAACGCAAAACGCATAACGTTAACGCATAACCCATAACGCATAAGGCTTGATGCATGACGCATATCGCATATCGCATAACGCATAAGGCTTGATGCATGACGCATATCGCATAACGCATAAGGCATAACGCAAACGTATAGCGCACAACGCATAATGCATAAACCATAACCCTTACTTCATAACGCATAACGCATAATGCACAACGCATAACGAACACCGGAAAACCCATAACGCATAACGCATAACGCATAACGCATAACGCATAACGCATAACGCATAACGCATAACGCATAACGCATAACGCATAACGCATAACGCATAACGCATAACGCATAACGCATAATGCATAACGCATAACGCATAACGCATAACGCATAACGCATAACGCATAACGCATAACGCATAACGCAAAACGCATAACGTTAACGCATAACCCATAACGCATAAGGCTTGATGCATGACGCATATCGCATATCGCATAACGCATAAGGCTTGATGCATGACGCATATCGCATAACGCATAAGGCATAACGCATAAGGCATAACGCATAATACATAACGTATAACGCATTATGCATTACGCATAACGCATAACGCATAACGCATAACGCATATCGCATAACACATACGCATAACGCATAAGGCATAACGCATTACGCATAACTTATAACTCATAACTCATAACGAATAACGCATAACGCAAAATGAATAACGCATAAAGCATAACGCATAACCCATAACCCTTAACGCATAACGCATAACGCATAATGCACAACGCTTAACGAATACCGCAAATCGCATAACGCCTAACGCATAACGGATCACGCATGACGCATAAAGCATAACGCATAACGCATAACGCATAACGCATAACGCATAACGCATAACGCATAACGCATATCGCATAACGCATAAATCATAACCCATAACGCACAACGCATAAGGCATAATGCACAACGCATAACGAATACCGCAAAACGCATAACGCATAACGCATAACGCATAACTCATAACGCATAACGCATAACGCATAACGCATAACGCACACCGTATAACGCATAACGCATAACGCATAACGCATAAAGCATAACGCATAACGCATAACGCATAATGCAAACGTATAACGCCCAACGCATAAAGCATAACGAACAACCCATAACGCATAATCCATAACGCATAACGCATAACGCATAACGCATAACGCATAACGCATTACGCATAACGCATAACGCATAACGCATAACGCATAACGCATAACGCATAACGCATAACGCATAACACATAACGCATAACGAATAACGCATAACGCAAAATGAATAACGCATAAAGCATAACGCATAACCCATAACCCTTAACGCATAACGCATAACGCATAATGCACAACGCTTAACGAATACCGCAAATCGCATAACGCCTAACGCATAACGGATCACGCATGACGCATAAAGCATAACGAATAACGCATAACGCATAACGCATAACGCATAACGCATAACGCATAACGCATAACGCATAACGCATAACGCATAACGCATATCGCATAACGCATAAATCATAACCCATAACGCACAACGCATAACGCATAATGCACAACGCATAACGAATACCGCAAAACGCATAACGCATAACGCATAACGCATAACGCATAACTCATAACGCATAACGCATAACGCATAACGCATAACGCATAACACATAACGTATAACGTATAACGCATAACGCACAACGCATAACGCATAACGCATAACGCATAACATATAACGCATAACGCATAACGCATAACGCATAACGCATAACGCATAACGCATAACGCATAACGTATAACGCATAACGCATAACGCATAACGCATAACGCATAACGCATAACGCATAACGCATAACGCATAACGCATAACGCATAACCATAACGCATAACGCATAACGCATAATCCATAACGCATAACGCATAACGCATAACGCATAACGCATAACGCATAACGCAAACGTATAACGCACAACGCATAACGCATAACGCATAACGCATAACATATAACGTATAACGCATAACGCACAACGCATAACGCATAACGCATAACGCATAACATATAACGCATAACGCATAACGCATAACGCATAACGCATAACGCATAACGCATAACGCATAACGTATAACGCATAACGCATAACGCATAACGCATAACGCATAACGCATAACGCATAACGCATAACGCATAACGCATAACGCATAACCATAACGCATAACGCATAACCCATAACGCATAACGCATAACGCATAACGTATAACGCATAACGCATACCGTATAACGCATAATCCATAACGCATAACGCATAACGCATAGCGCATAACGCATAACGCATAACGTATAACGCATAACGCATACCGTATAACGCATAACGCATAACGCATAACGCAAACGTACAGCGCACAACGCATAATGCATAAACCATAACCCTTACTTCATAACGCATAACGCATAATGCACAACGCATAACGAACACCGGAAAACCCATAACGCCTAACGCATAACGGATCACGAATAACGCATAATGCATAACGCATAAATCATAACGCATAACGCATAACGCATAACGCATAACGCATAACGCATAACGCATAACGCATAACGCATAACGCATAACGCATAACGCATAATGCATAACGCATAACGCATAACGCATAACGCATAACACATAACGCATAACGCATAATGCATAACGGATAACGCATAACGCATAACGCATAACGCATATCGCATAACGCATAACGCATAACGCATAACGCAAAACGCATAACGTTAACGCATAACCCATAACGCATAAGGCTTGATGCATGACGCATATCGCATATCGCATAACGCATAAGGCTTGATGCATGACGCATATCGCATAACGCATAAGGCATAACGCATAAGGCATAACGCATAATACATAACGTATAACGCATTATGCATAACGCATAACGCATAACGCATAACGCATAACGCATATCGCATAACACATACGCATAACGCATAAGGCATAACGCATTACGCATAACTTATAACTCATAACTCATAACGAATAACGCATAACGCAAAATGAATAACGCATAAAGCATAACGCATAACCCATAACCCTTAACGCATAACGCATAACGCATAATGCACAACGCTTAACGAATACCGCAAATCGCATAACGCCTAACGCATAACGGATCACGCATGACGCATAAAGCATAACGCATAACGCATAACGCATAACGCATAACGCATAACGCATAACGCATAACGCATAACGCATAACGCATATCGCATAACGCATAAATCATAACCCATAACGCACAACGCATAAGGCATAATGCACAACGCATAACGAATACCGCAAAACGCATAACGCATAACGCATAACGCATAACTCATAACGCATAACGCATAACGCATAACGCACACCGTATAACGCATAACGCATAACGCATAACGCATAAAGCATAACGCATAACGCATAACGCATAATGCAAACGTATAACGCCCAACGCATAAAGCATAACGAACAACCCATAACGCATAATCCATAACGCATAACGCATAACGCATAACGCATAAAGTATAACGCATAACGCATAACGCATAACGCATAACGCAAACATATAACGCACAACGCATAGCGCATAACGCATAACGCATAACGCATAACGCATAACGCATAACGCATAACGCATAACGCATAACGCATAACGCATAACGCATAACGCATAACGCATAACGGATCACGCATAACGCATAACGCATAACGCATAACACATAACGCATAACGCATAACGTATAACGCATAACGCATAACGCATAAAGCATAACGCATAACGCATAACGCATAAGGCATAACGCATTACGCATAACTTATAACTCATAACTCATAACGAATAACGCGTAAAGCAAAGTGAATAACGCATAACGCATAACGCATAACGCATAACGCATAACGCATAACGCATAACGCATAACGCATAACGCATAACGCATAACGCATAACGCAAAACGCATAACGTTAACGCATAACCCATAACGCATAAGGCTTGATGCATGACGCATATCGCATATCGCATAACGCATAAGGCTTGATGCATGACGCATATCGCATAACGCATAAGGCATAACGCATAAGGCATAACGCATAATACATAACGTATAACGCATTATGCATAACGCATAACGCATAACGCATAACGCATATCGCATAACACATACGCATAACGCATAAGGCATAACGCATTACGCATAACTTATAACTCATAACTCATAACGAATAACGCATAACGCAAAATGAATAACGCATAAAGCATAACGCATAACCCATAACCCTTAACGCATAACGCATAACGCATAATGCACAACGCTTAACGAATACCGCAAATCGCATAACGCCTAACGCATAACGGATCACGCATGACGCATAAAGCATAACGCATAACGCATAACGCATAACGCATAACGCATAACGCATAACGCATAACGCATAACGCATATCGCATAACGCATAAATCATAACCCATAACGCACAACGCATAAGGCATAATGCACAACGCATAACGAATACCGCAAAACGCATAACGCACAACGCATAACGCATAACTCAATACGCATAACGCATAACGCATAACGCATAACGCACACCGTATAACGCATAACGCATAACGCATAACGCATAAAGCATAACGCATAACGCATAACGCATAATGCAAACGTATAACGCCCAACGCATAAAGCATAACGAACAACCCATAACGCATAATCCATAACGCATAACGCATAACGCATAACGCATAACGCATAACGCATTACGCATAACGCATAACGCATAACGCATAACGCATAACGCATAACACATAACGCATAACGAATAACGCATAACGCAAAATGAATAACGCATAAAGCATAACGCATAACCCATAACCCTTAACGCATAACGCATAACGCATAATGCACAACGCTTAACGAATACCGCAAATCGCATAACGCCTAACGCATAACGGATCACGCATGACGCATAAAGCATAACGAATAACGCATAACGCATAACGCATAACGCATAACGCATAACGCATAACCAATAACGCATATCGCATAACGCATAAATCATAACCCATAACGCACAACGCATAACGCATTATGCACAACGCATAACGAATACCGCAAAACGCATAACGCATAACGCATAACGCATAACGCATAACTCATAACGCATAACGCATAACGCATAACGCATAACGCATAACGCATAACACATAACGTATAACGCATAACGCATAACGCATAACGCATAACGTGTAACTCATAACGCATAACGCATAAAGCATAACGCATAACGCATAACGCATAACGCATATCGCATAACGCATAATACATAACGTATAACGCATAACGCATACCGTATAACGCATAACGCATAACGCAAACGTATAACGCACAACGCATAACGCATAACGCATAACGCATAACATATAACGTATAACGCATAACGCACAACGCATAACGCATTACGCATAACGCATAACATATAACGCATAACGCATAACGCATAACGCATAACGCATAACGCATAACGCATAACGCATAACGTATAACGCATAACGCATAACGCATAACGCATAACGCATAACGCATAACGCATAACGCATAACGCATAACGCATAACGCATAACTCATAACGCATAACGCATAACGCATAACGCATAACGCATAACGCATAACACATAACGTATAACGCATAACGCATAACGCATAACGCATAACGTGTAACTCATAACGCATAACGCATAAAGCATAACGCATAACGCATAACGCATAACGCATAACGCATAACGCATAACGTATAACGCATAACGCATACCGTATAACGCATAACGCATAACGCATAACGCAAACGTACAGCGCACAACGCATAATGCATAAACCATAACCCTTACTTCATAACGCATAACGCATAATGCACAACGCATAACGAACACCGGAAAACCCATAACGCCTAACGCATAACGGATCACGAATAACGCATAATGCATAACGCATAAATCATAACGCATAACGCATAACGCATAACGCATAACGCATAACGCATAACGCATAACGCATAACGCATAACGCATAACGCATAACGCATAACGCATAATGCATAACGCATAACGCATAACGCATAACGCATAACGCATAACGCATAACGCATAATGCATAACGCATAACGCATAACGCATAACGCATAACGCATAACGCATAACGCATATCGCATATCGCATAACGCATAAGGCTTGATGCATGACGCATATCGCATAACGCATAAGGCATAACGCATAAGGCATAACGCATAATACATAACGTATAACGCATTATGCATAACGCATAACGCATAACGCATAACGCATAACGCATATCGCATAACACATACGCATAACGCATAAGGCATAACGCATTACGCATAACTTATAACTCATAACTCATAACGAATAAGGCATAACGCAAAATGAATAACGCATAAAGCATAACGCATAACCCATAACCCTTAACGCATAACGCATAACGCATAATGCACAACGCTTAACGAATACCGCAAATCGCATAACGCCTAACGCATAACGGATCACGCATGACGCATAAAGCATAACGCATAACGCATAACGCATAACGCATAACGCATAACGCATAACGCATAACGCATAACGCATATCGCATAACGCATAAATCATAACCCATAACGCACAACGCATAAGGCATAATGCACAACGCATAACGAATACCGCAAAACGCATAACGCATAACGCATAACGCATAACTCATAACGCATAACGCATAACGCATAACGCATAACGCACACCGTATAACGCATAACGCATAACGCATAAAGCATAACGCATAACGCATAACGCATAATGCAAACGTATAACGCCCAACGCATAAAGCATAACGAACAACCCATAACGCATAATCCATAACGCATAACGCATAACGCATAAGGCATAACGCATTACGCATAACTTATAACTCATAACTCATAACGAATAACGCGTAAAGCAAAGTGAATAACGCATAAAGCATAACGCATAACGCATAACGCATAACGCATAACGCATAACGCATAACGCATAACGCTTAACGCATAACGCATAACGGATCACGCAAACGCATAACGCATAACGCATAACACATAACGCATAACGCATAACGCATAACGTATAACGCATAACGCATAACGCATAAAGCATAACGCATAACGCATAACGCATTACGCATAACTTATAACTCATAACTCATAAGGAGTAACGCATAACGCATAAAGCATAACGCATAACGCATAACGCATAACGCATAACGCATAACTCATAACTCATAACGAATAACGCATAACGCAAAGTGAATAACGCATAAAGCATAACGCATAACCCATAACCCTTAACGCATAACGCATAACGCATAATGCACAACGCTTAACGAATACCGCAAATCGCATAACGCCTAACGCATAACGGATCACGCATGACGCATAAAGCATAACGCATAACGCATAACGCATAACGCATAACGCATAACGTATAAAGCATATCGCATAACTCATAAATCATAACCCATAACGCACAACGCATAACGCATAATGCACAACGCATAACGAATACCGCAAAACGCATAACGCATAACGCATAACGCATAACTCATAACGCATAACGTATAACGCATAACGCACACCGTATAACGCATAACGCATAACGCATAACGCATAAAGCATAACGCATAACGCATAACGCATAATGCAAACGTATAACGCCCAACGCATAAAGCATAACGAACAACCCATAACGCATAATCCATAACGCATAACGCATAACGCATAACGCATAACGCATAACGCATAACGCATAACGCATAACGCATAACGCATAAAGTATAACGCATAACGCATAACGCATAACGCATAACGGATCACGCATAACGCATAACGCATAACGCATAACGCATAACGCATAACGCATAACGCATAACGCATACCGTATAACGCATAACGCATAACGCATAACGCAAAAGTATAACGGACAACGCATAACGCATAACCCATAACGCATAACGCATAACGCATAACGTATAACGCATAACGCATACCGTATAACGCATAATGCATAACGCATAAAGCATAACGCATAACGCATAACGCATAACGCATAACGCATAACGCATAACGCATAACGCATAACGCATAACGCATAACGCATAAAGCAAACGTATAACGCACAACGCATAACGCATAACGCATAACGCATAACGCATAACGCATAACGCATAAGGCATAACGCATTACGCATAACTTATAACTCATAACTCATAACGAATAACGCATAACGCAAAGTGAATAACGCATAAAGCATAACGCATAACCCATAACCCTTAACGCATAACGCATAATGCACAACGCTTAACGAATACCGCAAATCGCATAACGCCTAACGCATAACGGATCACGCATGACGCATAAAGCATAACGCATAACGCATAACGCATAACGCATAACGCATAACGCATAACGCATAACGCATAACGCAATTCGCATAACGCATAAATCATAACCCATAACGCACAACGCATAACGCATAATGCACAAAGCATAACGAATACCGCAAGACGCATAACGCATAACGCATAACGCATAACGCATAACTCATAACGCATAACGCATAACGCATAACGCATAACGCACACCGTATAACGCATAACGCATAACGCATAACGCATAACGCATAACGCATAACGCATAACGCATAACGCATAACGCATAACGCATAACGGATCACGCATATCGCATAACGCATAACGCATAACGCATAACGCATAACGCATAACGCATAACGCATAACGCATAACGCATAACGCATAAAGCAAACGTATAACGCACAACGCATAACGCATAACGCATAACGCATAACGCATAACGCATAACGCATAACGCATAACGCATAAAGCAAACGTATAACGCACAACGCATAACGCATAACGCATAACGCATAACGCATAACGCATAACGCATAATGCATAACGCATAAGGCATAACGCATTACGCATAACTTATAACTCATAACTCATAACGAATAACGCATAACGCAAAGTGAATAACGCATAAAGCATAACGCATAACCCATAACCCTTAACGCATAACGCATAACGCATAATGCACAACGCTTAACGAATACCGCAAATCGCATAACGCCTAACGCATAACGGATCACGCATGACGCATTAAGCATAACGCATAACGTATAACGCATAACGCATAACGCATAACGCATAACGCATAACGCAATTCGCATAACGCATAAATCATAACCCATAACGCACAACGCATAACGCATAATGCACAAAGCATAACGAATACCGCAAGACGCATAACGCATAACGCATAACGCATAACTCATAACGCATAACGCATAACGCATAACGCACACCGTATAACGCATAACGCATAACGCATAACGCATAACGCATAACGCATAACGCATAACGCATAACGCATAACGGATCACGCATAACGCATAACGCATAACACATAAAGCATAACGCATAACGCATAACGCATAAAGCAAACGTATAACGCACAACGCATAACGCATAACGCATAACGCATAACACATAACGCATAACGCATAATGCATAACGCATAAGGCATAACGCATTACGCATAACTTATAACTCATAACTCATAACGAATAACGCATAACGCAAAGTGAATAACGCATAAAGCATAACGCATAACCCATAACCCTTAACGCATAACGCATAACGCATAACGCATAATGCACAACGCTTAACGAATACCGCAAATCGCATAACGCCTAACGCATAACGGATCACGCATGACGCATAAAGCATAACGCATAACGCATAACGCATAACGCATAACGTATAACGCATAACGCATATCGCATAACGCATAACGCATAACGCATAACGCATAACGCATAACGCCTTACGGATCAGGCATAACGCATAACGCATAATGCATAACACATAACGCATAACGCATAACGCAAACGCATAACGCATAACGCATAACGCATAACACATAACGCATAACGCATAACGCATAACGCATAACGCATAACGCATAACGCATAACGCATAACGCCTAACGGATCAGGCATAACGCATAACGCATAACGCATAACGCATAACGCATAACGCATAACGCCTTACGGATCAGGCATAACGCATAACGCATAATGCATAACACATAACGCATAACGCATAACGCATAACGCATAACGCATAACGCATAACGCATAACGCATAACGCATAACGCATAACGCATAACGCATAACGCATAACGCATAACGCATAACGCATAACGCATAACGCATAACGCATAACGCATATCTCATAACACATAACGCATAACGCATAACGCATAACGCATAACGCATAACGCATAACGCCTACCGGATCAGGCATAACGCATAACGCATAATGTATAACACATAACGCATAACGCATTACGCATAACGCATATCGCATAACGTATAAGGCATAACGCATAATACATGACGTATAACGCATTATGCATAACGCATAACGCATAACGCAAACCCATAAGGCATAAGGCATAACGCATAACGCATAACGCATAACGCATGTCGGATCACTCATAACTCATAACGCATAACGCATAAAGCATAAAGCATAACGTATAACGCATAACGCATATCGCATAACGCATAACGCATAACCCATAACGCATAACGCATAACGCATAACGCATAACGCATAACGCATAACGCATAACGCATAACGCATAACGCATAACGCATAACGCATAACGCATAACGCATAACGCATAACGCATAATGCATAACGCATAAGGCATAACGCATTACGCATAACTTATAACTCATAACTCATAACGAATAACGCATAACGCAAAGTGAATAACGCATAAAGCATAACGCATAACGCATAACCCATAACGCATAACGCATAACGCATAATGCACAACGCTTAACGAATACCGCAAATCGCATAACGCCTAACGCATAACGGATCACGCATGACGCATAAAGCATAACGCATAACGCATAACGCATAACGCATAACGCATAACGCAATTCGCATAACGCATAAATCATAACCCATAACGCACAACGCATAACGCATAATGCACAAAGCATAACGAATACCGCAAGACGCATAACGCATAACGCATAACGCATAACGCATAACTCATAACGCATAACGCATAACGCATAACGCATAACGCACACCGTATAACGCATAACGCATAACGCATAACGCATAACGCATAACGCATGACGCATAACGCATAACGCATAACGCATATCGAATAACGCATAACGTGTAACTCATAACGCATAACGCATAAAGCATAATGCATAACGCATAACGCATAACGCATATCGCATAACGCATAACGCATAACGTATACCTTATAACGTATACCTTATAACGCATAACGCATAACGCATAACGCATAACGCATAACGCATAACGCATAACGCATAACGCATAACGCATAACGCCTTACGGATCAGGCATAACGCATAACGCATAATGCATAACACATAACGCATAACGCATAACGCATAACGCATAACGCATAACGCATAACGCATAACGCATAACGCATAACGCATAACGCATAACGCATAACGCATAACGCATAACGCATAACGCATATCTCATAACACATAACGTATAACGCATAACGCATAACGCATAACGCATAACGCATAACGCCTACCGGATCAGGCATAACGCATAACGCATAATGTATAACACATAACGCATAACGCATTACGCATAACGCATATCGCATAACGTATAAGGCATAACGCATAATACATGACGTATAACGCATTATGCATAACGCATAACGCATAACGCAAACCCATAAGGCATAAGGCATAACGCATAACGCATAACGCATAACGCATGTCGGATCACTCATAACTCATAACGCATAACGCATAAAGCATAAAGCATAACGTATAACGCATAACGCATATCGCATAACGCATAACGCATAACCCATAACGCATAACGCATAACGCATAACGCATAACGCAAACCCATAAGGCATAAGGCATAACGCATAACGCATAACGCATGTCGGATCACTCATAACGCATAACGCATAACGCATAAAGCATAAAGCATAACGTATATCGCATAACGCATATCGCATAACGCATAACGCATAAAGCATAACCCATAACGCATAACGCATAACGCATATCGCATAACGCATAACGCATAACGCATATCGCATAACGCATAACGCATAACGTATAACGCATAACGCATACCGTATAACGCATAACGCATAACGCATAACGCAAACGTATAACGCACAACGCATAACGAATACAGCAAAACGCATAATGCTTAACGCATAACGGATCACGCTATAACGCATAACGCATAACGCATAACGCATAACGCATATCGAATAACGCATAACGTGTAACTCATAACGCATAACGCATAAAGCATAATGCATAACGCATAACGCATAACGCATATCGCATAACGCATAACGCATAACGTATAACGCATAACGCATAACGCATAACGCATAACGCATAACTTAAAACTCATTACTCATAACGACTAACGCATAACGCATAACGCATAACGCATAACGCATAACGCATATCGAATAACGCATAACGTGTAACTCATAACGCATAACGCATAAAGCATAATGCATAACGCATAACGCATAACGCATAACGCATATCGCATAACGCATAACGCATAACGTATAACGCATAACGTATACCTTATAACGCATAACGCATAACGCATAACGCATAACGCATAACGCATAACGCATAACGCATATCGCATAACGCATAACGCATAACGTTTAACGCATACCGTATAACGCATAACGCATAACGCATAATGCATAACGAATAACGCATAACGCATATCGCATAAAACATAACGCATAACGCATAACGTACAACGTATAACGCATAACGCATAACGCATAACGCATAACGCATAACGCATAACGCATAACGCATAACGCATAACGCATAACGCATAACGCATATCGCATAACACATAACGCATAACCCAAAACGCATAACGCATAACGCATAACGCATATCGAATAACGCATAACGTGTAACTCATAACGCATAAAGCATAAAGCATAATGCATAACGCATAACGCATAACGCATAACGCATAACGTATAACGCATAACGCATACCGTATAACACATAACGCATAATGCATAACGCAAACGTATAACGCACAACGCATAACGCATAACGAACAACGGATAACGCATAACGCATAACGCATAACGAATACCGCAAAACGTATATCGCATAACACATAACGGATCACGCATAACGCATAACGCATAACGTATAGAGCATAACGCATAACGCATAACGCATAACGCATAACGCATAACGCATACCGTATAACGCATAACGCATAACGCATAACGCATAATGCATAACGAATAACGCATAACGCATATCGCATAAAACATAACGCATAACGCATAACGTACAACGTATAACGCATAACGCATAACGCATAACGCATAACGCATAACGCATAACGCATAACGCATAACGCATAACGCATAACGCATAACGCATATCGCATAACACATAACGCATAACCCATAACGCATAACGTACAACGTATAACGCATAACGCATAACGCATAACGCATAACGCATAACGCATAACGCATAACGCATAACGCATAACGCATAACGCATATCGCATAACACATAACGCATAACCCATAACGCATAACGCATAACGCATAACGCATAACGCATAACGCATAACGCATAACGCACAACGTCATACCGCATAACGCATAACGCATAACGCATAACGCATGGCGCATAACTCAAAATGCATAACGCATAACGCATAACGCATAACGCAAACGTATAACGCACAACGCATAACGAATACAGCAAAACGCATAATGCTTAACGCATAACGGATCAAGCATAACGTATAGAGCATAACGCATAACGCATAACGCATAACGCATAACGCATACCGTATAACGCATAACGCATAACGCATCACGCATAATGCATAACGAATAACGCATAACGCATATCGCATAGAACATAACGCATAACGCATAACGTACAACGTATAACGCATAACGCATAACGCATAACGCATAACGCATAACGCATAACGCATAACGCATAACGCATAACACATAACGCATAACCCATAACGCATAACGCATAACGCATAACGCATAACACATAACGCATAACGCATAACGCATAACGCATAACGCATAACGCATAACGCATAACGCATAATGCATAACGCATAAAGCGTAACGCATAACCCATAACGCATAACGCATAACGCATAACGCATAACGCATAACGCATAACGCATAACGCATAACGCATAACGCATAACGCATAACGCATAACGCATAACGCATAACGCATAACGCATAACGCATAACGCATAACGCATAACGCATAACGCCTAACGGATCAGGCATAACGCATAACGCATAATGCATAACACATAACGCATAACGCATTACGCACAAAGCATAAAGCATAACGCATAACGCATAACGCATAACGCATAACGTACAACGTATAACGCTTAACGCATAACGCATAACGCATAACGCATAACGCATACCGTATAACGCATAACGCATAATGCATAACGCAAACGTATAATGCACAACGCATAACGCATAACGAACAACGGATAACGCATAACGCATAACGCATAACGAATACCGCAAAACGTATATCGCCTAACACATAACGCATAACGCATAACGCATAACGCATACCGTATAACGCATAACGCATAATGCATAACGCAAACGTATAACGCACAACGCATAACGCATAACGAACAACGGATAACGCATAACGCATAACGCATAACGAATACCGCAAAACGTATATCGCCTAACACATAACGCATAACGCATAACGCATAACGCATAACGTATAGAGCATAACGCATAACGCATAACGCATACCGTATAACGCATAACGCATAACGCATAACGCATAATGCATAACGAATAACGCATAACGCATATCGCATAAAACATAACGCATAACGCATAACGTACAACGTATAACGCATAACGCATAACGCATAACGCATAACGCATAACGCATAACGCATAACGCATAACGCATAACGCATAACGCATATCGCATAACACATAACGCATAACCCAAAACGCATAACGCATAACGCATAACGCATACCGCATAACGCATAACGCATAACGCATAACGCATAACGCACAACGCATATCGCATAACGCATAACGCATAACGCATAACGCATAACGCATAACGCATAACGCATAACGCATAACGCACAACGCATATCGCATAACGCATAACGCATAACGCATAACGCATAACGCATAACGCATAACGCATATCGAATAACGCATAACGCATAACGCATAACGCATAACGCATAACGCATACCGTATAACGCATAACGCATAACGCATAACGCATAATGCATAACGAATAACGCATAACGCATATCGCATAAAACATAACGCATAACGCATAACGTACAAAGTGTAACGCATAACGCATAACGCATAACGCATAACGCATAACGCATAACGCATAACGCATAACGCATAACGCATATCGCATAACACATAACGCATAACCCATAACGCATAACGCATAACGCATAACGCATAACGCATAACGCATAACGCATAACGCATAACGCATAACGCATAACGCATAACGCATAACGCATAACGCATATCGCATAACACATAACGCATAACCCATAACGCATAACGCATAACGCATAACGCATAACACATAACGCATAACGCATAACGCATAACGCATAACGCATAACGCATAACGCATAACGCATAACGCATAACGCATAATGCATAACACATAACGCATAACGCATTACGCACAAATCATAAAGCATAACGCATAACGCATAACGCATAACGCATAACGTACAACGTATAACGCTTAACGCATAACGCATAACGCAAAACGCATAACGCATAACGCATAACGCATAACGCATAACGCATAATGCATAATGCCTAATGCAAACCCATAACGCATAACGCATAACGCATAACGCATAACGCATAACGCATAACGCATAACGCATAATACATAACGTATAACGCATTATGCATAACGCATAACGCATAACGCATAATGCATAATGCCTAACGCAAACCCATAACGCATAACGCATAACGCATAACGCATAACGCATAACGCATAACGCACAACGCATATCGCATAACGCATAACGCACAACGCATAACGCATAACGCATAACGCATATCGAATAACGCATAACGTGTAACTCATAACGCATAACGCATAACGCATAACGCATACCGTATAACGCATAACGCATAATGCATAACGCAAACGTATAACGCACAACGCATAACGCATAACGAACAACGGATAACGCATAACGCATAACGCATAACGAATACCGCAAAACGTATATCGCCTAACACATAACGCATAACGCATAACGCATAACGCATAACGTATAGAGCATAACGCATAACGCATAACGCATAACGCATACCGTATAACGCATAACGCATAACGCATAACGCATAATGCATAACGAATAACGCATAACGCATATCGCATAAAACATAACGCATAACGCATAACGTACAACGTATAACGCATAACGCATAACGCATAACGCATAACGCATAACGCATAACGCATAACGCATAACGCATAACGCATAACACATAACGCATAACCCAAAACGCATAACGCATAACGCATAACGCATACCGCATAACGCATAACGCATAACGCATAACGCATAACGCACAACGCATATCGCATAACGCATAACGCATAACGCATAACGCATAACGCATAACGCATAACGCATAACGCACAACGCATATCGCATAACGCATAACGCATAACGCATAACGCATAACGCATAACGCATAACGCATATCGAATAACGCATAACGCATAACGCATAACGAATAACGCATAACGCATATCGAATAACGCATAACGTGTAACTCATAACGCATAACGCATAAAGCATAATGCATAACGCATAACGCATAACGCATAACGCATAACGCATAACGCATAACGTATAACGCATAACGCATACCGTATAACGCATAACGCATAATGCATAACGCAAACGTATAACGCATAACGCATAACGAACAACGGATAACGCATAACGCATAACGCATAACGAATACCGCAAAACGTATATCGCATAACACATAACGGATCACGCATAACGCATAACGCATAACGTATAGAGCATAACGCATAACGCATAACGCATAACGCATAACGCATAACGCATAACGCATACCGTATAACGCATAACGCATAACGCATAACGCATAATGCATAACGAATAACGCATAACGCATATCGCATAAAACATAACGCATAACGCATAACGTACAAAGTGTAACGCATAACGCATAACGCATAACGCATAACGCATAACGCATAACGCATAACGCATAACGCATAACGCATAACGCATAACGCATATCGCATAACACATAACGCATAACCCATAACGCATAACGCATAACGCATAACGCATAACGCATAACGCATAACGCATAACGCATAACGCATAACGCATAACGCATATCGCATAACACATAACGCATAACCCATAACGCATAACGCATAACGCATAACGCATAACACATAACGCATAACGCATAACGCATAACGCATAACGCATAACGCATAACGCATAACGCATAACGCATAACGCATAACGCATAATGCATAACACATAACGCATAACGCATTACGCACAAATCATAAAGCATAACGCATAACGCATAACGCATAACGCATAACGTACAACGTATAACGCTTAACGCATAACGCATAACGCAAAACGCATAACGCATAACGCATAACGCATACCGCATAACGCATAATGCATAATGCCTAACGCAAACCCATAACGCATAACGCATAACGCATAACGCATAACGCATAACGCATAACGCATAACGCATAATACATAACGTATAACGCATTATGCATAACGCATAACGCATAACGCATAATGCATAATGCCTAACGCAAACCCATAACGCATAACGCATAACGCATAACGCATAACGCATAACGCATAACGCACAACGCATATCGCATAACGCATAACGCACAACGCATAACGCATAACGCATAACGCATATCGAATAACGCATAACGTGTAACTCATAACGCATAACGCATAAGGCATAACGCATTACGCATAACTTATAACTCATAACTCATAACGAATAACGCATAACGCAAAGTGAATAACGCATAAAGCATAACGCATAACCCATAACCCTTAACGCATAACGCATAACGCATAATGCACAACGCTTAACGAATACCGCAAATCGCATAACGCCTAACGCATAACGGATCACGCATGACGCATAAAGCATAACGCATAACGTATAACGCATAACGCATAACGCATAACGCATAACGCATAACGCAATTCGCATAACGCATAAATCATAACCCATAACGCACAACGCATAACGCATAATGCACAAAGCATAACGAATACCGCAAGACGCATAACGCATAACGCATAACGCATAACGCATAACTCATAACGCATAACGCATAACGCATAACGCACACCGTATAACGCATAACGCATAACGCATAACGCATAACGCATAACGCATAACGCATAACGCATAACGCATAACGGATCACGCATAACGCATAACGCATAACACATAAAGCATAACGCATAACGCATAACGCATAAAGCAAACGTATAACGCACAACGCATAACGCATAACGCATAACGCATAACACATAACGCATAACGCATAATGCATAACGCATAAGGCATAACGCATTACGCATAACTTATAACTCATAACTCATAACGAATAACGCATAACGCAAAGTGAATAACGCATAAAGCATAACGCATAACCCATAACCCTTAACGCATAACGCATAACGCATAACGCATAATGCACAACGCTTAACGAATACCGCAAATCGCATAACGCCTAACGCATAACGGATCACGCATGACGCATAAAGCATAACGCATAACGCATAACGCATAACGCATAACGTATAACGCATAACGCATATCGCATAACGCATAACGCATAACGCATAACGCATAACGCATAACGCCTTACGGATCAGGCATAACGCATAACGCATAATGCATAACACATAACGCATAACGCATAACGCAAACGCATAACGCATAACGCATAACGCATAACACATAACGCATAACGCATAACGCATAACGCATAACGCATAACGCATAACGCCTAACGGATCAGGCATAACGCATAACGCATAATGTATAACACATAACGCATAACGCATTACGCATAACGCATATCGCATAACGTATAAGGCATAACGCATAATACATGACGTACAACGCATTATGCATAACGCATAACGCATAACGCAAACCCATAAGGCATAAGGCATAACGCATAACGCATAACGCATAACGCATGTCGGATCACTCATAACTCATAACGCATAACGCATAAAGCATAAAGCATAACGTATAACGCATAACGCATATCGCATAACGCATAACGCATAACCCATAACGCATAACGCATAACGCATAACGCATAACGCAAACCCATAAGGCATAAGGCATAACGCATAACGCATAACGCATGTCGGATCACTCATAACGCATAACGCATAACGCATAAAGCATAAAGCATAACGTATATCGCATAACGCATATCGCATAACGCATAACGCATAAAGCATAACGCATAACGCATAACGCATAACGCATATCGCATAACGCATAACGCATAACGTATAACGCATAACGCATACCGTATAACGCATAACGCATAACGCATAACGCAAACGTATAACGCACAACGCATAACGAATACAGCAAAACGCATAATGCTTAACGCATAACGTATCACGCTATAACGCATAACGCATAACGCATAACGCATAACGCATATCGAATAACGCATAACGTGTAACTCATAACGCATAACGCATAAAGCATAATGCATAACGCATAACGCATAACGCATATCGCATAACGCATAACGCATAACGTTTAACGCATAACGCATACCGTATAACGCATAACGCATAACGCATAACGCAAACGTATAACGCACAACGCATAACGAATACAGCAAAACGCATAATGCTTAACGCATAACGCATAACGCATAAAGCATAACGCATAACGCATAACGCATAACGCATATCGCATAACGCATAACGTATAACGCATAACGCATACCGTAAAACGCATAAAGCATAACGCATAACCCATAACGCAAACGTATAACGCACAACGCATAACGAATACAGCAAAACGCATAATGCATAACGCATAACGCATAACGCATAACGCATAACGCATAACGCAAAATGCATAACGCATAACGCATAACGCATAACGCATAACGAATACCGCATAACGCATAACGCATAACGCATAACGCATAACGCATAACGCATATCGCATAACGCATAACGCATAACGCATAACGCATAACGCATAACGCATAACGCATAACGCATAACGCCTAACGGATCAGGCATAACGCATAACGCATAACGCATAACGCATAACGCATAACGCATAACGCCTTACGGATCAGGCATAACGCATAACGCATAATGCATAACACATAACGCATAACGCATAACGCATAACGCATAACGCATAACGCATAACGCATAACGCATAACGCATAACGCATAACGCATAACGCATAACGCATAACGCATAACGCATAACGCATAACGCATAACGCATAACGCATATCTCATAACACATAACGCATAACGCATAACGCATAACGCATAACGCATAACGCATAACGCCTACCGGATCAGGCATAACGCATAACGCATAATGTATAACACATAACGCATAACGCATTACGCATAACGCATATCGCATAACGTATAAGGCATAACGCATAATACATGACGTATAACGCATTATGCATAACGCATAACGCATAACGCAAACCCATAAGGCATAAGGCATAACGCATAACGCATAACGCATAACGCATGTCGGATCACTCATAACTCATAACGCATAACGCATAAAGCATAAAGCATAACGTATAACGCATAACGCATATCGCATAACGCATAACGCATAACCCATAACGCATAACGCATAACGCATAACGCATAACGCATAACGCATAACGCATAACGCATAACGCATAACGCATAACGCATAACGCATAACGCATAACGCATAACGCATAACGCATAATGCATAACGCATAAGGCATAACGCATTACGCATAACTTATAACTCATAACTCATAACGAATAACGCATAACGCAAAGTGAATAACGCATAAAGCATAACGCATAACCCATAACCCATAACGCATAACGCATAACGCATAATGCACAACGCTTAACGAATACCGCAAATCGCATAACGCCTAACGCATAACGGATCACGCATGACGCATAAAGCATAACGCATAACGCATAACGCATAACGCATAACGCATAACGCAATTCGCATAACGCATAAATCATAACCCATAACGCACAACGCATAACGCATAATGCACAAAGCATAACGAATACCGCAAGACGCATAACGCATAACGCATAACGCATAACGCATAACTCATAACGCATAACGCATAACGCATAACGCATAACGCACACCGTATAACGCATAACGCATAACGCATAACGCATAACGCATAACGCATGACGCATAACGCATAACGCATAACGCATATCGAATAACGCATAACGTGTAACTCATAACGCATAACGCATAAAGCATAATGCATAACGCATAACGCATATCGCATAACGCATAACGCATAACGTATAACGCATAACGTATACCTTATAACGCATAACGCATAACGCATAACGCATAACGCATAACGCATAACGCATAACGCATAACGCATAACGCATATCGCATAACACATACGCATAACGCATAAGGCATAACGCATTACGCATAACTTATAACTCATAACTCATAACGAATAAGGCATAACGCAAAATGAATAACGCATAAAGCATAACGCATAACCCATAACCCTTAACGCATAACGCATAACGCATAATGCACAACGCTTAACGAATACCGCAAATCGCATAACGCCTAACGCATAACGGATCACGCATGACGCATAAAGCATAACGCATAACGCATAACGCATAACGCATAACGCATAACGCATAACGCATAACGCATAACGCATATCGCATAACGCATAAATCATAACCCATAACGCACAACGCATAAGGCATAATGCACAACGCATAACGAATACCGCAAAACGCATAACGCATAACGCATAACGCATAACTCATAACGCATAACGCATAACGCATAACGCATAACGCACACCGTATAACGCATAACGCATAACGCATAACGCATAAAGCATAACGCATAACGCATAACGCATAATGCAAACGTATAACGCCCAACGCATAAAGCATAACGAACAACCCATAACGCATAATCCATAACGCATAACGCATAACGCATAAGGCATAACGCATTACGCATAACTTATAACTCATAACTCATAACGAATAACGCATAACGCAAAGTGAATAACGCATAAAGCATAACGCATAACGCATAACGCATAACGCATAACGCATAACGCATAACGCATAACGCTTAACGCATAACGCATAACGGATCACGCATAACGCATAACGCATAACGCATAACACATAACGCATAACGCATAACGCATAACGTATAACGCATAACGCATAACGCATAAAGCATAACGCATAACGCATAACGCATTACGCATAACTTATAACTCATAACTCATAAGGAGTAACGCATAACGCATAAAGCATAACGCATAACGCATAACGCATAACGCATAACGCATAACTCATAACTCATAACGAATAACGCATAACGCAAAGTGAATAACGCATAAAGCATAACGCATAACCCATAACCCTTAACGCATAACGCATAACGCATAATGCACAACGCTTAACGAATACCGCAAATCGCATAACGCCTAACGCATAACGGATCACGCATGACGCATAAAGCATAACGCATAACGCATAACGCATAACGCATAACGCATAACGTATAACGCATATCGCATAACTCATAAATCATAACCCATAACGCACAACGCATAACGCATAATGCACAACGCATAACGAATACCGCAAAACGCATAACGCATAACGCATAACGCATAACTCATAACGCATAACGTATAACGCATAACGCACACCGTATAACGCATAACGCATAACGCATAACGCATAAAGCATAACGCATAACGCATAACGCATAATGCAAACGTATAACGCCCAACGCATAAAGCATAACGAACAACCCATAACGCATAATCCATAACGCATAACGCATAACGCATAACGCATAACGCATAACGCATAACGCATAACGCATAACGCATAAAGTATAACGCATAACGCATAACGCATAACGCATAACGGATCACGCATAACGCATAACGCATAACGCATAACGCATAACGCATAACGCATAACGCATACCGTATAACGCATAACGCATAACGCATAACGCAAAAGTATAACGGACAACGCATAACGCATAACCCATAACGCATAACGCATAACGCATAACGTATAACGCATAACGCATACCGTATAACGCATAATGCATAACGCATAAAGCATAACGCATAACGCATAACGCATAACGCATAACGCATAACGCATAACGCATAACGCATAACGCATAAAGCAAACGTATAACGCACAACGCATAACGCATAACGCATAACGCATAACGCATAACGCATAACGCATAATGCATAACGCATAAGGCATAACGCATTACGCATAACTTATAACTCATAACTCATAACGAATAACGCATAACGCAAAGTGAATAACGCATAAAGCATAACGCATAACCCATAACCCTTAACGCATAACGCATAACGCATAATGCACAACGCTTAACGAATACCGCAAATCGCATAACGCCTAACGCATAACGGATCACGCATGACGCATAAAGCATAACGCATAACGCATAACGCATAACGCATAACGCATAACGCATAACGCATAACGCATAACGCAATTCGCATAACGCATAAATCATAACCCATAACGCACAACGCATAACGCATAATGCACAAAGCATAACGAATACCGCAAGACGCATAACGCATAACGCATAACGCATAACGCATAACTCATAACGCATAACGCATAACGCATAACGCATAACGCACACCGTATAACGCATAACGCATAACGCATAACGCATAACGCATAACGCATAACGCATAACGCATAACGCATAACGCATAACGCATAACGGATCACGCATATCGCATAACGCATAACGCATAACGCATAACGCATAACGCATAACGCATAACGCATAACGCATAACGCATAACGCATAAAGCAAACGTATAACGCACAACGCATAACGCATAACGCATAACGCATAACGCATAACGCATAACGCATAACGCATAAAGCAAACGTATAACGCACAACGCATAACGCATAACGCATAACGCATAACGCATAACGCATAACGCATAATGCATAACGCATAAGGCATAACGCATTACGCATAACTTATAACTCATAACTCATAACGAATAACGCATAACGCAAAGTGAATAACGCATAAAGCATAACGCATAACCCATAACCCTTAACGCATAACGCATAACGCATAATGCACAACGCTTAACGAATACCGCAAAACGCATAACGCCTAACGCATAACGGATCACGCATGACGCATAAAGCATAACGCATAACGTATAACGCATAACGCATAACGCATAACGCATAACGCATAACGCAATTCGCATAACGCATAAATCATAACCCATAACGCACAACGCATAATGCACAAAGCATAACGAATACCGCAAGACGCATAACGCATAACGCATAACGCATAACGCATAACTCATAACGCATAACGCATAACGCATAACGCACACCGTATAACGCATAACGCATAACGCATAACGCATAACGCATAACGCATAACGCATAACGCATAACGCATAACGCATAACGCATAACGGATCACGCATAACGCATAACGCATAACACATAAAGCATAACGCATAACGCATAACGCATAAAGCAAACGTATAACGCACAACGCATAACGCATAACGCATAACGCATAACACATAACGCATAACGCATAATGCATAACGCATAAGGCATAACGCATTACGCATAACTTATAACTCATAACTCATAACGAATAACGCATAACGCAAAGTGAATAACGCATAAAGCATAACGCATAACCCATAACCCTTAACGCATAACGCATAACGCATAATGCATAATGCACAACGCTTAACGAATACCGCAAATCGCATAACGCCTAACGCATAACGGATCACGCATGACGCATAAAGCATAACGCATAACGCATAACGCATAACGCATAACGTATAACGCATAACGCATATCGCATAACGCATAACGCATAACGCATAACGCATAACGCATAACGCCTTACGGATCAGGCATAACGCATAACGCATAATGCATAACACATAACGCATACCGCATAACGCAAACGCATAACGCATAACGCATAACGCATAACACATAACGCATAACGCATAACGCATAACGCATAACGCATAACGCATAACGCCTAACGGATCAGGCATAACGCATAACGCATAATGTATAACACATAACGCATAACGCATTACGCATAACGCATATCGCATAACGTATAAGGCATAACGCATAATACATGACGTACAACGCATTATGCATAACGCATAACGCATAACGCAAACCCATAAGGCATAAGGCATAACGCATAACGCATAACGCATAACGCATGTCGGATCACTCATAACTCATAACGCATAACGCATAAAGCATAAAGCATAACGTATAACGCATAACGCATATCGCATAACGCATAACGCATAACCCATAACGCATAACGCATAACGCATAACGCATAACGCAAACCCATAAGGCATAAGGCATAACGCATAACGCATAACGCATGTCGGATCACTCATAACGCATAACGCATAACGCATAAAGCATAAAGCATAACGTATATCGCATAACGCATATCGCATAACGCATAACGCATAAAGCATAACGCATAACGCATAACGCATAACGCATATCGCATAACGCATAACGCATAACGCATAACGCATAACGGATCACGCATAACGCATAACGCATAACACATAAAGCATAACGCATAACGCATAACGCATAAAGCAAACGTATAACGCACAACGCATAACGCATAACGCATAACGCATAACACATAACGCATAACGCATAATGCATAACGCATAAGGCATAACGCATTACGCATAACTTATAACTCATAACTCATAACGAATAACGCATAACGCAAAGTGAATAACGCATAAAGCATAACGCATAACCCATAACCCTTAACGCATAACGCATAACGCATAATGCACAACGCTTAACGAATACCGCAAATCGCATAACGCCTAACGCATAACGGATCACGCATGACGCATTAAGCATAACGCATAACGTATAACGCATAACGCATAACGCATAACGCATAACGCATAACGCAATTCGCATAACGCATAAATCATAACCCATAACGCACAACGCATAACGCATAATGCACAAAGCATAACGAATACCGCAAGACGCATAACGCATAACGCATAACGCATAACTCATAACGCATAACGCATAACGCATAACGCACACCGTATAACGCATAACGCATAACGCATAACGCATAACGCATAACGCATAACGCATAACGCATAACGCATAACGGATCACGCATAACGCATAACGCATAACACATAAAGCATAACGCATAACGCATAACGCATAAAGCAAACGTATAACGCACAACGCATAACGCATAACGCATAACGCATAACACATAACGCATAACGCATAATGCATAACGCATAAGGCATAACGCATTACGCATAACTTATAACTCATAACTCATAACGAATAACGCATAACGCAAAGTGAATAACGCATAAAGCATAACGCATAACCCATAACCCTTAACGCATAACGCATAACGCATAACGCATAATGCACAACGCTTAACGAATACCGCAAATCGCATAACGCCTAACGCATAACGGATCACGCATGACGCATAAAGCATAACGCATAACGCATAACGCATAACGCATAACGTATAACGCATAACGCATATCGCATAACGCATAACGCATAACGCATAACGCATAACGCATAACGCCTTACGGATCAGGCATAACGCATAACGCATAATGCATAACACATAACGCATAACGCATAACGCAAACGCATAACGCATAACGCATAACGCATAACACATAACGCATAACGCATAACGCATAACGCATAACGCATAACGCATAACGCCTAACGGATCAGGCATAACGCATAACGCATAATGTATAACACATAACGCATAACGCATTACGCATAACGCATATCGCATAACGTATAAGGCATAACGCATAATACATGACGTACAACGCATTATGCATAACGCATAACGCAAACCCATAAGGCATAAGGCATAACGCATAACGCATAACGCATAACGCATGTCGGATCACTCATAACTCATAACGCATAACGCATAAAGCATAAAGCATAACGTATAACGCATAACGCATATCGCATAACGCATAACGCATAACCCATAACGCATAACGCATAACGCATAACGCATAACGCAAACCCATAAGGCATAAGGCATAACGCATAACGCATAACGCATGTCGGATCACTCATAACGCATAACGCATAACGCATAAAGCATAAAGCATAACGTATATCGCATAACGCATATCGCATAACGCATAACGCATAAAGCATAACGCATAACGCATAACGCATAACGCATATCGCATAACGCATAACGCATAACGCATAACGCATAACGTTTAACGCATAACGCATACCGTATAACGCATAACGCATAACGCATAACGCAAACGTATAACGCACAACGCATAACGAATACAGCAAAACGCATAATGCTTAACGCATAACGCATAACGCATAAAGCATAATGCATAACGCATAACGCATAACGCATATCGCATAACGCATAACGTATAACGCATAACGCATACCGTAAAACGCATAAAGCATAACGCATAACCCATAACGCAAACGTATAACGCACAACGCATAACGAATACAGCAAAACGCATAATGCATAACGCATAACGCATAACGCATAACGCATGGCGCATAACGCAAAATGCATAACGCATAACGCATAACGCATAACGCATAACGAATACCGCATAACGCATAACGCATAACGCATAACGCATAACGCACAACGCATATCGCATAACGCATAACGCATAACGCATAACGCATAACGCATAACGCATAACGCATAACGCCTAACGGATCAGGCATAACGCATAACGCATAACGCATAACGCATAACGCATAACGCATAACGCCTTACGGATCAGGCATAACGCATAACGCATAATGCATAACACATAACGCATAACGCATAACGCATAACGCATAACGCATAACGCATAACGCATAACGCATAACGCATAACGCATAACGCATAACGCATAACGCATAACGCATAACGCATAACGCATAACGCATAACGCATAACGCATAACGCATAACGCATAACGCATAACGCATAACGCATAACGCATAACGCATAACGCATATCTCATAACACATAACGCATAACGCATAACGCATAACGCATAACGCATAACGCATAACGCCTACCGGATCAGGCATAACGCATAACGCATAATGTATAACACATAACGCATAACGCATTACGCATAACGCATATCGCATAACGTATAAGGCATAACGCATAATACATGACGTATAACGCATTATGCATAACGCATAACGCATAACGCAAACCCATAAGGCATAAGGCATAACGCATAACGCATAACGCATAACGCATGTCGGATCACTCATAACTCATAACGCATAACGCATAAAGCATAAAGCATAACGTATAACGCATAACGCATATCGCATAACGCATAACGCATAACCCATAACGCATAACGCATAACGCATAACGCATAACGCATAACGCATAACGCATAACGCATAACGCATAACGCATAACGCATAACGCATAACGCATAACGCCTTACGGATCAGGCATAACGCATAACGCATAATGCATAACACATAACGCATAACGCATAACGCATAACGCATAACGCATAACGCATAACGCATAACGCATAACGCATAACGCATAACGCATAACGCATAACGCATAACGCATAACGCATAACGCATATCTCATAACACATAACGCATAACGCATAACGCATAACGCATAACGCATAACGCATAACGCCTACCGGATCAGGCATAACGCATAACGCATAATGTATAACACATAACGCATAACGCATTACGCATAACGCATATCGCATAACGTATAAGGCATAACGCATAATACATGACGTATAACGCATTATGCATAACGCATAACGCATAACGCAAACCCATAAGGCATAAGGCATAACGCATAACGCATAACGCATAACGCATGTCGGATCACTCATAACTCATAACGCATAACGCATAAAGCATAAAGCATAACGTATAACGCATAACGCATATCGCATAACGCATAACGCATAACGCATAACGCATAACGCATAACGCATAACGCATAACGCAAACCCATAAGGCATAAGGCATAACGCATAACGCATAACGCATGTCGGATCACTCATAACGCATAACGCATAACGCATAAAGCATAAAGCATAACGTATATCGCATAACGCATATCGCATAACGCATAACGCATAAAGCATAACCCATAACGCATAACGCATAACGCATATCGCATAACGCATAACGCATAACGCATATCGCATAACGCATAACGCATAACGTATAACGCATAACGCATACCGTATAACGCATAACGCATAACGCATAACGCAAACGTATAACGCACAACGCATAACGAATACAGCAAAACGCATAATGCTTAACGCATAACGGATCACGCTATAACGCATAACGCATAACGCATAACGCATAACGCATATCGAATAACGCATAACGTGTAACTCATAACGCATAACGCATAAAGCATAATGCATAACGCATAACGCATAACGCATAACGCATAACGCATAACGCATAACGTATAACGCATAACGCATAACGCATAACGCATAACGCATAACTTAAAACTCATTACTCATAACGACTAACGCATAACGCATAACGCATAACGCATAACGCATAACGCATATCGAATAACGCATAACGTGTAACTCATAACGCATAACGCATAAAGCATAATGCATAACGCATAACGCATAACGCATAACGCATATCGCATAACGCATAACGCATAACGTATAACGCATAACGTATACCTTATAACGCATAACGCATAACGCATAACGCATAACGCATAACGCATAACGCATATCGCATAACGCATAACGCATAACGTATAACTCATAACGCATAACGCATAACGCATAATGCATAACGAATAACGCATAACGCATATCGCATAAAACATAACGCATAACGCATAACGTACAACGTATAACGCATAACGCATAACGCATAACGCATAACGCATAACGCATAACGCATAACGCATAACGCATAACGCATAACGCATAACGCATATCGCATAACACATAACGCATAACCCAAAACGCATAACGCATAACGCATAACGCATATCGAATAACGCATAACGTGTAACTCATAACGCATAAAGCATAAAGCATAATGCATAACGCATAACGCATAACGCATAACGCATAACGTATAACGCATAACGCATACCGCATAACACATAACGCATAATGCATAACGCAAACGTATAACGCACAACGCATAACGCATAACGAACAACGGATAACGCATAACGCATAACGCATAACGAATACCGCAAAACGTATATCGCATAACACATAACGGATCACGCATAACGCATAACGCATAACGTATAGAGCATAACGCATAACGCATAACGCATAACGCATAACGCATAACGCATACCGTATAACGCATAACGCATAACGCATAACGCATAATGCATAACGAATAACGCATAACGCATATCGCATAAAACATAACGCATAACGCATAACGTACAACGTATAACGCATAACGCATAACGCATAACGCATAACGCATAACGCATAACGCATAACGCATAACGCATAACGCATAACGCATAACGCATATCGCATAACACATAACGCATAACCCATAACGCATAACGTACAACGTATAACGCATAACGCATAACGCATAACGCATAACGCATAACGCATAACGCATAACGCATAACGCATAACGCATAACGCATATCGCATAACACATAACGCATAACCCATAACGCATAACGCATAACGCATAACGCATAACGCATAACGCATAACGCATAACGCATAACGCATAACGCATAACGCACAACGTCATACCGCATAACGCATAACGCATAACGCATAACGCATGGCGCATAACTCAAAATGCATAACGCATAACGCATAACGCATAACGCAAACGTATAACGCACAACGCATAACGAATACAGCAAAACGCATAATGCTTAACGCATAACGGATCAAGCATAACGTATAGAGCATAACGCATAACGCATAACGCATAACGCATAACGCATACCGTATAACGCATAACGCATAACGCATCACGCATAATGCATAACGAATAACGCATAACGCATATCGCATAGAACATAACGCATAACGCATAACGTACAACGTATAACGCATAACGCATAACGCATAACGCATAACGCATAACGCATAACGCATAACGCATATCGCATAACACATAACGCATAACCCATAACGCATAACGCATAACGCATAACGCATAACACATAACGCATAACGCATAACGCATAACGCATAACGCATAACGCATAACGCATAACGCATAATGCATAACGCATAAAGCGTAACGCATAACCCATAACGCATAACGCATAACGCATAACGCATAACGCATAACGCATAACGCATAACGCATAACGCATAACGCATAACGCATAACGCATAACGCATAACGCATAACGCATAACGCATAACGCATAACGCATAACGCATAACGCATAACGCCTAACGGATCAGGCATAACGCATAACGCATAATGCATAACACATAACGCATAACGCATTACGCACAAAGCATAAAGCATAACGCATAACGCATAACGCATAACGCATAACGTACAACGTATAACGCTTAACGCATAACGCATAACGCATAACGCATAACGCATACCGTATAACGCATAACGCATAACGCATAACGCAAACGTATAACGCACAACGCATAACGCATAACGAACAACGGATAACGCATAACGCATAACGCATAACGAATACCGCAAAACGTATATCGCCTAACACATAACGCATAACGCATAACGCATAACGCATACCGTATAACGCATAACGCATAATGCATAACGCAAACGTATAACGCACAACGCATAACGCATAACGAACAACGGATAACGCATAACGCATAACGCATAACGAATACCGCAAAACGTATATCGCCTAACACATAACGCATAACGCATAACGCATAACGCATAACGTATAGAGCATAACGCATAACGCATAACGCATACCGTATAACGCATAACGCATAACGCATAACGCATAATGCATAACGAATAACGCATAACGCATATCGCATAAAACATAACGCATAACGCATAACGTACAACGTATAACGCATAACGCATAACGCATAACGCATAACGCATAACGCATAACGCATAACGCATAACGCATAACGCATAACGCATATCGCATAACACATAACGCATAACCCAAAACGCATAACGCATAACGCATAACGCATACCGCATAACGCATAACGCATATCGCATAACGCATAACGCACAACGCATATCGCATAACGCATAACGCATAACGCATAACGCATAACGCATAACGCATAACGCATAACGCACAACGCATATCGCATAACGCATAACGCATAACGCATAACGCATAACGCATAACGCATAACGCATATCGAATAACGCATAACGCATAACGCATAACGCATAACGCATAACGCATACCGTATAACGCATAACGCATAACGCATAACGCATAATGCATAACGAATAACGCATAACGCATATCGCATAAAACATAACGCATAACGCATAACGTACAAAGTGTAACGCATAACGCATAACGCATAACGCATAACGCATAACGCATAACGCATAACGCATAACGCATAACGCATATCGCATAACACATAACGCATAACCCATAACGCATAACGCATAACGCATAACGCATAACGCATAACGCATAACGCATAACGCATAACGCATAACGCATAACGCATAACGCATAACGCATAACGCATATCGCATAACACATAACGCATAACCCATAACGCATAACGCATAACGCATAACGCATAACACATAACGCATAACGCATAACGCATAACGCATAACGCATAACGCATAACGCATAACGCATAACGCATAACGCATAATGCATAACACATAACGCATAACGCATTACGCACAAATCATAAAGCATAACGCATAACGCATAACGCATAACGCATAACGTACAACGTATAACGCTTAACGCATAACGCATAACGCAAAACGCATAACGCATAACGCATAACGCATAACGCATAACGCATAATGCATAATGCCTAATGCAAACCCATAACGCATAACGCATAACGCATAACGCATAACGCATAACGCATAACGCATAACGCATAATACATAACGTATAACGCATTATGCATAACGCATAACGCATAACGCATAATGCATAATGCCTAACGCAAACCCATAACGCATAACGCATAACGCATAACGCATAACGCATAACGCACAACGCATATCGCATAACGCATAACGCACAACGCATAACGCATAACGCATAACGCATATCGAATAACGCATAACGTGTAACTCATAACGCATAACGCATAACGCATAACGCATACCGTATAACGCATAACGCATAATGCATAACGCAAACGTATAATGCACAACGCATAACGCATAACGAACAACGGATAACGCATAACGCATAACGCATAACGAATACCGCAAAACGTATATCGCCTAACACATAACGCATAACGCATAACGCATAACGCATAACGTATAGAGCATAACGCATAACGCATAACGCATAACGCATACCGTATAACGCATAACGCATAACGCATAACGCATAACGCATAACGAATAACGCATAACGCATATCGCATAAAACATAACGCATAACGCATAACGTACAACGTATAACGCATAACGCATAACGCATAACGCATAACGCATAACGCATAACGCATAACGCATAACGCATATCGCATAACACATAACGCATAACCCAAAACGCATAACGCATAACGCATAACGCATACCGCATAACGCATAACGCATAACGCATAACGCATAACGCACAACGCATATCGCATAACGCATAACGCATAACGCATAACGCATAACGCATAACGCATAACGCATAACGCACAACGCATATCGCATAACGCATAACGCATAACGCATAACGCATAACGCATAACGCATAACGCATATCGAATAACGCATAACGCATAACGCATAACGAATAACGCATAACGCATATCGAATAACGCATAACGTGTAACTCATAACGCATAACGCATAAAGCATAATGCATAACGCATAACGCATAACGCATAACGCATAACGCATAACGCATAACGTATAACGCATAACGCATACCGTATAACGCATAACGCATACCGTATAACGCATAACGCATAACGAACAACGGATAACGCATAACGCATAACGCATAACGAATACCGCAAAACGTATATCGCATAACACATAACGGATCACGCATAACGCATAACGCATAACGTATAGAGCATAACGCATAACGCATAACGCATAACGCATAACGCATAACGCATAACGCATACCGTATAACGCATAACGCATAACGCATAACGCATAATGCATAACGAATAACGCATAACGCATATCGCATAAAACATAACGCATAACGCATAACGTACAAAGTGTAACGCATAACGCATAACGCATAACGCATAACGCATAACGCATAACGCATAACGCATAACGCATAACGCATAACGCATATCGCATAACACATAACGCATAACCCATAACGCATAACGCATAACGCATAACGCATAACGCATAACGCATAACGCATAACGCATAACGCATAACGCATAACGCATATCGCATAACACATAACGCATAACCCATAACGCATAACGCATAACGCATAACGCATAACACATAACGCATAACGCATAACGCATAACGCATAACGCATAACGCATAACGCATAACGCATAACGCATAACGCATAACGCATAACGCATAATGCATAACACATAACGCATAACGCATTACGCACAAATCATAAAGCATAACGCATAACGCATAACGCATAACGCATAACGTACAACGTATAACGCTTAACGCATAACGCATAACGCAAAACGCATAACGCATAACGCATAACGCATAACGCATAACGCATAATGCATAATGCCTAACGCAAACCCATAACGCATAACGCATAACGCATAACGCATAACGCATAACGCATAACGCATAACGCATAATACATAACGTATAACGCATTATGCATAACGCATAACGCATAACGCATAATGCATAATGCCTAACGCAAACCCATAACGCATAACGCATAACGCATAACGCATAACGCATAACGCATAACGCACAACGCATATCGCATAACGCATAACGCACAACGCATAACGCATAACGCATAACGCATATCGAATAACGCATAACGTGTAACTCATAACGCATAACGCATAAGGCATAACGCATTACGCATAACTTATAACTCATAACTCATAACGAATAACGCATAACGCAAAATGAATAACGCATAAAGCATAACGCATAACCCATAACCCTTAACGCATAACGCATAACGCATAATGCACAACGCTTAACGAATACCGCAAATCGCATAACGCCTAACGCATAACGGATCACGCATGACGCATAAAGCATAACGCATAACGTATAACGCATAACGCATAACGCATAACGCATAACGCATAACGCAATTCGCATAACGCATAAATCATAACCCATAACGCACAACGCATAACGCATAATGCACAAAGCATAACGAATACCGCAAGACGCATAACGCATAACGCATAACGCATAACGCATAACTCATAACGCATAACGCATAACGCATAACGCACACCGTATAACGCATAACGCATAACGCATAACGCATAACGCATAACGCATAACGCATAACGCATAACGCATAACGGATCACGCATAACGCATAACGCATAACACATAAAGCATAACGCATAACGCATAACGCATAAAGCAAACGTATAACGCACAACGCATAACGCATAACGCATAACGCATAACACATAACGCATAACGCATAATGCATAACGCATAAGGCATAACGCATTACGCATAACTTATAACTCATAACTCATAACGAATAACGCATAACGCAAAGTGAATAACGCATAAAGCATAACGCATAACCCATAACCCTTAACGCATAACGCATAACGCATAACGCATAACGCACAACGCTTAACGAATACCGCAAATCGCATAACGCCTAACGCATAACGGATCACGCATGACGCATAAAGCATAACGCATAACGCATAACGCATAACGCATAACGTATAACGCATAACGCATATCGCATAACGCATAACGCATAACGCATAACGCATAACGCATAACGCCTTACGGATCAGGCATAACGCATAACGCATAATGCATAACACATAACGCATAACGCATAACGCAAACGCATAACGCATAACGCATAACGCATAACGCATAACGCATAACGCATAACGCATAACGCATAACGCATAACGCATAACGCCTAACGGATCAGGCATAACGCATAACGCATAATGTATAACACATAACGCATAACGCATTACGCATAACGCATATCGCATAACGTATAAGGCATAACGCATAATACATGACGTACAACGCATTATGCATAACGCATAACGCATAACGCAAACCCATAAGGCATAAGGCATAACGCATAACGCATAACGCATAACGCATGTCGGATCACTCATAACTCATAACGCATAACGCATAAAGCATAAAGCATAACGTATAACGCATAACGCATATCGCATAACGCATAACGCATAACCCATAACGCATAACGCATAACGCATAACGCATAACGCAAACCCATAAGGCATAAGGCATAACGCATAACGCATAACGCATGTCGGATCACTCATAACGCATAACGCATAACGCATAAAGCATAAAGCATAACGTATATCGCATAACGCATATCGCATAACGCATAACGCATAAAGCATAACCCATAACGCATAACGCATAACGCATATCGCATAACGCATAACGCATAACGCATATCGCATAACGCATAACGCATAACGTATAACGCATAACGCATACCGTATAACGCATAACGCATAACGCATAACGCAAACGTATAACGCACAACGCATAACGAATACAGCAAAACGCATAATGCTTAACGCATAACGGATCACGCTGTAACGCATAACGCATAACGCATAACGCATAACGCATATCGAATAACGCATAACGTGTAACTCATAACGCATAACGCATAAAGCATAATGCATAACGCATAACGCATAACGCATATCGCATAACGCATAACGCATAACGTATAACGCATAACGCATAACGCATAACGCATAACGCATAACTTAAAACTCATTACTCATAACGACTAACGCATAACGCATAACGCATAACGCATAACGCATAACGCATATCGAATAACGCATAACGTGTAACTCATAACGCATAACGCATAAAGCATAATGCATAACGCATAACGCATAACGCATAACGCATATCGCATAACGCATAACGCATAACGTATAACGCATAACGTATACCTTATAACGCATAACGCATAACGCATAACGCATAACGCATAACGCATAACGCATATCGCATAACGCATAACGCATAACGTTTAACGCATACCGTATAACGCATAACGCATAACGCATAATGCATAACGAATAAAGCATGACGCATATCGCATAAAACATAACGCATAACGCATAACGTACAACGTATAACGCATAACGCATAACGCATAACGCATAACGCATAACGCATAACGCATAACGCATAACGCATAACGCATAACGCATAACGGATCACGCATAACACATAACGCATAACCCAAAACGCATAACGCATAACGCATAACGCATATCGAATAACGCATAACGTGTAACTCATAACGCATAAAGCATAAAGCATAATGCATAACGCATAACGCATAACGCATAACGCATAACGTATAACGCATAACGCATACCGTATAACACATAACGCATAATGCATAACGCAAACGTATAACGCACAACGCATAACGCATAACGAACAACGGATAACGCATAACGCATAACGCATAACGAATACCGCAAAACGTATATCGCATAACACATAACGGATCACGCATAACGCATAACGCATAACGTATAGAGCATAACGCATAACGCATAACGCATAACGCATAACGCATAACGCATACCGTATAACGCATAACGCATAACGCATAACGCATAATGCATAACGAATAACGCATAACGCATATCGCATAAAACATAACGCATAACGCATAACGTACAACGTATAACGCATAACGCATAACGCATAACGCATAACGCATAACGCATAACGCATAACGCATAACGCATAACGCATAACGCATAACGCATATCGCATAACACATAACGCATAACCCATAACGCATAACGTACAACGTATAACGCATAACGCATAACGCATAACGCATAACGCATAACGCATAACGCATAACGCATAACGCATAACGCATAACGCATATCGCATAACACATAACGCATAACCCATAACGCATAACGCATAACGCATAACGCATAACGCATAACGCATAACGCATAACGCATAACGTATAACGCATAACGCATACCGTATAACACATAACGCATAATGCATAACGCAAACGTATAACGCACAACGCATAACGCATAACGAACAACGGATAACGCATAACGCATAACGCATAACGAATACCGCAAAACGTATATCGCATAACACATAACGGATCACGCATAACGCATAACGCATAACGTATAGAGCATAACGCATAACGCATAACGCATAACGCATAACGCATAACGCATACCGTATAACGCATAACGCATAACGCATAACGCATAATGCATAACGAATAACGCATAACGCATATCGCATAAAACATAACGCATAACGCATAACGTACAACGTATAACGCATAACGCATAACGCATAACGCATAACGCATAACGCATAACGCATAACGCATAACGCATAACGCATAACGCATAACGCATATCGCATAACACATAACGCATAACCCATAACGCATAACGTACAACGTATAACGCATAACGCATAACGCATAACGCATAACGCATAACGCATAACGCATAACGCATAACGCATAACGCATAACGCATATCGCATAACGCATAACGCATAACGCATAACGCATATCGCATAACGCATAACGCATAACGCATAACGCATAACGCATAACGCATAACGCATAACGCATAACGCACAACGTCATACCGCATAACGCATAACGCATAACGCATAACGCATGGCGCATAACTCAAAATGCATAACGCATAACGCATAACGCATAACGCAAACGTATAACGCACAACGCATAACGAATACAGCAAAACGCATAATGCTTAACGCATAACGGATCAAGCATAACGTATAGAGCATAACGCATAACGCATAACGCATAACGCATAACGCATACCGTATAACGCATAACGCATAACGCATCACGCATAATGCATAACGAATAACGCATAACGCATATCGCATAGAACATAACGCATAACGCATAACGTACAACGTATAACGCATAACGCATAACGCATAACGCATAACGCATAACGCATAACGCATAACGCATATCGCATAACACATAACGCATAACCCATAACGCATAACGCATAACGCATAACGCATAACACATAACGCATAACGCATAACGCATAACGCATAACGCATAACGCATAACGCATAACGCATAATGCATAACGCATAAAGCGTAACGCATAACCCATAACGCATAACTCATAACGCATAACGCATAACGCATAACGCATAACGCATAACGCATAACGCATAACGCATAACGCATAACGCATAACGCATAACGCATAACGCATAACGCATAACGCATAACGCATAACGCCTAACGGATCAGGCATAACGCATAACGCATAATGCATAACACATAACGCATAACGCATTACGCACAAAGCATAAAGCATAACGCATAACGCATAACGCATAACGCATAACGTACAACGTATAACGCTTAACGCATAACGCATAACGCATAACGCATAACGCATAACGTATAACGCATAACGCATAATGCATAACGCAAACGTATAATGCACAACGCATAACGCATAACGAACAACGGATAACGCATAACGCATAACGCATAACGAATACCGCAAAACGTATATCGCCTAACACATAACGCATAACGCATTACGCATATTGCATACCGTATAACGCATAACGCATAATGCATAACGCAAACGTATAATGCACAACGCATAACGCATAACGAACAACGGATAACGCATAACGCATAACGCATAACGAATACCGCAAAACGTATATCGCCTAACACATAACGCATAACGCATAACGCATAACGCATAACGTATAGAGCATAACGCATAACGCATAACGCATACCGTATAACGCATAACGCATAACGCATAACGCATAATGCATAACGAATAACGCATAACGCATATCGCATAAAACATAACGCATAACGCATAACGTACAACGAATAACGCATAACGCATAACGCATAACGCATAACGCATAACGCATAACGCATAACGCATAACGCATAACGCATAACGCATATCGCATAACACATAACGCATAACCCAAAACGCATAACGCATAACGCATAACGCATACCGCATAACGCATAACGCATAACGCATAACGCATAACGCATAACGCATAACGCATAACGCATAACGCATAACGCATATCGCATAACACATAACGCATAACCCATAACGCATAACGCATATCGCATAACGCATAACGCATAACGCATAACGCATAACGCATAACGCATAACGCATATCGAATAACGCATAACGCATAACGCATAACGCATAACGCATAACGCATACCGTATAACGCATAACGCATAACGCATAACGCATAATGCATAACGAATAACGCATAACGCATATCGCATAAAACATAACGCATAACGCATAACGAATACCGCAAAACGTATATCGCATAACACATAACGGATCACGCATAACGCATAACGCATAACGTATAGAGCATAACGCATAACGCATAACGCATAACGCATAACGCATAACGCATAACGCATACCGTATAACGCATAACGCATAACGCATAACGCATAATGCATAACGAATAACGCATAACGCATATCGCATAAAACATAACGCATAACGCATAACGTACAAAGTGTAACGCATAACGCATAACGCATAACGCATAACGCATAACGCATAACGCATAACGCATAACGCATAACGCATAACGCATATCGCATAACACATAACGCATAACCCATAACGCATAACGCATAACGCATAACGCATAACGCATAACACATAACGCATAACCCATAACGCATAACGCATAACGCATAACGCATAACACATAACGCATAACGCATAACGCATAACGCATAACGCATAACGCATAACGCATAACGCATAACGCATAACGCATAACGCATAACGCATAATGCATAACACATAACGCATAACGCATTACGCACAAATCATAAAGCATAACGCATAACGCATAACGCATAACGCATAACGTACAACGTATAACGCTTAACGCATAACGCATAAAACATAACGCATAACGCATAACGTACAAAGTGTAACGCATAACGCATAACGCATAACGCATAACGCATAACGCATAACGCATAACGCATAACGCATAACGCATAACGCATATCGCATAACACATAACGCATAACCCATAACGCATAACGCATAACGCATAACGCATATCGCATAACACATAACGCATAACCCATAACGCATAACGCATAACGCATAACGCATAACACATAACGCATAACGCATAACGCATAACGCATAACGCATAACGCATAACGCATAACGCATAACGCATAACGCATAACGCATAACGCATAATGCATAACACATAACGCATAACGCATTACGCACAAATCATAAAGCATAACGCATAACGCATAACGCATAACGCATAACGTACAACGTATAACGCTTAACGCATAACGCATAACGCAAAACGCATAACGCATAACGCATAACGCATAACGCATAACGCATAATGCATAATGCCTAACGCAAACCCATAACGCATAACGCATAACGCATAACGCATAACGCATAACGCATAACGCATAACGCATAATACATAACGTATAACGCATTATGCATAACGCATAACGCATAACGCATAATGCATAATGCCTAACGCAAACCCATAACGCATAACGCATAACGCATAACGCATAACGCATAACGCATAACGCACAACGCATATCGCATAACGCATAACGCACAACGCATAACGCATAACGCATAACGCATATCGAATAACGCATAACGTGTAACTCATAACGCATAACGCATAAGGCATAACGCATTACGCATAACTTATAACTCATAACTCATAACGAATAACGCATAACGCAAAGTGAATAACGCATAAAGCATAACGCATAACCCATAACCCTTAACGCATAACGCATAACGCATAATGCACAACGCTTAACGAATACCGCAAATCGCATAACGCCTAACGCATAACGGATCACGCATGACGCATAAAGCATAACGCATAACGTATAACGCATAACGCATAACGCATAACGCATAACGCATAACGCAATTCGCATAACGCATAAATCATAACCCATAACGCACAACGCATAACGCATAATGCACAAAGCATAACGAATACCGCAAGACGCATAACGCATAACGCATAACGCATAACGCATAACTCATAACGCATAACGCATAACGCATAACGCACACCGTATAACGCATAACGCATAACGCATAACGCATAACGCATAACGCATAACGCATAACGCATAACGCATAACGGATCACGCATAACGCATAACGCATAACACATAAAGCATAACGCATAACGCATAACGCATAAAGCAAACGTATAACGCACAACGCATAACGCATAACGCATAACGCATAACACATAACGCATAACGCATAATGCATAACGCATAAGGCATAACGCATTACGCATAACTTATAACTCATAACTCATAACGAATAACGCATAACGCAAAGTGAATAACGCATAAAGCATAACGCATAACCCATAACCCATCACGCATAACGCATAACGCATAACGCATAATGCACAACGCTTAACGAATACCGCAAATCGCATAACGCCTAACGCATAACGGATCACGCATGACGCATAAAGCATAACGCATAACGCATAACGCATAACGCATAACGTATAACGCATAACGCATATCGCATAACGCATAACGCATAACGCATAACGCATAACGCATAACGCCTTACGGATCAGGCATAACGCATAACGCATAATGCATAACACATAACGCATAACGCATAACGCAAACGCATAACGCATAACGCATAACGCATAACGCATAACGCATAACGCATAACGCATAACGCATAACGCATAACGCATAACGCCTAACGGATCAGGCATAACGCATAACGCATAATGTATAACACATAACGCATAACGCATTACGCATAACGCATATCGCATAACGTATAAGGCATAACGCATAATACATGACGTACAACGCATTATGCATAACGCATAACGCATAACGCAAACCCATAAGGCATAAGGCATAACGCATAACGCATAACGCATAACGCATGTCGGATCACTCATAACTCATAACGCATAACGCATAAAGCATAAAGCATAACGTATAACGCATAACGCATATCGCATAACGCATAACGCATAACCCATAACGCATAACGCATAACGCATAACGCATAACGCAAACCCATAAGGCATAAGGCATAACGCATAACGCATAACGCATGTCGGATCACTCATAACGCATAACGCATAACGCATAAAGCATAAAGCATAACGTATATCGCATAACGCATATCGCATAACGCATAACGCATAAAGCATAACGCATAACGCATAACGCATAACGCATATCGCATAACGCATAACGCATAACGTATAACGCATAACGCATACCGTATAACGCATAACGCATAACGCATAACGCAAACGTATAACGCACAACGCATAACGAATACAGCAAAACGCATAATGCTTAACGCATAACGTATCACGCTATAACGCATAACGCATAACGCATAACGCATAACGCATATCGAATAACGCATAACGTGTAACTCATAACGCATAACGCATAAAGCATAATGCATAACGCATAACGCATAACGCATATCGCATAACGCATAACGCATAACGTTTAACGCATAACGCATACCGTATAACGCATAACGCATAACGCATAACGCAAACGTATAACGCACAACGCATAACGAATACAGCAAAACGCATAATGCTTAACGCATAACGCATAACGCATAAAGCATAATGCATAACGCATAACGCATAACGCATATCGCATAACGCATAACGTATAACGCATAACGCATACCGTAAAACGCATAAAGCATAACGCATAACCCATAACGCAAACGTATAACGCACAACGCATAACGAATACAGCAAAACGCATAATGCATAACGCATAACGCATAACGCATAACGCATGGCGCATAACGCAAAATGCATAACGCATAACGCATAACGCATAACGCATAACGAATACCGCATAACGCATAACGCATAACGCATAACGCATAACGCACAACGCATATCGCATAACGCATAACGCATAACGCATAACGCATAACGCATAACGCATAACGCATAACGCATAACGCCTAACGGATCAGGCATAACGCATAACGCATAACGCATAACGCATAACGCATAACGCATAACGCCTTACGGATCAGGCATAACGCATAACGCATAATGCATAACACATAACGCATAACGCATAACGCATAACGCATAACGCATAACGCATAACGCATAACGCATAACGCATAACGCATAACGCATAACGCATAACGCATAACGCATAACGCATAACGCATAACGCATAACGCATAACGCATAACGCATAACGCATATCTCATAACACATAACGCATAACGCATAACGCATAACGCATAACGCATAACGCATAACGCCTACCGGATCAGGCATAACGCATAACGCATAATGTATAACACATAACGCATAACGCATTACGCATAACGCATATCGCATAACGTATAAGGCATAACGCATAATACATGACGTATAACGCATTATGCATAACGCATAACGCATAACGCAAACCCATAAGGCATAAGGCATAACGCATAACGCATAACGCATAACGCATGTCGGATCACTCATAACTCATAACGCATAACGCATAAAGCATAAAGCATAACGTATAACGCATAACGCATATCGCATAACGCATAACGCATAACCCATAACGCATAACGCATAACGCATAACGCATAACGCATAACGCATAACGCATAACGCATAACGCATAACGCATAACGCATAACGCATAACGCATAACGCATAACGCATAACGCATAACGCATAACGCATAATGCATAACGCATAAGGCATAACGCATTACGCATAACTTATAACTCATAACTCATAACGAATAACGCATAACGCAAAGTGAATAACGCATAAAGCATAACGCATAACCCATAACGCATAACGCATAACGCATAACGCATAATGCACAACGCTTAACGAATACCGCAAATCGCATAACGCCTAACGCATAACGGATCACGCATGACGCATAAAGCATAACGCATAACGCATAACGCATAACGCATAACGCATAACGCAATTCGCATAACGCATAAATCATAACCCATAACGCACAACGCATAACGCATAATGCACAAAGCATAACGAATACCGCAAGACGCATAACGCATAACGCATAACGCATAACGCATAACTCATAACGCATAACGCATAACGCATAACGCATAACGCACACCGTATAACGCATAACGCATAACGCATAACGCATAACGCATAACGCATAACGCACACCGTATAACGCATAACGCATAACGGATCACGCATGACGCATAAAGCATAACGCATAACGCATAACGCATAACGCATAACGCATAACGCAATTCGCATAACGCATAAATCATAACCCATAACGCACAACGCATAACGCATAATGCACAAAGCATAACGAATACCGCAAGACGCATAACGCATAACGCATAACGCATAACGCATAACTCATAACGCATAACGCATAACGCATAACGCATAACGCACACCGGATAACGCATAACGCATAACGCATAACGCATAACGCATAACGCATGACGCATAACGCATAACGCATAACGCATATCGAATAACGCATAACGTGTAACTCATAACGCATAACGCATAAAGCATAATGCATAACGCATAACGCATAACGCATATCGCATAACGCATAACGCATAACGTATAACGCATAACGTATACCTTATAACGCATAACGCATAACGCATAACGCATAACGCATAACGCATAACGCATAACGCATAACGCATAACGCATATCGCATAACACATACGCATAACGCATAAGGCATAACGCATTACGCATAACTTATAACTCATAACTCATAACGAATAAGGCATAACGCAAAATGAATAACGCATAAAGCATAACGCATAACCCATAACCCTTAACGCATAACGCATAACGCATAATGCACAACGCTTAACGAATACCGCAAATCGCATAACGCCTAACGCATAACGGATCACGCATGACGCATAAAGCATAACGCATAACGCATAACGCATAACGCATAACGCATAACGCATAACGCATATCGCATAACGCATAAATCATAACCCATAACGCACAACGCATAAGGCATAATGCACAACGCATAACGAATACCGCAAAACGCATAACGCATAACGCATAACGCATAACTCATAACGCATAACGCATAACGCATAACGCATAACGCACACCGTATAACGCATAACGCATAACGCATAACGCATAAAGCATAACGCATAACGCATAACGCATAATGCAAACGTATAACGCCCAACGCATAAAGCATAACGAACAACCCATAACGCATAATCCATAACGCATAACGCATAACGCATAAGGCATAACGCATTACGCATAACTTATAACTCATAACTCATAACGAATAACGCATAACGCAAAGTGAATAACGCATAAAGCATAACGCATAACGCATAACGCATAACGCATAACGCATAACGCATAACGCATAACGCTTAACGCATAACGCATAACGGATCACGCATAACGCATAACGCATAACGCATAACGCATAACGCATAACGCATAACGCATAACGTATAACGCATAACGCATAACGCATAAAGCATAACGCATAACGCATAACGCATTACGCATAACTTATAACTCATAACTCATAAGGAGTAACGCATAACGCATAAAGCATAACGCATAACGCATAACGCATAACGCATAACGCATAACTCATAACTCATAACGAATAACGCATAACGCAAAGTGAATAACGCATAAAGCATAACGCATAACCCATAACCCTTAACGCATAACGCATAACGCATAATGCACAACGCTTAACGAATACCGCAAATCGCATAACGCCTAACGCATAACGGATCACGCATGACGCATAAAGCATAACGCATAACGCATAACGCATAACGCATAACGCATAACGTATAACGCATATCGCATAACTCATAAATCATAACCCATAACGCACAACGCATAACGCATAATGCACAACGCATAACGAATACCGCATAACGCATAACGCATAACGCATAACGCATAACGCATAACGCATAACGTATAACGCATAACGCACACCGTATAACGCATAACGCATAACGCATAACGCATAAAGCATAACGCATAACGCATAACGCATAATGCAAACGTATAACGCCCAACGCATAAAGCATAACGAACAACCCATAACGCATAATCCATAACGCATAACGCATAACGCATAACGCATAACGCATAACGCATAACGCATAACGCATAACGCATAAAGCATAACGCATAACGCATAACGCATAACGCATAACGGATCACGCATAACGCATAACGCATAACGCATAACGCATAACGCATAACGCATAACGCATACCGTATAACGCATAACGCATAACGCATAACGCAAAAGTATAACGGACAACGCATAACGCATAACCCATAACGCATAACGCATAACGCATAACGTATAACGCATAACGCATACCGTATAACGCATAATGCATAACGCATAAAGCATAACGCATAACGCATAACGCATAACGCATAACGCATAACGCATAACGCATAACGCATAACGCATAAAGCAAACGTATAACGCACAACGCATAACGCATAACGCATAACGCATAACGCATAACGCATAACGCATAATGCATAACGCATAAGGCATAACGCATTACGCATAACTTATAACTCATAACTCATAACGAATAACGCATAACGCAAAGTGAATAACGCATAAAGCATAACGCATAACCCATAACCCTTAACTAATAACGCATAACGCATAATGCACAACGCTTAACGAATACCGCAAATCGCATAACGCCTAACGCATAACGGATCACGCATGACGCATAAAGCATAACGCATAACGCATAACGCATAACGCATAACGCATAACGCATAACGCATAACGCATAACGCAATTCGCATAACGCATAAATCATAACCCATAACGCACAACGCATAACGCATAATGCACAAAGCATAACGAATACCGCAAGACGCATAACGCATAACGCATAACGCATAACGCATAACTCATAACGCATAACGCATAACGCATAACGCATAACGCACACCGTATAACGCATAACGCATAACGCATAACGCATAACGCATAACGCATAACGCATAACGCATAACGCATAACGCATAACGCATAACGCATAACGGATCACGCATATCGCATAACGCATAACGCATAACGCATAACGCATAACGCATAACGCATAACGCATAACGCATAACGCATAACGCATAAAGCAAACGTATAACGCACAACGCATAACGCATAACGCATAACGCATAACGCATAACGCATAACGCATAACGCATAAAGCAAACGTATAACGCACAACGCATAACGCATAACGCATAACGCATAACGCATAACGCATAACGCATAATGCATAACGCATAAGGCATAACGCATTACGCATAACTTATAACTCATAACTCATAACGAATAACGCATAACGCAAAGTGAATAACGCATAAAGCATAACGCATAACCCATAACCCTTAACGCATAACGCATAACGCATAATGCACAACGCTTAACGAATACCGCAAATCGCATAACGCCTAACGCATAACGGATCACGCATGACGCATAAAGCATAACGCATAACGTATAACGCATAACGCATAACGCATAACGCATAACGCATAACGCAATTCGCATAACGCATAAATCATAACCCATAACGCACAACGCATAATGCACAAAGCATAACGAATACCGCAAGACGCATAACGCATAACGCATAACGCATAACGCATAACTCATAACGCATAACGCATAACGCATAACGCACACCGTATAACGCATAACGCATAACGCATAACGCATAACGCATAACGCATAACGCATAACGCATAACGCATAACGCATAACGGATCACGCATAACGCATAACGCATAACACATAAAGCATAACGCATAACGCATAACGCATAAAGCAAACGTATAACGCACAACGCATAACGCATAACGCATAACGCATAACACATAACGCATAACGCATAATGCATAACGCATAAGGCATAACGCATTACGCATAACTTATAACTCATAACTCATAACGCATAACGCATAACGCATAGTGAATAACGCATAAAGCATAACGCATAACCCATAACCCTTAACGCATAACGCATAACGCATAATGCATAATGCACAACGCTTAACGAATACCGCAAATCGCATAACGCCTAACGCATAACGGATCACGCATGACGCATAAAGCATAACGCATAACGCATAACGCATAACGCATAACGTATAACGCATAACGCATATCGCATAACGCATAACGCATAACGCATAACGCATAACGCATAACGCCTTACGGATCAGGCATAACGCATAACGCATAATGCATAACACATAACGCATAACGCATAACGCAAACGCATAACGCATAACGCATAACGCATAACACATAACGCATAACGCATAACGCATAACGCATAACGCATAACGCATAACGCATAACGCTTAACGGATCAGGCATAACGCATAATGCATAATGTATAACACATAACGCATAACGCATTACGCATAACGCATATCGCATAACGTATAAGGCATAACGCATAATACATGACGTACAACGCATTATGCATAACGCATAACGCATAACGCAAACCCATAAGGCATAAGGCATAACGCATAACGCATAACGCATAACGCATGTCGGATCACTCATAACTCATAACGCATAACGCATAAAGCATAAAGCATAACGTATAACGCATAACGCATATCGCATAACGCATAACGCATAACCCATAACGCATAACGCATAACGCATAACGCATAACGCAAACCCATAAGGCATAAGGCATAACGCATAACGCATAACGCATGTCGGATCACTCATAACGCATAACGCATAACGCATAAAGCATAAAGCATAACGTATATCGCATAACGCATATCGCATAACGCATAACGCATAAAGCATAACGCATAACGCATAACGCATAACGCATATCGCATAACGCATAACGCATAACGTATAACGCATAACGCATACCGTATAACGCATAACGCATAACGCATAACGCAAACGTATAACGCACAACGCATAACGAATACAGCAAAACGCATAATGCTTAACGCATAACGTATCACGCTATAACGCATAACGCATAACGCATAACGCATAACGCATATCGAATAACGCATAACGTGTAACTCATAACGCATAACGCATAAAGCATAATGCATAACGCATAACGCATAACGCATATCGCATAACGCATAACGCATAACGTTTAACGCATAACGCATACCGTATAACGCATAACGCATAACGCATAACGCAAACGTATAACGCACAACGCATAACGAATACAGCAAAACGCATAATGCTTAACGCATAACGCATAACGCATAAAGCATAATGCATAACGCATAACGCATAACGCATATCGCATAACGCATAACGTATAACGCATAACGCATACCGTAAAACGCATAAAGCATAACGCATAACCCATAACGCAAACGTATAACGCACAACGCATAACGAATACAGCAAAACGCATAATGCATAACGCATATCGCATAACGCATAACGCATGGCGCATAACGCAAAATGCATAACGCATAACGCATAACGCATAACGAATACCGCATAACGCATAACGCATAACGCATAACGCATAACGCACAACGCATATCGCATAACGCATAACGCATAACGCATAACGCATAACGCATAACGCATAACGCATAACGCCTAACGGATCAGGCATAACGCATAACGCATAACGCATAACGCATAACGCATAACGCCTTACGGATCAGGCATAACGCATAACGCATAATGCATAACACATAACGCATAACGCATAACGCATAACGCATAACGCATAACGCATAACGCATAACGCATAACGCATAACGCATAACGCATAACGCATAACGCATAACGCATAACGCATAACGCATAACGCATAACGCATATCTCATAACACATAACGCATAACGCATAACGCATAACGCATAACGCATAACGCATAACGCCTACCGGATCAGGCATAACGCATAACGCATAATGTATAACACATAACGCATAACGCATTACGCATAACGCATATCGCATAACGTATACGGCATAACGCATAATACATGACGTATAACGCATTATGCATAACGCATAACGCATAACGCAAACCCATAAGGCATAAGGCATAACGCATAACGCAAAACGCATAACGCATGTCGGATCACTCATAACTCATAACGCATAACGCATAAAGCATAAAGCATAACGTATAACGCATAACGCATATCGCATAACGCATAACGCATAACCCATAACGCATAACGCATAACGCATAACGCATAACGCATAACGCATAACGCATAACGCATGGCGCATAACTCAAAATGCATAACGCATAACGCATAACGCATAACGCATAACGCATAACGCATAACGCATAATGCATAACGCATAAGGCATAACGCATTACGCATAACTTATAACTCATAACTCATAACGAATAACGCATAACGCAAAGTGAATAACGCATAAAGCATAACGCATAACCCATAACCCATAACGCATAACGCATAACGCATAATGCACAACGCTTAACGAATACCGCAAATCGCATAACGCCTAACGCATAACGGATCACGCATGACGCATAAAGCATAACGCATAACGCATAACGCATAACGCATAACGCATAACGCAATTCGCATAACGCATAAATCATAACCCATAACGCACAACGCATAACGCATAATGCACAAAGCATAACGAATACCGCAAGACGCATAACGCATAACGCATAACGCATAACGCATAACTCATAACGCATAACGCATAACGCATAACGCATAACGCACACCGTATAACGCATAACGCATAACGCATAACGCATAACGCATAACGCATGACGCATAACGCATAACGCATAACGCATATCGAATAACGCATAACGTGTAACTCATAACGCATAACGCATAAAGCATAATGCATAACGCATAACGCATAACGCATATCGCATAACGCATAACGCATAACGTATAACGCATAACGTATACCTTATAACGCATAACGCATAACGCATAACGCATAACGCATAACGCATAACGCATAACGCATAACGCATAACGCATAACGCATAACGCATAACGCATAACGCATAACGCCTTACGGATCAGGCATAACGCATAACGCATAATGCATAACACATAACGCATAACGCATAACGCATAACGCATAACGCATAACGCATAACGCATAACGCATAACGCATAACGCATAACGCATAACGCATAACGCATAACGCATAACGCATATCTCATAACACATAACGCATAACGCGTAACGCATAACGCATAACGCATAACGCATAACGCCTACCGGATCAGGCATAACGCATAACGCATAATGTATAACACATAACGCATAACGCATTACGCATAACGCATATCGCATAACGTATAAGGCATAACGCATAATACATGACGTATAACGCATTATGCATAACGCATAACGCATAACGCAAACCCATAAGGCATAAGGCATAACGCATAACGCATAACGCATAACGCATGTCGGATCACTCATAACTCATAACGCATAACGCATAAAGCATAAAGCATAACGTATAACGCATAACGCATATCGCATAACGCATAACGCATAACCCATAACGCATAACGCATAACGCATAACGCATAACGCAAACCCATAAGGCATAAGGCATAACGCATAACGCATAACGCATGTCGGATCACTCATAACGCATAACGCATAACGCATAAAGCATAAAGCATAACGTATATCGCATAACGCATATCGCATAACGCATAACGCATAAAGCATAACGCATAACGCATAACGCATAACGCATATCGCATAACGCATAACGCATAACGTATAACGCATAACGCATACCGTATAACGCATAACGCATAACGCATAACGCAAACGTATAACGCACAACGCATAACGAATACAGCAAAACGCATAATGCTTAACGCATAACGGATCACGCTATAACGCATAACGCATAACGCATAACGCATAACGCATATCGAATAACGCATAACGTGTAACTCATAACGCATAACGCATAAAGCATAATGCATAACGCATAACGCATAACGCATATCGCATAACGCATAACGCATAACGTATAACGCATAACGCATAACGCATAACGCATAACGCATAACTTAAAACTCATTACTCATAACGAATAACGCATAACGCATAACGCATAACGCATAACGCATAACGCATATCGAATAACGCATAACGTGTAACTCATAACGCATAACGCATAAAGCATAATGCATAACGCATAACGCATAACGCATAACGCATATCGCATAACGCATAACGCATAACGTATAACGCATAACGTATACCTTATAACGCATAACGCATAACGCATAACGCATAACGCATAACGCATAACGCATATCGCATAACGCATAACGCATAACGTTTAACGCATACCGTATAACGCATAACGCATAACGCATAACGCATAATGCATAACGAATAACGCATAACGCATAACGCATATCGCATAAAACATAACGCATAACGCATAACGTACAACGTATAACGCATAACGCATAACGCATAACGCATAACGCATAACGCATAACGCATAACGCATAACGCATAACGCATAACGCATATCGCATAACACATAACGCATAACCCAAAACGCATAACGCATAACGCATAACGCATATCGAATAACGCATAACGTGTAACTCATAACGCATAAAGCATAAAGCATAATGCATAACGCATAACGCATAACGCATAACGCATAACGTATAACGCATAACGCATACCGTATAACACATAACGCATAATGCATAACGCAAACGTATAACGCACAACGCATAACGCATAACGAACAACGGATAACGCATAACGCATAACGCATAACGAATACCGCAAAACGTATATCGCATAACACATAACGGATCACGCATAACGCATAACGCATAACGTATAGAGCATAACGCATAACGCATAACGCATAACGCATAACGCATAACGCATACCGTATAACGCATAACGCATAACGCATAACGCATAATGCATAACGAATAACGCATAACGCATATCGCATAAAACATAACGCATAACGCATAACGTACAACGTATAACGCATAACGCATAACGCATAACGCATAACGCATAACGCATAACGCATAACGCAGAACGCATAACGCATAACGCATAACGCATAACGCATAACGCATAACGCATATCGCATAACACATAACGCATAACCCATAACGCATAACGTACAACGTATAACGCATAACGCATAACGCATAACGCATAACGCATAACGCATAACGCATAACGCATAACGCATAACGCATAACGCATATCGCATAACACATAACGCATAACCCATAACGCATAACGCATAACGCATAACGCATAACGCATAACGCATAACGCATAACGCATAACGCATAACGCATAACGCACAACGTCATACCGCATAACGCATAACGCATAACGCATAACGCATGGCGCATAACTCAAAATGCATAACGCATAACGCATAACGCAAACGTATAACGCACAACGCATAACGAATACAGCAAAACGCATAATGCTTAACGCATAACGGATCAAGCATAACGTATAGAGCATAACGCATAACGCATAACGCATAACGCATAACGCATACCGTATAACGCATAACGCATAACGCATCACGCATAATGCATAACGAATAACGCATAACGCATATCGCATAGAACATAACGCATAACGCATAACGTACAACGTATAACGCATAACGCATAACGCATAACGCATAACGCATAACGCATAACGCATAACGCATATCGCATAACACATAACGCATAACCCATAACGCATAACGCATAACGCATAACGCATAACACATAACGCATAACGCATAACGCATAACGCATAACGCATAACGCATAACGCATAACGCATAATGCATAACGCATAAAGCGTAACGCATAACCCATAACGCATAACGCATAACGCATAACGCATAACGCATAACGCATAACGCATAACGCATAACGCATAACGCATAACGCATAACGCATAACGCATAACCCATAACGCATAACGCATAACGCATAACGCATAACGCATAACGCATAACGCCTAACGGATCAGGCATAACGCATAACGCATAATGCATAACACATAACGCATAACGCATTACGCACAAAGCATAAAGCATAACGCATAACGCATAACGCATAACGCATAACGTACAACGTATAACGCTTAACGCATAACGCATAACGCATAACGCATAACGCATACCGTATAACGCATAACGCATAATGCATAACGCAAACGTATAACGCACAACGCATAACGCATAACGAACAACGGATAACGCATAACGCATAACGCATAACGAATACCGCAAAACGTATATCGCCTAACACATAACGCATAACGCATAACGCATAACGCATACCGTATAACGCATAACGCATAATGCATAACGCAAACGTATAATGCACAACGCATAACGCATAACGAACAACGGATAACGCATAACGCATAACGCATAACGAATACCGCAAAACGTATATCGCCTAACACATAACGCATAACGCATAACGCATAACGCATAACGTATAGAGCATAACGCATAACGCATAACGCATACCGTATAACGCATAACGCATAACGCATAACGCATAATGCATAACGAATAACGCATAACGCATATCGCATAAAACATAACGCATAACGCATAACGTACAACGTATAACGCATAACGCATAACGCATAACGCATAACGCATAACGCATAACGCATAACGCATAACGCATATCGCATAACACATAACGCATAACCCAAAACGCATAACGCATAACGCATAACGCATACCGCATAACGCATAACGCATAACGCATAACGCATAACGCACAACGCATATCGCATAACGCATAACGCATAACGCATAACGCATAACGCATAACGCATAACGCATAACGCACAACGCATATCGCATAACGCATAACGCATAACGCATAACGCATAACGCATAACGCATAACGCATATCGAATAACGCATAACGCATAACGCATAACGCATAACGCATAACGCATACCGTATAACGCATAACGCATAACGCATAACGCATAATGCATAACGAATAACGCATAACGCATATCGCATAAAACATAACGCATAACGCATAACGTACAAAGTGTAACGCATAACGCATAACGCATAACGCATAACGCATAACGCATAACGCATAACGCATATCGCATAACACATACCGTATAACGCATAACGCATAACGCATAACGCATAATGCGTAACGAATAACGCATAACGCATATCGCATAAAACATAACGCATAACGCATAACGTACAACGTATAACGCATAACGCATAACGCATAACGCATAACGCATAACGCATAACGCATAACGCATACCGTATAACGCATAACGCATAACGCATAACGCATAACGCATAACGCATAACGCATAACGCATAACGCATAACGCCTAACGGATCAGGCATAACGCATAACGCATAACCCACAAAATTACCGCATAAGGCTTGATGCATGGCGCATATCGCATAACGCATAAGGCATAACGCATAATACATAACGTATAACGCATTATGCATAACGCATAACGCATAACGCATAATGCATAATGCCTAACGCAAACCCATAACGCATAACGCATAACGCATAACGCATAACGCATAACGCATAACGCATAACGCATAACGCACAACGCATATCGCATAACGCATAACGCATAACGCATAACGCATAACGCATAACGCATATCGAATAACGCATAACGTGTAACTCATAACGCATAACGCATAAAGCATAATGCATAACGCATAACGCATAACGCATAACGCATAACGCATAACGTATAACGCATAACGCATACCGTATAACGCATAACGCATAATGCATAACGCAAACGTATAACGCACAACGCATAACGCATAACGAACAACGGATAACGCATAACGCATAACGCATAACGAATACCGCAAAACGTATATCGCATAACACATAACGGATCACGCATAACGCATAACGCATAACGTATAGAGCATAACGCATAACGCATAACGCATAACGCATAACGCATAACGCATAACGCATACCGTATAACGCATAACGCATAACGCATAACGCATAATGCATAACGAATAACGCATAACGCATATCGCATAAAACATAACGCATAACGCATAACGTACAACGTATAACGCATAACGCATAACGCATAACGCATAACGCATAACGCATAACGCATAACGCATAACGCATAACGCATATCGCATAACACATAACGCATAACCCATAACGCATAACGCATAACGCATAACGCATAACGCATAACGCATAACGCATAACGCATAACGCATAACGCATAACGCATAACGCACAACGCATATCGCATAACGCATAACGCATAACGCATAACGCATGGCGCATAACTCAAAATGCATAACGCATAACGCATAACGCATAACGCATAACGCAAACGTATAACGCACAACGCATAACGATTACAGCAAAACTCATAACGGATCAAGCATAACGTATAGAGCATAACGCATAACGCATAACGCATAACGCATAACGCATACCGTATAACGCATAACGCATAACGCATCACGCATAATGCATAACGAATAACGCATAACGCATAACGCATAACGCATAACGTATAACGCATAACGTATACCTTATAACGCATAACGCATAACGCATAACGCATAACGCATAACGCATAACGCATAACGCATAACGCATAACTTAAAACTCATTACTCATAACGACTAACGCATAACGCATAACGCATAACGCATAACGCATAACGCATATCGAATAACGCATAACGTGTAACTCATAACGCATAACGCATAAAGCATAATGCATAACGCATAACGCATAACGCATAACGCATATCGCATAACGCATAACGCATAACGTATAACGCATAACGTATACCTTATAACGCATAACGCATAACGCATAACGCATAACGCATAACGCATAACGCATATCGCATAACGCATAACGCATAACGTTTAACGCATACCGTATAACGCATAACGCATAACGCATAACGCATAATGCATAACGAATAACGCATAACGCATATCGCATAAAACATAACGCATAACGCATAACGTACAACGTATAACGCATAACGCATAACGCATAACGCATAACGCATAACGCATAACGCATAACGCATAACGCATAACGCATAACGCATATCGCATAACACATAACGCATAACCCAAAACGCATAACGCATAACGCATAACGCATATCGAATAACGCATAACGTGTAACTCATAACGCATAAAGCATAAAGCATAATGCATAACGCATAACGCATAACGCATAACGCATAACGCATAACGCATAACGTATAACGCATAACGCATACCGTATAACACATAACGCATAATGCATAACGCAAACGTATAACGCACAACGCATAACGCATAACGAACAACGGATAACGCATAACGCATAACGCATAACGAATACCGCAAAACGTATATCGCATAACACATAACGGATCACGCATAACGCATAACGCATAACGTATAGAGCATAACGCATAACGCATAACGCATAACGCATAACGCATAACGCATACCGTATAACGCATAACGCATAACGCATAACGCATAATGCATAACGAATAACGCATAACGCATATCGCATAAAACATAACGCATAACGCATAACGTACAACGTATAACGCATAACGCATAACGCATAACGCATAACGCATAACGCATAACGCATAACGCATAACGCATAACGCATATCGCATAACACATAACGCATAACCCATAACGCATAACGTACAACGTATAACGCATAACGCATAACGCATAACGCATAACGCATAACGCATAACGCATAACGCATAACGCATAACGCATAACGCATATCGCATAACACATAACGCATAACCCATAACGCATAACGCATAACGCATAACGCATAACGCATAACGCCTAACGGATCAGGCATAACGCATAACGCATAACCCACAAAATTACCGCATAAGGCTTGATGCATGGCGCATATCGCATAACGCATAACTCAAAATGCATAACGCATAACGCATAACGCATAACGCAAACGTATAACGCACAACGCATAACGAATACAGCAAAACGCATAATGCTTAACGCATAACGGATCAAGCATAACGTATAGAGCATAACGCATAACGCATAACGCATAACGCATAACGCATACCGTATAACGCATAACGCATAACGCATCACGCATAATGCATAACGAATAACGCATAACGCATATCGCATAGAACATAACGCATAACGCATAACGTACAACGTATAACGCATAACGCATAACGCATAACGCATAACGCATAACGCATAACGCATAACGCATATCGCATAACACATAACGCATAACCCATAACGCATAACGCATAACGCATAACGCATAACGCATAACACATAACGCATAACGCATAACGCATAACGCATAACGCATAACGCATAATGCATAACGCATAAAGCGTAACGCATAACCCATAACGCATAACGCATAACGCATAACGCATAACGCATAACGCATAACGCATAACGCATAACGCATAACGTATAACGCATAACGCATACCGTATAACGCATAACGCATAATGCATAACGCAAACGTATAACGCACAACGCATAACGCATAACGAACAACGGATAACGCATAACGCATAACGCATAACGAATACCGCAAAACGTATATCGCATAACACATAACGGATCACGCATAACGCATAACGCATAACGTATAGAGCATAACGCATAACGCATAACGCATAACGCATAACGCATAACGCATACCGTATAACGCATAACGCATAACGCATAACGCATAATGCATAACGAATAACGCAAAACGCATATCGCATAAAACATAACGCATAACGCATAACGTACAACGTATAACGCATAACGCATAACGCATAACGCATAACGCATAACGCATAACGCATAACGCATAACGCATACCGTATAACGCATAACGCATAACGCATAACGCATAACGCATAACGCATAACGCATAACGCATAACGCATAACGCATAACGCCTAACGGATCAGGCATAACGCATAACGCATAACCCACAAAATTACCGCATAAGGCTTGATGCATGGCGCATATCGCATAACGCATAAGGCATAACGCATAATACATAACGTATAACGCATTATGCATAACGCATAACGCATAACGCATAATGCATAATGCCTAACGCAAACCCATAACGCATAACGCATAACGCATAACGCATAACGCATAACGCATAACGCATAACGCACAACGCATATCGCATAACGCATAACGCATAACGCATAACGCATAACGCATATCGAATAACGCATAACGTGTAACTCATAACGCATAACGCATAAAGCATAATGCATAACGCATAACGCATAACGCATAACGCATAACGCATAACGTATAACGCATAACGCATACCGTATAACGCATAACGCATAATGCATAACGCAAACGTATAACGCACAACGCATAACGCATAACGAACAACGGATAACGCATAACGCATAACGCATAACGAATACCGCAAAACGTATATCTCATAACACATAACGGATCACGCATAACGCATAACGCATAACGTATAGAGCATAACGCATAACGCATAACGCATAACGCATAACGCATAACGCATACCGTATAACGCATAACGCATAACGCATAACGCATAATGCATAACGAATAACGCATAACGCATATCGCATAAAACATAACGCATAACGCATAACGTACAACGTATAACGCATAACGCATAACGCATAACGCATAACGCATAACGCATAACGCATAACGCATAACGCATATCGCATAACACATAACGCATAACCCATAACGCATAACGCATAACGCATAACGCATAACGCATAACGCATAACGCATAACGCATAACGCATAACGCATAACGCATAACGCACAACGCATATCGCATAACGCATAACGCATAACGCATAACGCATGGCGCATAACTCAAAATGCATAACGCATAACGCATAACGCATAACGCATAACGCAAACGTATAACGCACAACGCATAACGATTACAGCAAAACTCATAACGGATCAAGCATAACGTATAGAGCATAACGCATAACGCATAACGCATAACGCATAACGCATACCGTATAACGCATAACGCATAACGCATCACGCATAATGCATAACGAATAACGCATAACGCACATCGCATAGAACATAACGCATAACGCATAACGTACAACGTATAACGCATAACGCATAACGCATAACGCATAACGCATAACGCATAACGCATAACGCATATCGCATAACACATAACGCATAACCCATAACGCATAACGCATAACGCATAACGCATAACACATAACGCATAACGCATAACGCATAACGCATAACGCATAACGCATAATGCATAACGCATAAAGCGTAACGCATAACCCATAACGCATAACGCATAACGCATAACGCATAACGCATAACGCATAACGCATAACGCATAACGCATAACGCATAACGCATAACGCATAACGCATAACGCATAACGCATAATGCATAACGCATAAAGCGTAACGCATAACCCATAACGCATAACGCATAACGCATAACGCATAACGCATAACGCATAACGCATAACGCATAACGCATAATGCATAACGCAAACGTATAATGCACAACGCATAACGCATAACGAACAACGGATAACGCATAACGCATAACGCATAACGAATACCGCAAAACGTATATCGCCTAACACATAACGCATAACGCATAACGCATAACGCATAACGCATACCGTATAACGCATAACGCATAATGCATAACGCAAACGTATAATGCACAACGCATAACGCATAACGAACAACGGATAACGCATAACGCATAACGCATAACGAATACCGCAAAACGTATATCGCTTAACACATAACGCATAACGCATAACGCATAACGCATAACGCATAACGTATAGAGCATAACGCATAACGCATAACGCATAACGCATACCGTATAACGCATAACGCATAACGCATAACGCATAATGCATAACGAATAACGCATAACGCATATCGCATAAAACATAACGCATAACGCATAACGTACAACGTATAACGCATAACGCATAACGCATAACGCATAACGCATAACGCATAACGCATAACGCATAACGCATAACGCATAACGCATATCGCATAACACATAACGCATAACCCAAAACGCATAACGCATAACGCATAACGCATACCGCATAACGCATAACGCATAACGCATAACGCATAACGCACAACGCATATCGCATAACGCATAACGCATAACGCATAACGCATAACGCATAACGCATAACGCATAACGCATAACGCATAACGCATAACGCACAACGCATATCGCATAACGCATAACGCATAACGCATAACGCATAACGCATAACGTATAGAGCATAACGCATAACGCATAACGCATAACGCATAACGCATAACGCATAACGCATAACGCATAACGCATAACGCATAACGCATAACGCATAACGCATAACGCATAACGCATAACGCATAACGCATATCGCATAACACATAACGCATAACCCATAACGCATAACGCATAACGCATAACGCATAACACATAACGCATAACGCATAACGCATAACGCATAACGCATAACGCATAATGCATAACGCATAAAGCGTAACGCATAACCCATAACGCATAACGCATAACGCATAACGCATAACGCATAACGCATAACGCATAACGCATATCGCATAACACATAACGCATAACCCAAAACGCATAACGCATAACGCATAACGCATACCGCATAACGCAAAACGCATAACGCATAACGCATAACGCACAACGCATATCGCATAACGCATAACGCATAACGCATAACGCATAACGCATAACGCATAACGCATAACGCATAACGCATAACGCACAACGCATATCGCATAACGCATAACGCATAACGCATAACGCATAACGTATAGAGCATAACGCATAACGCATAACGCATAACGCATAACGCATAACGCATAACGCATAACGCATAACGCATAACGCATAACGCATACCGTATAACGCATAACGCATAACGCATCACGCATAATGCATAACGAATAACGCATAATGCATATCGCATAGAACATAACGCATAACGCATAACGTACAACGTATAACGCATAACGCATAACGCATAACGCATAACGCATAACGCATAACGCATAACGCATAACGCATAACGCATAACGCATAACGCATAACGCATATCGCATAACACATAACGCATAACCCATAACGCATAACGCATAACGCATAACGCATAACTCATAACGCATAACGCATAACGCATAACGCATAACGCATAACGCATAATGCATAACGCATAAAGCGTAACGCATAACCCATAACGCATAACGCATAACGCATAACGCATAACGCATAACGCATAACGCATAACGCATAACGCATAACGCATAACGCATAACGCATAACGCATAACGCATAACGCATAACGCATAACGCATAACGCATAACGCATAACGCATAACGCATAACGCATAACGCATAACGCATAACGCATAATGCATAACACATAACGCATAACGCATTACGCACAAATCATAAAGCATAACGCATAACGCATAACGCATAACGCATAACGTACAACGTATAACGCTTAACGCATAACGCATAACGCATAACGCATAACGCATAACGCATAACGCATAACGCATAACGCCTAACGGATTAGGCATAACGCATAACGCATAACCCACAAAATTACCGCATAAGGCTTGATGCATGGCGCATATCGCATAACGCATAAGGCATAACGCATAATACATAACGTATAACGCATTATGCATAACGCATAACGCATAACGCATAATGCATAATGCCTAACGCAAACCCATAACGCATAACGCATAACGCATAACGCATAACGCATAACGCATAACGCACAACGCATATCGCATAACGCATAACGCATAACGCATAACGCATATCGAATAACGCATAACGTGTAACTCATAACGCATAACGCATAAAGCATAATGCATAACGCATAACGCATAACGCATAACGCATAACGCATAACGCATAACGTATAACGCATAACGCATACCGTATAACGCATAACGCATAATGCATAACGCAAACGTATAACGCACAACGCATAACGCATAACGAACAACGGATAACGCATAACGCATAACGCATAACGAATACCGCAAAACGTATATCGCATAACACATAACGGATCACGCATAACGCATAACGCATAACGTATAGAGCATAACGCATAACGCATAACGCATAACGCATAACGCATAACGCATACCGTATAACGCATAACGCATAACGCATAACGCATAACGCATAACGCATAACGCATATCGCATAACACATAACGCATAACCCATAACGCATAACGCATAACGCATAACGCATAACGCATAACGCATAACGCATAACGCATAACGCTTAACGCATAACGCATAACGCATAACGCATAACGCATATCGCATAACACATAACGCATAACCCAAAACGCATAACGCATAACGCATAACGCATACCGCATAACGCATAACGCATAACGCATAACGCATAACGCACAACGCATATCGCATAACGCATAACGCATAACGCATAACGCATAACGCATAACGCATAACGCATAACGCATAACGCATAACGCATAACGCACAACGCATATCGCATAACGCATAACGCATAACGCATAACGCATAACGTATAGAGCATAACGCATAACGCATAACGCATAACGCATAACGCATAACGCATAACGCATAACGCATAACGCATAACGCATAACGCATAACGCATAACGCATACCGTATAACGCATAACGCATAACGCATAACGCATACCGCATAACGCATAACGCATAACGCATAACGCATAACGCACAACGCATATCGCATAACGCATAACGCATAACGCATAACGCATAACGCATAACGCATAACGCATAACGCACAACGCATATCGCATAACGCATAACGCATAACGCATAACGCATAACGCATAACGCATATCGAATAACGCATAACGCATAACGCATAACGCATAACGCATAACGCATATCGAATAACGCATAACGTGTAACTCATAACGCATAACGCATAAAGCATAATGCATAACGCATAACGCATAACGCATAACGCATAACGCATAACGTATAACGCATAACGCATACCGTATAACGCATAACGCATAACGCATAACGCAAACGTATAACGCATAACGCATAACGAACAACGGATAACGCATAACGCATAACGCATAACGAATACCGCAAAACGTATATCGCATAACACATAACGGATCACGCATAACGCATATCGCATAACGTATAGAGCATAACGCATAACGCATAACGCATAACGCATAACGCATAACGCATACCGTATAACGCATAACGCATAACGCATAACGCATAATGCATAACGAATAACGCATAACGCATATCGCATAAAACATAACGCATAACGCATAACGTACAAAGTGTAACGCATAACGCATAACGCATAACGCATAACGCATAACGCATAACGCATAACGCATAACGCATAACGCATAACGCATAACGCATAACGCATAACGCATAACGCATAACGCATATCGCATAACACATAACGCATAACCCATAACGCATAACGCATAACGCATAACGCATAACGCATAACGCATAACGCATAACGCATAACGCATAACGCATAACGCATAACGCATAACGCATAACGCATAACGCATATCGCATAACACATAACGCATAACCCATAACGCATAACGCATAACGCATAACGCATAACACATAACGCATAACGCATAACGCATAACGCATAACGCATAACGCATAACGCATAACGCATAACGCATAACGCATAACGCATAATGCATAACACATAACGCATAACGCATTATGCACAAATCATAAAGCATAACGCATAACGCATAACGCATAACGCATAACGTACAACGTATAACGCTTAACGCATAACGCATAACGCATAACGCATAACGCATAACGCATAACGCATAACGCATAATGCATAATGCCTAACGCAAACCCATAACGCATAACGCATAACGCATAACGCATAACGCATAACGCATAACGCATAACGCATAATACATAACGTATAACGCATTATGCATAACGCATAACGCATAACGCATAATGCATAATGCCTAACGCAAACCCATAACGCATAACGCATAACGCATAACGCATAACGCATAACGCATAACGCATAACGCATAACGCATAACGCATAACGCACAACGCATAACGCATAACGCATAACGCATATCGAATAACGCATAACGTGTAACTCATAACGCATAACGCATAAAGCATAATGCATAACGCATAACGCATAACGCATAACGCATAACGCATAACGCATAACGCATAACGCATAACGCATAACGCATACCGTATAACGCATAACGCATAATGCATAACGCAAACGTATAACGCACAACGCATAACGCATAACGAACAACGGATAACGCATAACGCATAACGCATAACGAATACCGCAAAACGTATATCGCATAACACATAACGGATCACGCATAACGCATAACGCATAACGTATAGAGCATAACGCATAACGCATAACGCATGTCGCATAACACATAACGCATAACCCAAAACGCATAACGCATAACGCATAACGCATACCGCATAACGCATAACGCATAACGCATAACGCATAACGCACAACGCATATCGCATAACGCATAACGCATAACGCATAACGCATAACGCATAACGCATAACGCATAACGCATAACGCACAACGCATATCGCATAACGCATAACCCATAACGCATAACGCATAACGCATAACGCATAACGCATAACGCATAACGCATAACGCATAACGCATAACGCATAACGCATAACGCATAACGCATAACGCATATCGCATAACACATAACGCATAACCCAAAACGCATAACGCATAACGCATAACGCATACCGCATAACGCATAACGCATAACGCATAACGCATAACGCACAACGCATATCGCATAACGCATAACGCATAACGCATAACGCATAACGCATAACGCATAACGCATAACGCATAACGCATAACGCATAACGCACAACGCATATCGCATAACGCATAACGCATAACGCATAACGCATAACGTATAGAGCATAACGCATAACGCATAACGCATAACGCATAACGCATAACGCATAACGCATAACGCATAACGCATAACGCATAACGCATAACGCATAACGCATAACGCATACCGTATAACGCATAACGCATAACGCATAACGCATACCGCATAACGCATAACGCATAACGCATAACGCATAACGCACAACGCATATCGCATAACGCATAACGCATAACGCATAACGCATAACGCATAACGCATAACGCATAACGCACAACGCATATCGCATAACGCATAACGCATAACGCATAACGCATAACGCATAACGCATATCGAATAACGCATAACGCATAACGCATAACGCATAACGCATAACGCATATCGAATAACGCATAACGTGTAACTCATAACGCATAACGCATAAAGCATAATGCATAACGCATAACGCATAACGCATAACGCATAACGCATAACGTATAACGCATAACGCATACCGTATAACGCATAACGCATAATGCATAACGCAAACGTATAACGCATAACGCATAACGAACAACGGATAACGCATAACGCATAACGCATAACGAATACCGCAAAACGTATATCGCATAACACATAACGGATCACGCATAACGCATAACGCATAACGTATAGAGCATAACGCATAACGCATAACGCATAACGCATAACGCATAACGCATACCGTATAACGCATAACGCATAACGCATAACGCATAATGCATAACGAATAACGCATAACGCATATCGCATAAAACATAACGCATAACGCATAACGTACAAAGTGTAACGCATAACGCATAACGCATAACGCATAACGCATAACGCATAACGCATAACGCATAACGCATAACGCATAACGCATAACGCATAACGCATATCGCATAACACATAACGCATAACCCATAACGCATAACGCATAACGCATAACGCATAACGCATAACGCATAACGCATAACGCATAACGCATAACGCATAACGCATAACGCATAACGCATAACGCATAACGCATATCGCATAACACATAACGCATAACCCATAACGCATAACGCATAACGCATAACGCATAACACATAACGCATAACGCATAACGCATAACGCATAACGCATAACGCATAACGCATAACGCATAACGCATAACGCATAACGCATAACGCATAACGCATAACGCATAACGCATAACGCATAACGCATAACGCATAACGCATAACGCATAACGCATAACGCATAATGCATAATGCCTAACGCAAACCCATAACGCATAACGCATAACGCATAACGCATAACGCATAACGCATAACGCATAACGCATAACGCATAATGCATAATGCCTAACGCAAACCCATAACGCATAACGCATAACGCATAACGCATAACGCATAATGCATAATGCCTAACGCAAACCCATAACGCATAACGCATAACGCATAACGCATAACGCATAACGCATAACGCATAACGCATAACGCATAATACATAACGTATAACGCATTATGCATAACGCATAACGCATAACGCATAATGCATAATGCCTAACACAAACCCATAACGCATAACGCATAACGCATAACGCATAACGCATAACGCATAACGCATAACGCATATCGCATAACGCATAACGCATAACGCATAACGCATAACGCATAATGCATAATGCCTAACGCAAACCCATAACGCATAACGCATAACGCATAACGCATAACGCATAACGCATAACGCATAACGCATAATACATAACGTATAACGCATTATGCATAACGCATAACGCATAACGCATAATGCATAATGCCTAACGCAAACCCATAACGCATAACGCATAACGCATAACGCATAACGCATAACGCATAACGCATAACGCATAACGCATAACGCATAACGCACAACGCATAACGCATAACGCATAACGCATATCGAATAACGCATAACGTGTAACTCATAACGCATAACGCATAAAGCATAATGCATAACGCATAACGCATAACGCATAACGCATAACGCATAACGCATAACGCATAACGTATAACGCATAACGCATACCGTATAACGCATAACGCATAATGCATAACGCAAACGTATAACGCACAACGCATAACGCATAACGAACAACGGATAACGCATAACGCATAACGCATAACGAATACCGCAAAACGTATATCGCATAACACATAACGGATCACGCATAACGCATAACGCATAACGTATAGAGCATAACGCATAACGCATAACGCATGTCGCATAACACATAACGCATAACCCAAAACGCATAACGCATAACGCATAACGCATACCGCATAACGCATAACGCATAACGCATAACGCATAACGCACAACGCATATCGCATAACGCATAACGCATAACGCATAACGCATAACGCATAACGCATAACGCATAACGCATAACGCACAACGCATATCGCATAACGCATAACGCATAACGCATAACGCATAACGTATAGAGCATAACGCATAACGCATAACGCATAACGCATAACGCATAACGCATAACGCATAACGCATAACGCATAACGCATAACGCATAACGCATAACGCATAACGCATACCGTATAACGCAAACGCATAACGCATCACGCATAATGCATAACGAATAACGCATAATGCATATCGCATAGAACATAACGCATAACGCATAACGTACAACGTATAACGCATAACGCATAACGCATAACGCATAACGCATAACGCATAACGCATAACGCATAACGCATAACGCATAACGCATAACGCATATCGCATAACACATAACGCATAACGCATAACCCATAACGCATAACGCATAACGCATAACGCATAACACATAACGCATAACGCATAACGCATAACGCATAACGCATAACGCATAACGCATACCGTATAACGCAAACGCATAACGCATCACGCATAATGCATAACGAATAACGCATAATGCATATCGCATAGAACATAACGCATAACGCATAACGTACAACGTATAACGCATAACGCATAACGCATAACGCATAACGCATAACGCATAACGCATAACGCACAACGCATATCGCATAACGCATAACGCATAACGCATAACGCATAACGTATAGAGCATAACGCATAACGCATAACGCATAACGCATAACGCATAACGCATAACGCATAACGCATAACGCATAACGCATAACGCATACCGTATAACGCAAACGCATAACGCATCACGCATAATGCATAACGAATAACGCATAATGCATATCGCATAGAACATAACGCATAACGCATAACGTACAACGTATAACGCATAACGCATAACGCATAACGCATAACGCATTACGCACAAATCATAAAGCATAACGCATAACGCATAACGCATAACGCATAACGTACAACGTATAACGCTTAACGCATAACGCATAACGCATAACGCATAACGCATAACGCATTACGCATAACGCATAACGCCTAACGGATCAGGCATAACGCATAACGCATAACCCACAAAATTACCGCATAAGGCTTGATGCATGGCGCATATCGCATAACGCATAAGGCATAACGCATAATACATAACGTATAACGCATTATGCATAACGCATAACGCATAACGCATAATGCATAATGCCTAACGCAAACCCATAACGCATAACGCATAACGTATAACGCATAACGCATACCGTATAACGCATAACGCATAATGCATAACGCAAACGTATAACGCACAACGCATAACGCATAACGAACAACGGATAACGCATAACGCATAACGCATAACGAATACCGCAAAACGTATATCGCATAACACATAACGGATCACGCATAACGCATAACGCATAACGTATAGAGCATAACGCATAACGCATAACGCATAACGCATAACGCATAACGCATACCGTATAACGCATAACGCATAACGCATAACGCATAACGCATAACGCATAACGCATAACGCATATCGCATAACACATAACGCATAACCCATAACGCATAACGCATAACGCATAACGCATAACGCATAACGCATAACGCATAACGCATAACGCATAACGCATAACGCATAACGCATAACGCATAACGCATATCGCATAACACATAACGCATAACCCAAAACGCATAACGCATAACGCATAACGCATACCGCATAACGCATAACGCATAACGCATAACGCATAACGCATAACGCACAACGCATATCGCATAACGCATAACGCATAACGCATAACGCATAACGCATAACGCATAACGCATAACGCATAACGCACAACGCATATCGCATAACGCATAACGCATAACGCATAACGCATAACGTATAGAGCATAACGCATAACGCATAACGCATAACGCATAACGCATAACGCATAACGCATAACGCATAACGCATAACGCATAACGCATACCGTATAACGCATAACGCATAACGCATCACGCATAATGCATAACGAATAACGCATAATGCATATCGCATAGAACATAACGCATAACGCATAACGTACAACGTATAACGCATAACGCATAACGCATACCGTATAACGCATAACGCATAACGCATAACGCATAATGCATAACGAATAACGCATAACGCATATCGCATAAAACATAACGCATAACGCATAACGTACAACGTATAACGCATAACGCATAACGCATAACGCATAACGCATAACGCATAACGCATAACGCATATCGCATAACACATAACGCATAACCCATAACGCATAACGCATAACGCATAACGCATAACGCATAACGCATAACGCTTAACGCATAACGCATAACGCATAAAGCATAACGCATAACGCATAACGCATAACGCATATCGCATAACTCATAACGCATAACGTATAACGCATAACGCATACCGTATAACGCATAACGCATAACGCATAACGCATAACGCATAACGCATAACGCATAACGCATAACGCATAACGCACAACGCATATCGCATAACGCATAACGCATAACGCATAACGCATGGCGCATAACTCAAAATGCATAACGCATAACGCATAACGCATAACGCATAACGCAAACGTATAACGCACAACGCATAACGATTACAGCAAAACGCATAACGGATCAAGCATAACGTATAGAGCATAACGCATAACGCATAACGCATAACGCATAACGCATACCGTATAACGCATAACGCATAACGCATCACGCATAATGCATAATGAATAACGCATAACGCATATCGCATAGAACATAACGCATAACGCATAACGTACAACGTATAACGCATAACGCATAACGCATAACGCATAACGCATAACGCATAACGCATAACGCATAACGCATATCGCATAACACATAACGCATAACCCATAACGCATAACGCATAACGCATAACGCATAACACATAACGCATAACGCATAACGCATAACGCATAACGCATAACGCATAATGCATAACGCATAAAGCGTAACGCATAACCCATAACGCATAACGCATAACGCATAACGCATAACGCATAACGCATAACGCATAACGCATAACGCATAACGCATAACGCATAACGCATAACGCATAACGCATAACGCCTAACGGATCAGGCATAACGCATAACGCATAATGCATAACACATAACGCATAACGCATTACGCACAAAGCATAAAGCATAACGCATAACGCATAACGCATAACGCATAACGTACAACGTATAACGCTTAACACATAACGCATAACGCATAACGCATAACGCATAACGCATACCGTATAACGCATAACGCATAATGCATAACGCAAACGTATAACGCACAACGCATAACGCATAACGAACAACGGATAACGCATAACGCATAACGCATAACGAATACCGCAAAACGTATATCGCCTAACACATAACGCATAACGCATAACGCATAACGCATAACGCATACCGTATAACGCATAACGCATAATGCATAACGCAAACGTATAATGCACAACGCATAACGCATAACGAACAACGGATAACGCATAACGCATAACGCATAACGAATACCGCAAAACGTATATCGCCTAACACATAACGCATAACGCATAACGCATAACGCATAACGTATAGAGCATAACGCATAACGCATAACGCATAACGCATACCGTATAACGCATAACGCATAACGCATAAGGCATAATGCATAACGAATAACGCATAACGCATATCGCATAAAACATAACGCATAACGCATAACGTACAACGTATAACGCATAACGCATAACGCATAACGCATAACGCATAACGCATAACGCATAACGCATAACGCATAACGCATAACGCATATCGCATAACACATAACGCATAACCCAAAACGCATAACGCATAACGCATAACGCATAACGCATACCGCATAACGCATAACGCATAACGCATAACGCATAACGCACAACGCATATCGCATAACGCATAACGCATAACGCATAACGCATAACGCATAACGCATAACGCATAACGCACAACGCATATCGCATAACGCATAACGCATAACGCATAACGCATAACGCATAACGTATAGAGCATAACGCATAACGCATAACGCATAACGCATAACGCATAACGCATATCGCATAACGCATAACGCATAACGCATAACGCATAACGCATACCGTATAACGCATAACGCATAACGCATCACGCATAATGCATAACGAATAACGCATAATGCATATCGCATAGAACATAACGCATAACGCATAACGTACAACGTATAACGCATAACGCATAACGCATAACGCATAACGCATAACGCATAACGCATAACGCATAACGCATAACGCATAACGCACAACGCATAACGCATATCGCATAACACATAACGCATAACCCATAACGCATAACGCATAACGCATAACGCATAACGCATAACGCATAACGCATAACGCATAACGCATAACGCATAACGCATAATGCATAACGCATAAAGCGTAACGCATAACCCATAACGCATAACGCATAACGCATAACGCATAACGCATAACGCATAACGCATAACGCATAACGCATAACGCATAACGCATAACGCATAACGCATAACGCATAACGCATAACGCATAACGCATAACGCATAACGCATAACGCATAACGCATAACGCATAATGCATAACACATAACGCATAACGCATTACGCACAAATCATAAAGCATAACGCATAACGCATAACGCATAACGCATAACGCATAACGCATAACGCATATCGCATAACACATAACGCATAACGCATAACGCATAACGCATAACGCATAACGCATACCGTATAACGCATAACGCATAACGCATCACGCATAATGCATAATGAATAACGCATAACGCATATCGCATAGAACATAACGCATAACGCATAACGTACAACGTATAACGCATAACGCATAACGCATAACGCATAACGCATAACGCATAACGCATAACGCATAACGCATATCGCATAAGACATAACGCATAACCCATAACGCATAACGCATAACGCATAACGCATAACACATAACGCATAACGCATAACGCATAACGCATAACGCATGACGCATAATGCATAACGCATAAAGCGTAACGCATAACCCATAACGCATAACGCATAACGCATAACGCATAACGCATAACGCATAACGCATAACGCATAACGCATAACGCATAACGCATAACGCATAACGCATAACGCATAACGCATAACGCCTAACGGATCAGGCATAACGCATAACGCATAATGCATAACACATAACGCATAACGCATTACGCACAAAGCATAAAGCATAACGCATAACGCATAACGCATAACGCATAACGTACAACGTATAACGCTTAACGCATAACGCATAACGCATAACGCATAACGCATAACGCATACCGTATAACGCATAACGCATAATGCATAACGCAAACGTATAATGCACAACGCATAACGCATAACGAACAACGGATAACGCATAACGCATAACGCATAACGAATACCGCAAAACGTATATCGCCTAACACATAACGCATAACGCATAACGCATAACGCATAACGCATACCGTATAACGCATAACGCATAATGCATAACGCAAACGTATAATGCACAACGCATAACGCATAACGAACAACGGATAACGCATAACGCATAACGCATAACGAATACCGCAAAACGTATATCGCCTAACACATAATGCATAACGCATAACGCATAACGCATAACGCATAACGTATAGAGCATAACGCATAACGCATAACGCATAACGCATACCGTATAACGCATAACGCATAACGCATAACGCATAATGCATAACGAATAACGCATAACGCATATCGCATAAAACATAACGCATAACGCATAACGTACAACGTATAACGCATAACGCATAACGCATAACGCATAACGCATAACGCATAACGCATAACGCATAACGCATAACGCATAACGCATAACGCATAACGCATATCGCATAACACATAACGCATAACCCAAAACGCATAACGCATAACGCATAACGCATAACGCATAACGCATAACGCATAACGCATAACGCATAACGCATAACGCATAACGCACAACGCATATCGCATAACGCATAACGCATAACGCATAACGCATAACGCATAACGCATAACGCATAACGCATAACGCACAACGCATATCGCATAACGCATAACGCATAACGCATAACGCATAACGCATAACGTATAGAGCATAACGCATAACGCATAACGCATAACGCATAACGCATAACGCATAACGCATAACGCATAACGCATAACGCATAACGCATAACGCATAACGCATAACGCATACCGTATAACGCATAACGCATAACGCATCACGCATAATGCATAACGAATAACGCATAATGCATATCGCATAGAACATAACGCATAACGCATAACGTACAACGTATAACGCATAACGCATAACGCATAACGCATAACGCATAACGCATAACGCATAACGCATAACGCATAACGCATAACGCATAACGCATAACGCATATCGCATAACACATAACGCATAACCCATAACGCATAACGCATAACGCATAACGCATAACACATAACGCATAACGCATAACGCATAACGCATAACGCATAACGCATAATGCATAACGCATAAAGCGTAACGCATAACCCATAACGCATAACGCATAACGCATAACGCATAACGCATAACGCATAACGCACAACGCATAACGCATAACGCATAACGCATAACGCATAACGCATAACGCATAACGCATAACGCATAATGCATAACACATAACGCATAACGCATTACGCACAAATCATAAAGCATAACGCATAACGCATAACGCATAACGCATAACGCATAACGCATATCGCATAACACATAACGCATAACCCATAACGCATAACGCATAACGCATAACGCATAACGCATAACGCATAACGCATAACGCTTAACGCATAACGCATAACGCATAAAGCATAACGCATAACGCATAACGCATAACGCATATCGCATAACTCATAACGCATAACGTATAACGCATAACGCATAACGCATCACGCATAATGCATAACGAATAACGCATAATGCATATCGCATAGAACATAACGCATAACGCATAACGTACAACGTATAACGCATAACGCATAACGCATACCGTATAACGCATAACGCATAACGCATAACGCATAATGCATAACGAATAACGCATAACGCATATCGCATAAAACATAACGCATAACGCATAACGTACAACGTATAACGCATAACGCATAACGCATAACGCATAACGCATAACGCATAACGCATAACGCATAACGCATAACGCATATCGCATAACACATAACGCATAACCCATAACGCATAACGCATAACGCATAACGCATAACACATAACGCATAACGCATAACGCTTAACGCATAACGCATAACGCATAAAGCATAACGCATAACGCATAACGCATAACGCATATCGCATAACTCATAACGCATAACGTATAACGCATAACGCATACCGTATAACGCATAACGCATAACGCATAACGCATAACGCATAACGCATAACGCATAACGCATAACGCATAACGCATAACGCACAACGCATATCGCATAACGCATAACGCATAACGCATAACGCATGGCGCATAACTCAAAATGCATAACGCATAACGCATAACGCATAACGCATAACGCAAACGTATAACGCACAACGCATAACGATTACAGCAAAACGCATAACGGATCAAGCATAACGTATAGAGCATAACGCATAACGCATAACGCATAACGCATAACGCATACCGTATAACGCATAACGCATAACGCATCACGCATAATGCATAATGAATAACGCATAACGCATATCGCATAGAACATAACGCATAACGCATAACGTACAACGTATAACGCATAACGCATAACGCATAACGCATAACGCATAACGCATAACGCATAACGCATATCGCATAACACATAACGCATAACCCATAACGCATAACGCATAACGCATAACGCATAACACATAACGCATAACGCATAACGCATAACGCATAACGCATAACGCATAATGCATAACGCATAAAGCGTAACGCATAACCCACAACGCATAACGCATAACGCATAACGCATAACGCATAACGCATAACGCATAACGCATAACGCATAACGCATAACGCATAACGCATAACGCATAACGCATAACGCATAACGCATAACGCCTAACGGTTCAGGCATAACGCATAACGCATAATGCATAACACATAACGCATAACGCATTACGCACAAAGCATAAAGCATAACGCATAACGCATAACGCATAACGCATAACGTACAACGTATAACGCTTAACGCATAACGCATAACGCATAACGCATAACGCATAACGCATACCGTATAACGCATAACGCATAATGCATAACGCAAACGTATAACGCACAACGCATAACGCATAACGAACAACGGATAACGCATAACGCATAACGCATAACGAATACCGCAAAACGTATATCGCCTAACACATAACGCATAACGCATAACGCATAACGCATAACGCATACCGTATAACGCATAACGCATAATGCATAACGCAAACGTATAATGCACAACGCATAACGCATAACGAACAAGGGATAACGCATAACGCATAACGCATAACGAATACCGCAAAACGTATATCGCCTAACACATAACGCATAACGCATAACGCATAACGCATAACGCATAACGTATAGAGCATAACGCATAACGCATAACGCATAACGCATACCGTATAACGCATAACGCATAACGCATAACGCATAATGCATAACGAATAACGCATAACGCATATCGCATAAAACATAACGCATAACGCATAACGTACAACGTATAACGCATAACGCATAACGCATAACGCATAACGCATAACGCATAACGCATAACGCATAACGCATAACGCATAACGCATAACGCATATCGCATAACACATAACGCATAACCCAAAACGCATAACGCATAACGCATAACGCATAACGCATACCGCATAACGCATAACGCATAACGCATAACGCATAACGCACAACGCATATCGCATAACGCATAACGCATAACGCATAACGCATAACGCATAACGCATAACGCATAACGCATAACGCACAACGCATATCGCATAACGCATAACGCATAACGCATAACGCATAACGCATAACGTATAGAGCATAACGCATAACGCATAACGCATAACGCATAACGCATAACGCATAACGCATAACGCATAACGCATAACGCATAACGCATAACGCATACCGTATAACGCATAACGCATAATGCATAACGCAAACGTATAATGCACAACGCATAACGCATAACGAACAACGGATAACGCATAACGCATAACGCATAACGAATACCGCAAAACGTATATCGCCTAACACATAACGCATAACGCATAACGCATAACGCATAACGCATACCGTATAACGCATAACGCATAATGCATAACGCAAACGTATAATGCACAACGCATAACGCATAACGAACAAGGGATAACGCATAACGCATAACGCATAACGAATACCGCAAAACGTATATCGCCTAACACATAACGCATAACGCATAACGCATAACGCATAACGCATAACGTATAGAGCATAACGCATAACGCATAACGCATAACGCATACCGTATAACGCATAACGCATAACGCATAACGCATAATGCATAACGAATAACGCATAACGCATATCGCATAAAACATAACGCATAACGCATAACGTACAACGTATAACGCATAACGCATAACGCATAACGCATAACGCATAACGCATAACGCATAACGCATAACGCATAACGCATAACGCATAACGCATATCGCATAACACATAACGCATAACCCAAAACGCATAACGCATAACGCATAACGCATAACGCATACCGCATAACGCATAACGCATAACGCATAACGCATAACGCACAACGCATATCGCATAACGCATAACGCATAACGCATAACGCATAACGCATAACGCATAACGCATAACGCATAACGCACAACGCATATCGCATAACGCATAACGCATAACGCATAACGCATAACGCATAACGTATAGAGCATAACGCATAACGCATAACGCATAACGCATAACGCATAACGCATAACGCATAACGCATAACGCATAACGCATAACGCATAACGCATACCGTATAACGCATAACGCATAACGCATCACGCATAATGCATAACGAATAACGCATAATGCATATCGCATAGAACATAACGCATAACGCATAACGTACAACGTATAACGCATAACGCATAACGCATAACGCATAACGCATAACGCATAACGCATAACGCATAACGCATAACGCATAACGCATAACGCATAACGCATAACGCATATCGCATAACACATAACGCATAACCCATAACGCATAACGCATAACGCATAACGCATAACACATAACGCATAACGCATAACGCATAACGCATAACGCATAACGCATAATGCATAACGCATAAAGCGTAACGCATAACCCATAACGCATAACGCATAACGCATAACGCATAACGCATAACGCATAACGCATAACGCATAACGCATAACGCATAACGCATAACGCATAACGCATAACGCATAACGCATAACGCATAACGCATAACGCATAACGCATAACGCATAATGCATAACACATAACGCATAACGCATTACGCACAAATCATAAAGCATAACGCATAACGCATAACGCATAACGCATAACGTACAACGTATAACGCTTAACGCATAACACATAACGCATAACGCATAACGCATAACGCATAACGCATAACGCATAACGCATAACGCATAACGCATAACGCATAACGCCTAACGGATCAGGCATAACGCATAACGCATAACCCACAAAATTACCGCATAAGGCTTGATGCATGGCGCATATCGCATAACGCATAAGGCATAACGCATAATACATAACATATAACGCATTATGCATAACGCATAACGCATAACGCATAATGCATAATGCCTAACGCAAACCCATAACGCATAACGCATAACGCATAACGCATAACGCATAACGCATAACGCACAACGCATATCGCATAACGCATAACGCATAACGCATAACGCATAACGCATAACGCATATCGAATAACGCATATCGAATAACGCATAACGTGTAACTCATAACGCATAACGCATAAAGCATAATGCATAACGCATAACGCATAACGCATAACGCATAACGCATAACGTATAACGCATAACGCATACCGTATAACGCATAACGCATAATGCATAACGCAAACGTATAACGCACAACGCATAACGCATAACGGATCAGGCATAACGCATAACGCATAATGCATAACACATAACGCATAACGCATTACGCACAAAGCATAAAGCATAACGCATAACGCATAACGTACAACGTATAACGCTTAACGCTTAACGCATAACGCATAACGCATAACGCATAACGCATACCGTATAACGCATAACGCATAATGCATAACGCAAACGTATAATGCACAACGCATAACGCATAACGAACAACGGATAACGCATAACGTATAACGCATAACGAATACCGCAAAACGTATATCGCCTAACACATAACGCATAACGCATAACGCATAACGCATAACGCATACCGTATAACGCATAACGCATAATGCATAACGCAAACATATAATGCACAACGCATAACGCATAACGAACAACGGATAACGCATAACGCATAACGCATAACGAATACCGCGAAACGTATATCGCCTAACACATAACGCATAACGCATAACGCATAACGCATAACGCATAACGTATAGAGCATAACGCATAACGCATAACGCATAACGCATACCGTATAACGCATAACGCATAACGCATAACGCATAATGCATAACGAATAACGCATAACGCATATCGCATAAAACATAACGCATAACGCATAACGTACAACGTATAACGCATAACGCATAACGCATAACGCATAACGCATAACGCATAACGCATAACGCATAACGCATAACGCATAACGCATAACGCATAACGCATATCGCATAACACATAACGCATAACCCAAAACGCATAACGCATAACGCATAACGCATACCGCATAACGCATAACGCATAACGCATAACGCATAACGCACAACGCATATCGCATAACGCATAACGCATAACGCATAACGCATAACGCATAACGCATAACGCATAACGCATAACGCACAACGCATATCGCATAACGCATAACGCATAACGCATAACGCATAACGTATAGAGCATAACGCATAACGCATAACGCATAACGCATAACGCATAACGCATAACGCATAACGCATAACGCATAACGCATAACGCATAACGCATAACGCATACCGTATAACGCATAACGCATAACGCATCACGCATAATGCATAATGAATAACGCATAATGCATATCGCATAGAACATAACGCATAACGCATAACGTACAACGTATAACGCATAACGCATAACGCATAACGCATAACGCATAACGCATAACGCATAACGCATAACGCATAACGCATATCGCATAACACATAACGCATAACCCATAACGCATAACGCATAACGCATAACGCATAACACATAACGCATAACGCATAACGCATAACGCATAACGCATAACGCATAATGCATAACGCATAAAGCGTAACGCATAACCCATAACGCATAACGCATAACGCATAACGCATAACGCATAACGCATAACGCATAACGCATAACGCATAACGCATAACGCATAACGCATAACGCATAACGCATAACGCATAACGCATAACGCATAACGCATAACGCATAACGCATAATGCATAACACATAACGCATAACGCATTACGCACAAATCATAAAGCATAACGCATAACGCATAACGCATAACGCATAACGTACAACGTATAACGCTTAACGCATAACGCATAACGCATAACGCATAACGCATAACGCATGACGCATAACGCATAACGCCTAACGGATCAGGCATAACGCATAACGCATAACCCACAAAATTACCGCATAAGGCTTGATGCATGGCGCATATCGCATAACGCATAAGGCATAACGCATAATACATAACGTATAACGCATTATGCATAACGCATAACGCATAACGCATAATGCATAATGCCTAACGCAAACCCATAACGCATAACGCATAACGCATAACGCATAACGCATAACGCATAACGCACAACGCATATCGCATAACGCATAACGCATAACGCATAACGCATAACGCATATCGAATAACGCATAACGTGTAACTCATAACGCATAACGCATAAAGCATAATGCATAACGCATAACGCATAACGCATAACGCATAACGCATAACGTATAACGCATAACGCATACCGTATAACGCATAACGCATAATGCATAACGCAAACGTATAACGCACAACGCATGACGCATAACGAACAACGGATAACGCATAACGCATAACGCATAACGAATACGGCAAAACGTATATCGCATAACACATAACGGATCACGCATAACGCATAACGCATAACGTATAGAGCATAACGCATAACGCATAACGCATAACGCATAACGCATAACGCATACCGCATAACGCATAACGCATAACGCATAACGCATAACGCATAACGCATAACGCATAACGCATAACGCATAACGCATAACGCATATCGCATAACACATAACGCATAACCCATAACGCATAACGCATAACGCATAACGCATAACGCATAACGCATAACGCATAACGCATAACGCATAACGCATAACGCATAACGCATAACGCATATCGCATAACACATAACGCATAACCCAAAACGCATAACGCATAACGCATAACGCATAACGCATAATGCATAACGCATAAAGCGTAACGCATAACCCATAACGCATAACGCATAACGCATAACGCATAACGCATAACGCATAACGCATAACGCATAACGCATAACGCATAACGCATATCGCATAACGCATAACGCATAACGCATAACGCATAACGCATAACGCATAACGCATAACGCATAACGCATAACGCATAATGCATAACACATAACGCATAACGCATTACGCACAAATCATAAAGCATAACGCATAACGCATAACGCATAACGCATAACGTACAACGTATAACGCTTAACGCATAACGCATAACGCATAACGCATAACGCATAACGCATAACGCATAACGCATAACGCATAACGCATAACGCATAACGCATAACGCATATCGCATAACGCATAACGCATAACGCATAACGCATAACGCATAACGCATAACGCATAACGCACAACGCATATCGCATAACGCATAACGTATAGAGCATAACGCATAACGCATAACGCATAACGCATAACGCATAACGCATAACGCATAACGCATAACGCATAACGCATAACGCATACCGTATAACGCATAACGCATAACGCATCACGCATAATGCATAACGAATAACGCATAATGCATATCGCATAGAACATAACGCATAACGCATAACGTACAACGTATAACGCATAACGCATAACGCATAACGCATAACGCATAACGCATAACGCATAACGCATAACGCATAACGCATATCGCATAACACATAACGCATAACCCATAACGCATAACGCATAACGCATAACGCATAACACATAACGCATAACGCATAACGCATAACGCATAACGCATAATGCATAACGCATAAAGCGTAACGCATAACCCATAACGCATAACGCATAACGCATAACGCATAACGCATAACGCATAACGCATAACGCATAACGCATAACGCATAACGCATATCGCATAACGCATAACGCATAACGCATAACGCATAACGCATAACGCATAACGCATAACGCATAACGCATAACGCATAATGCATAACACATAACGCATAACGCATTACGCACAAATCATAAAGCATAACGCATAACGCATAACGCATAACGCATAACGTACAACGTATAACGCTTAACGCATAACGCATAACGCATAACGCATAACGCATAACGCATAACGCATAACGCATAACGCATAACGCATAATGCATAACACATAACGCATAACGCATTACGCACAAATCATAAAGCATAACGCATAACGCATAACGCATAACGCATAACGTACAACGTATAACGCTTAACGCATAACGCATAACGCATAACGCATAACGCATAACGCATAACGCATAACGCATAACGCCTAACGGATCAGGCATAACGCATAACGCATAACCCACAAAATTACCGCATAAGGCTTGATGCATGGCGCATATCGCATAACGCATAAGGCATAACGCATAATACATAACGTATAACGCATTATGCATAACGCATAACGCATAACGCATAATGCATAATGCCTAACGCAAACCCATAACGCATAACGCATAACGCATAACGCATAACGCATAACGCATAACGCACAACGCATATCGCATAACGCATAACGCATAACGCATAACGCATAACGCATAACGCATATCGAATAACGCATAACGTGTAACTCAAAACGCATAACGCATAAAGCATAATGCATAACGCATAACGCATAACGCATAACGCATAACGCATAACGTATAACGCATAACGCATACCGTATAACGCATAACGCATAATGCATAACGCAAACGTATAACGCACAACGCATAACACATAACGAACAACGGATAACGCATAACGCATAACGCATAACGAATACCGCAAAACGTATATCGCATAACACATAACGGATCACGCATAACGCATAACGCATAACGTATAGAGCATAACGCATAACGCATAACGCATAACGCATAACGCATAACGCATACCGTATAACGCATAACGCATAACGCATAACGCATAATGCATAACGAATAACGCATAACGCATATCGCATAAAACATAACGCATAACGCATAACGTACAACGTATAACGCATAACGTATAACGCATAACGCATAACGCATAACGCATAACGCATAACGCATAACGCATATCGCATAACACATAACGCATAACCCATAACGCATAACGCATAACGCATAACGCATAACGTACAACGTATAACGCATAACGCATAACGCATAACGCATAACGCATAACGCATAACGCATAACGCATAACGCATAACGCATATCGCATAACACATAACGCATAACCCATAACGCATAACGCATAACGCATAACGCATAACACATAACGCATAACGCATAACGCATAACGCATAACGCATAACGCATAATGCATAACGCATAAAGCGTAACGCATAACCCATAACGCATAACGCATAACGCATAACGCATAACGCATAACGCATAACGCATAACGCATAACGCATAACGCATAACGCATAACGCATAACGCATAACGCATAACGCATAACGCATAACGCATAACGCATAACGCATAACGCATAACGCATAACGCATAACGCATAATGCATAACACATAACGCATAACGCATTACGCACAAATCATAAAGCATAACGCATAACGCATAACGCATAACGCATAACGTACAACGTATAACGCTTAACGCATAACGCATAACGCATAACGCATAACGCATAACGCATAACGCATAACGCATAACGCCTAACGGATCAGGCATAACGCATAACGCATAACCCACAAAATTACCGCATAAGGCTTGATGCATGGCGCATATCGCATAACGCATAAGGCATAACGCATAATACATAACGTATAACGCATTATGCATAACGCATAACGCATAACGCATAATGCATAATGCCTAACGCAAACCCATAACGCATAACGCATAACGCATAACGCATAACGCATAACGCATAACGCATAACGCACAACGCATATCGCATAACGCATAACGCATAACGCATATCGAATAACGCATAACGTGTAACTCATAACGCATAACGCATAAAGCATAATGCATAACGCATAACGCATAACGCATAACGCATAACGCATAACGTATAACGCATAACGCATACCGTATAACGCATAACGCATAATGCATAACGCAAACGTATAACGCACAACGCATGACGCATAACGAACAACGGATAACGCATAACGCATAACGCATAACGAATACCGCAAAACGTATATCGCATAACACATAACGGATCACGCATAACGCATAACGCATAACGTATAGAGCATAACGCATAACGCATAACGCATAACGCATAACGCATACCGTATAACGCATAACGCATAACGCATAACGCATAACGCATAACGCATAACGCATAACGCATATCGCATAACACATAACGCATAACCCATAACGCATAACGCATAACGCATAACGCATAACGCATAACGCATAACGCATAACGCATAACGCATAACGCATAACGCATAACGCATAACGCATAACGCATAACGCATAACGCATAACGCATATCGCATAACACATAACGCATAACCCAAAACGCATAACGCATAACGCATAACGCATACCGCATAACGCATAACGCATAACGCATAACGCATAACGCACAACGCATATCGCATAACGCATAACGCATAACGCATAACGCATAACACATAACGCATAACGCATAACGCATAACGCATAACGCACAACGCATATCGCATAACGCATAACGCATAACGCATAACGCATAACGTATAGAGCATAACGCATAACGCATAACGCATAACGCATAACGCATAACGCATAACGCATAACGCATAACGCATAACGCATACCGTATAACGCATAACGCATAACGCATCACGCATAATGCATAACGAATAACGCATAATGCATATCGCATAGAACATAACGCATAACGCATAACGTATAACGTATAACGCATATCGCATAACGCATAACGCATAACGCATAACGCATAACGCATAACGCATAACGCATAACGCATAACGCATAACGCATAACGCATATCGCATAACACATAACGCATAACCCATAACGCATAACGCATAACGCATAACGCATAACACATAACGCATAACGCATAACGCATAACGCATAACGCATAACGCATAACGCATAATGCATAACGCATAAAGCGTAACGCATAACCCATAACGCATAACGCATAACGCATAACGCATAACGCATAACGCATAACGCATAACGCATAACGCATAACGCATAACGCATAACGCATAACGCATAACGCATAACGCATAACGCATAATGCATAACACATAACGCATAACGCATTACGCACAAATCATAAAGCATAACGCATAACGCATAACGCATAACGCATAACGTACAACGTATAACGCTTAACGCATAACGCATAACGCATAACGCATAACGCATAACGCATAACGCATAACGCATAACGCATAACGCCTAACGGATCAGGCATAACGCATAACGCATAACCCACAAAATTACCGCATAAGGCTTGATGCATGGCGCATATCGCATAACGCATAAGGCATAACGCATAATACATAACGTATAACGCATTATGCATAACGCATAACGCATAACGCATAATGCATAATGCCTAACGCAAACCCATAACGCATAACGCATAACGCATAACGCATAACGCATAACGCATAACGCACAACGCATATGGCATAACGCATAACGCATAACGCATAACGCATAACGCATATCGAATAACGCATAACGTGTAACTCAAAACGCATAACGCATAAAGCATAATGCATAACGCATAACGCATAACGCATAACGCATAACGCATAACGTATAACGCATAACGCATACCGTATAACGCATAACGCATAATGCATAACGCAAACGTATAACGCACAACGCATGACGCATAACGAACAACGGATAACGCATAACGCATAACGCATAACGAATACCGCAAAACGTATATCGCATAACACATAACGGATCACGCATAACGCATAACGCATAACGTATAGAGCATAACGCATAACGCATAACGCATAACGCATAACGCATACCGTATAACGCATAACGCATAACGCATAACGCATAACGCATAACGCATAACGCATAACGCATATCGCATAACACATAACGCATAACCCATAACGCATAACGCATAACGCATAACGCATAACGCATAACGCATAACGCATAACGCATAACGCATAACGCATAACGCATAACGCATAACGCATAACGCATAACGCATAACGCATATCGCATAACACATAACGCATAACCCAAAACGCATAACGCATAACGCATAACGCATACCGCATAACGCATAACGCATAACGCATAACGCATAACGCACAACGCATATCGCATAACGCATAACGCATAACGCATAACGCATAACACATAACGCATAACGCATAACGCATAACGCATAACGCACAACGCATATCGCATAACGCATAACGCATAACGCATAACGCATAACGTATAGAGCATAACGCATAACGCATAACGCATAACGCATAACGCATACCGTATAACGCATAACGCATAACGCATAACGCATACCGTATAACGCATAACGCATAACGCATCACGCATAATGCATAACGAATAACGCATAATGCATATCGCATAGAACATAACGCATAACGCATAACGTACAACGTATAACGCATATCGCATAACGCATAACGCATAACGCATAACGCATAACGCATAACGCATAACGCATAACGCATAACGCATAACGCATAACGCATATCGCATAACACATAACGCATAACCCATAACGCATAACGCATAACGCATAACGCATAACACATAACGCATAACGCATAACGCATAACGCATAACGCATAACGCATAACGCATAATGCATAACGCATAAAGCGTAACGCATAACCCATAACGCATAACGCATAACGCATATCGCATAACACATAACGCATAACCCAAAACGCATAACGCATAACGCATAACGCATACCGCATAACGCATAACGCATAACGCATAACGCATAACGCACAACGCATATCGCATAACGCATAACGCATAACGCATAACGCATAACACATAACGCATAACGCATAACGCATAACGCATAACGCACAACGCATATCGCATAACGCATAACGCATAACGCATAACGCATAACGTATAGAGCATAACGCATAACGCATAACGCATAACGCATAACGCATAACGCATAACGCATAACGCATAACGCATAACGCATAACGCATACCGTATAACGCATAACGCATAACGCATCACGCATAATGCATAACGAATAACGCATAATGCATATCGCATAGAACATAACGCATAACGCATAACGTACAACGTATAACGCATATCGCATAACGCATAACGCATAACGCATAACGCATAACGCATAACGCATAACGCATAACGCATAACGCATAACGCATAACGCATATCGCATAACACATAACGCATAACCCATAACGCATAACGCATAACGCATAACGCATAACACATAACGCATAACGCATAACGCATAACGCATAACGCATAACGCATAACGCATAATGCATAACGCATAAAGCGTAACGCATAACCCATAACGCATAACGCATAACGCATAACGCATAACGCATAACGCATAACGCATAACGCATAACGCATAACGCATAACGCATAACGCATAACGCATAACGCATAACGCATAACGCATAACGCATAATGCATAACACATAACGCATAACGCATTACGCACAAATCATAAAGCATAACGCATAACGCATAACGCATAACGCATAACGTACAACGTATAACGCTTAACGCATAACGCATAACGCATAACGCATAACGCACAACGCATATCGCATAACGCATAACGCATAACGCATAACGCATAACGCATAACGCATATCGAATAACGCATAACGTGTAACTCATAACGCATAACGCATAAAGCATAATGCATAACGCATAACGCATAACGCATAACGCATAACGCATAACGCATAACGTATAACGCATAACGCATACCGTATAACGCATAACGCATAATGCATAACGCAAACGTATAACGCACAACGCATAACGCATAACGAACAACGGATAACGCATAACGCATAACGCATAACGAATACCGCAAAACGTATATCGCATAACACATAACGGATCACGCATAAGGCATAACGCATAACGTATAGAGCATAACGCATAACGCATAACGCATAACGCATAACGCATAACGCATACCGTATAACGCATAACGCATAACGCATAACGCATAATGCATAACGAATAACGCATAACGTATATCGCATAAAACATAACGCATAACGCATAACGTACAACGTATAACGCATAACGCATAACGCATAACGCATAACGCATAACGCATAACGCATAACGCATAACGCATAACGCATAACGCATATCGCATAACACATAACGCATAACCCATAACGCATAACGCATAACGCATACCGTATAACGCATAACGCATAACGCATCACGCATAATGCATAACGAATAACGCATAACGCATATCGCATAGAACATAACGCATAACGCATAACGTACAACGTATAACGCATAACGCATAACGCATAACGCATAACGCATAACGCATAACGCATAACGCATACCGTATAACGCGTAACGCATAACGCATAACGCATAACGCATAACGCATAACGCATAACGCATAACGCATATCGCATAACACATAACGCATAACCCATAACGCATAACGCATAACGCATAACGCATAACGCATAACGCATAACGCATAACGCATAACGCATAACGCATAACGCATAACGCATATCGCATAACGCATAACGCATAACCCAAAACGCATAACGCATAACGCATAACGCATACCGCATAACGCATAACGCATAACGCATAACGCATAACGCACAACGCATATCGCATAACGCATAACGCATAACGCATAACGCATAACACATAACGCATAACGCATAACGCATAACGCATAACGCACAACGCATAACGCATAACGCATAACGCATAACGCATAACGCATAACGTATAGAGCATAACGCATAACGCATAACGCATAACGCATAACGCATAACGCATAACGCATAACGCATAACGCATAACGCATACCGTATAACGCATAACGCATAACGCATCACGCATAATGCATAACGAATAACGCATAACGCATATCGCATAGAACATAACGCATAACGCATAACGTACAACGTATAACGCATATCGCATAACGCATAACGCATAACGCATAACGCATAACGCATAACGCATAACGCATAACGCATAACGCATAACGCATAACGCATAACGCATAACACATAACGCATAACCCATAACGCATAACGCATAACGCATAACGCATAACACATAACGCATAACGCATAACGCATAACGCATAACGCATAACGCATAATGCATAACGCATAAAGCGTAACGCATAACCCATAACGCATAACGCATAACGCATAACGCATAACGCATAACGCATAACGCATAACGCATAACGCATAACGCATATCGCATAACGCATAACGCATAACGCATAACGCATAACGCATAACGCATAACGCATAACGCATAATGCATAACACATAACGCATAACGCATTACGCACAAATCATAAAGCATAACGCATAACGCATAACGCATAACGCATAACGTACAACGTATAACGCTTAACGCATAACGCATAACGCATAACGCATAACGCATAACGCATAACGCATAACGCATAACGCATAACGCCTAACGGATCAGGCATAACGCATAACGCATAACCCACAAAATTACCGCATAAGGCTTGATGCATGGCGCATATCGCATAACGCATAAGGCATAACGCATAATACATAACGTATAACGCATTATGCATAACGCATAACGCATAACGCATATCGCATAACACATAACGCATAACCCATAACGCATATCGAATAACGCATAACGTGTAACTCAAAACGCATAACGCATAAAGCATAATGCATAACGCATAACGCATAACGCATAACGCATAACGCATAACGCATAACGTATAACGCATAACGCATACCGTATAATGCATAACGCATAATGCATAACGCAAACGTATAACGCACAACGCATAACGCATAACGAACAACGGATAACGCATAACGCATAACGCATAACGAATACCGTAAAACGTATATCGCATAACACATAACGGATCACGCATAACGCATAACGCATAACGTATAGAGCATAACGCATAACGCATAACGCATAACGCATAACGCATAACGCATACCGTATAACGCATAACGCATAACGCATAACGCATAATGCATAACGAATAACGCATAACGCATATCGCATAAAACATAACGCATAACGCATAACGTACAACGTATAACGCATAACGCATAACGCATAACGCATAACGCATAACGCATAACGCATAACGCATAACGCATAACGCATATCGCATAACACATAACGCATAACCCATAACGCATAACGCATAACGCATAACGCAAAACGCATAACGCATAACGCATAACGCATAACGCATAACGCATAACGCACAACGCATATCGCATAACGCATAACGCATAACGCATAACGCATGGCGCATAACTCAAAATGCATAACGCATAACGCATAACGCATAACGCATAACGCAAACGTATAACGCACAACGCATAACGATTACAGCAAAACGCATAACGGATCAAGCATAACGTATAGAGCATAACGCATAACGCATAACGCATAACGCATAACGCATACCGTATAACGCATAACGCATAACGCATCACGCATAATGCATAACGAATAACGCATAACGCATATCGCATAGAACATACCGCATAACGCATAACGTACAACGTATAACGCATAACGCATAACGCATAACGCATAACGCATAACGCATAACGCATAACGCATAACGCATAACGCATAACGCATAACGCATATCGCATAACACATAACGCATAACCCATAACGCATAACGCATAACGCATAACGCATAACACATAACGCATAACGCATAACGCATAACGCATAACGCATAACGCATAATGCATAACGCATAAAGCGTAACGCATAACCCATAACGCATAACGCATAACGCATAACGCATAACGCATAACGCATAACGCACAACGTACAACGTATAACGCTTAACGCATAACGCATAACGCATAACGCATAACGCATAACGCATAACGCATAACGCATAACGCATAACGCATAACGCATAACGCATAACGCATAACGCCTAACGGATCAGGCATAACGCATAACGCATAACCCACAAAATTACCGCATAAGGCTTGATGCATGGCGCATATCGCATAACGCATAAGGCATAACGCATAATACATAACGTATAACGCATTATGCATAACGCATAACGCATAACGCACAACGCATATCGCATAACGCATAACGCATAACGCATAACGCATAACGCATAACGCATAACGCATAACGCATAACGCACAACGCATATCGCATAACGCATAACGCCTAACGGATCAGGCATAACGCATAACGCATAACCCACAAAATTACCGCATAAGGCTTGATGCATGGCGCATATCGCATAACGCATAAGGCGTAACGCATAATACATAACGTATAACGCATTATGCATAACGCATAACGCATAACGCATAATGCATAATGCCTAACGCAAACCCATAACGCATAACGCATAACGCATAACGCATAACGCATAACGCATAACGCACAACGCATATCGCATAACGCATAACGCATAACGCATAACGCATAACGCATAACGCATATCGAATAACGCATAACGTGTAACTCATAACGCATAACGCATAAAGCATAATGCATAACGCATAACGCATAACGCATAACGCATAACGCATAACGCATAACGTATAACGCATAACGCATACCGTATAACGCATAACGCATAATGCATAACGCAAACGTATAACGCATAACGCATAACGCATAACGCATAACGCATAACGCATAACGCATAACGCATAACGCATAACGCATAACGCATATCGCATAACACATAACGCATAACCCATAACGCATAACGCATAACGCATACCGTATAACGCATAACGCATAACGCATCACGCATAATGCATAACGAATAACGCATAACGCATATCGCATAGAACATAACGCATAACGCATAACGTACAACGTATAACGCATAACGCATAACGCATAACGCATAACGCATAACGCATAACGCATAACGCATAACGCATAACGCATATCGCATAACACATAACGCATAACCCATAACGCATAACGCATAACGCATAACGCATAACACATAACGCATAACGCATAACGCATAACGCATAACGCATAACGCATAACGCATAATGCATAACGCATAAAGCGTAACGCATAACCCATAACGCATAACGCATAACGCATAACGCATAACGCATAACGCATAACGCATAACGCATAACGCATAACGCATAACGCATAACGCATAACGCATAACGCATAACGCATAACGTACAACGTATAACGCTTAACGCATAACGCATAACGCATAACGCATAACGCATAACGCATAACGCATAACGCATAACGCATAACGCATAACGCATAACGCCTAACGGATCAGGCATAACGCATAACGCATAACCCACAAAATTACCGCATAAGGCTTGATGCATGGCGCATATCGCATAACGCATAAGGCATAACGCATAATACATAACGTATAACGCATTATGCATAACGCATAACGCATAACGCATAATGCATAATGCCTAACGCAAACCCATAAGGCATAAGGCATAACGCATAACGCATAACGCGTAACGCATGTCGGATCACGCATAACGCATAACGCATAACGCATAAAGCACAAAGCATAACGTATAACGCATAACGCATAACGCATAACGCAGAACGCATAACGCTTAACGCATAACGTACAACGTATAACGCATAACGCATAACGCATAACGCATAAACTCTTCCTCGGACGCTCCCCGATGTACCCCTTCATGCCGGTAGAGACAAACACTAACCCAACTCCAGTAAAACCCAGACGAAGTGTTATTTAAACTACATCCCTTCATCTCTGTTCTTCTGTCGACTCGGCGAGACCTGTTGGCGTGACCAGCACCTAATTGAGAAATGGAGTAATCGCTAATTATGGCCTCGCTTGGCCCGTATAAACGGAGGAGACAAGGGTTGAATGAAGCGACCATATGTTTCATTTTCAACCATTTATTCGTGCCCCCTTTCGGGGCGGCACTTCGTCAATGGTCCTCTTTCGGGACCTCAGTCTTATATCTCTTGAACAAAATGAAAGTAAAAAAAATCCTACTTTGCCTGATTACGGCAAATTCTTCTTATCCGTCTATGCGACGGCAGATCGATAAACCATAGGTAATCTTAACTACGGTAACGAGGCAAGAAAGTAAAGCAACAAAACAAACAAAAAAAAAAATTTTCTCCGTATTATCGGACGTTGATTTTCGGCGGCGTCCTTCCCGCGTGGCGGCACTTCCGCCTAACGGCAGTTTACCTCCGGTTCCTCAGGTTATGCGGACCCCCGGATTTCCAGGTCTTCCAGCAGTCTGGGCATGTCTTGACCGTGTAATAGGGCCGCCCGCACCGGTAGCAATACGGAAACCTTTGCGGGGCCGTGCACTGGGTGTGGGTGTGCCCTAGCCTTCGGCATTTTCAACACCCTTCCTCCAGCTCGCCTCCCCGGTACTTAGGGGCCTGAGCCTTGGCCGTCGGTACTTGTGGCTTGGTCGTCGCCATCACCCTCGGCGGCTTGGCGGCTACCACCATCTTTGGCGGCTCGGCAATTACCACCCTCGGCGGCTCGGCAATTACCACCCTCGGCGGCTCGGCAATCACCACCCTCGGCTTCACCGCTACCCCCGGTATTGGTCCCGCCTCCCCCGGCCTAGCTGGTGTGCCGGGTTTTTGCCAGTTCGGCATGTTCTCGAGGCGGAATCCTCGTCCCGTTCCGGTACGCTGCTTGATTTCTTCCCAGACGTGGTCGGCAATCATCTTGGAGGTATATTTTTCTTTCTGTATGAGGAGACGACGAGAATAATAAATGTCGTTGCTTTTGGCTTTTGAGTAACTCATTGGTGGGTCGGGAAGTATGGCTTCAAGTCCGAAATATGTGCTTTGCCGAGGTCGCTTCCGTCTTCCGCGGAGATGCGGTACACCCCTGGTGATAGTTTATGCGATATCGTTACTGGTCCCATGAATTTTGGGGCCAACTTTGCCGCCACGTGGTCTGCCGCTGACGATAACACCGCTTTCGCTTCATAACCCTGTCTCCTACGTTAAACTCTCTATTTCTCCGACGCAAATTATAATGGTGTGCTTGCTTATTATACGCGTCCTCGAGGTTCTCTAAAATCCAGTGTCTCAACGTTGGTAGTTGAGTCACTCTCTTTTTCCACGTATCATTTGCAGTAACCTCGAGGTCGATATCGGGTTCTACAGTGTCCCTTAAGCATTTTGCTGGTCGCGGCTCTCGCCCGAAATTGAGAAAAGCGGGAGAAGTCTGTAACACCGAATGATATGCGGTGTTGTACGCGAAGCGTAATTGCGGCAAATTCAGGTCCCAGTCTCTGTGATCCCTCTCTATGTAGGCTACTATCATCGTTTTGAGGATTCGATTTACGCGTTCTACCGGGTTTGCTTGCGGATGGTACGGGGGGGTTGTGGTGATTCGAATACCATATTCATTCGCTAAATCCCACAAACACTTGTTCGCGAACTCGGTGCCATTGTCCGTGAGCAGAACGTCGGGTGTTCCCCATCGCGAAAAAATTAACTCTTCAAGAGCTTCGGCAATCTTTGGACCGGTCGCACGTCGGAGCGGGGCGCACTCTATCCACTTGGTGAATAAGTCCTGTATTACCAGGAGGTACGCGTGACCGGATCTGCTGCGCGGAAGCGGGCCCATTATATCGGCAGCTATCACTGTCCACGGCATGTCAACACGGCGCCGACCCATCAACCCAGGCGGTAGTGTCTGCTCCACCTTTGTGAGTTGACAGGTCTTACAGCGTCTTACGTATTCTACAGCTGTTCTGTACATGCCTGGCCAGTAGTAGCGGGCCGCAATACGTTGGTACGTCTTTTCGACGCCTAAATGCCCTGCCTGTGGGTTATCATGCGATTCCTGCAGGATCTCCGTTCTGCGCTCTTCGGGAATCGCGAGTTTCCACTCGGTTATATCCGATCCTAACGTTTCCGCGACAACTGGATCCGTACGACGGCAAAATAATTCCCCGTCCCGAATCGACCAGTCTTTGAATTTATCCGGTGCTCGCTTGACTTCTGCTAATTTCCCCTCGTACCATTTCATACGCACCGCAGCTACTATCGGTATTTTGTCCTCTAAGACTTCCTCCCCCTCGCAAATTCGCGATAAAGCATCCGGCACTTTATTAAGGGCTCCCTGTCGGTATACTACTTCGAAATCATACTCTAGAAGTTGCAGGGCCCAACGCGCTAATCTCCCTGAGGGATTTTGCAATTTTCTTAACCACCGTAAACTGTTGTGGTCTGTAATCACCCTAAATTTGTACCCTTCCAAGTACGGACGAAATTTTTGTACCGCCCAGACGATCGCGAGACATTCCAATTCCGTAGCGGAATATTTTCTCTCTGGTAACGTGAGAGACCTGCTCGCGAACGCGATAACTCTTTCGACATCCTTGACCTCTTGCGTCAAAACTGCGCCTAGACCAACCGCGCTAGCATCCGTCTGTAGTGTAAATGGCGTTTCGAAATCTGGGCAGGAGAGGGTAGGTGCTGAAGCGATCGCGTCTCGAAGGGACTCGAAGGCGGTTTGTTGGCCAACCTTCCATTCCCATTCGCGATCCTTTCGCAGTAGGCCATTCAATGGCTCAGCCAGCGTGGCGAATCCCGGAATAAACCTCCTGTACCAGGATGCCATTCCCAGGAAACGCCGAAGCTGCTTTACTGTTTTAGGCGGAGGGTACGATAAAATTGGTCTAACTTTCTCCGCATCTACCTTCAACCCCTCTCCGCTCACCACGAAACCCAAATACCGAACTTCCTGACAACAAAACTCGCACTTCTCAGGATTGATTATTAGACCGGCAGCCTTGATTTTATTTATTACGCGTTCTAGCCATACGAGATGCTCCGCAAATGTTTTCGTCACGATTATTATATCGTCCAAATAGGCGAACGCGTGCGGCTCCATTTCTGGACCTATTAATCGGTCCAATAATCTCTGAAAAGTTGCGGGTGCGCCTGTCAGTCCGTACGGCATGCGACGGAAGTGAAATAGGCCTTTTCCCGGTACTGTAAACGCTGTTATTTCGCGACTCTTTTCCTCTAACGGGATTTGAAAATAGGCCTGACTGAGGTCAAGGGTCGAGATGTATTTCGCCGCACGTAATTTATCGAGAATCTGCGTCATGAGCGGTAGCGGGTACGCGTCTTTCCTCGAGACCTCGTTAACTTTTCGGAAATCCAGACAAAAACGGTATTTCCCGTTCGATTTCTTGACCATGACGATCGGACTTGACCAGCCACTTTGCGATGGTTCAATTATGCCATCTTTTAGCAATTTGTCTACTTCCGCATATATTGCCTCCTGAACTTTTGGAGATACGGCATAATATCGCTGTTTTATAGGCGGATGCCCATCTACATCTATTCGATGGCTGATCAAGTTCGTCACGCCCGATATTTCGTCAAATTCCGGCAACGTGGCCTCGAGGAATTCTCTTAATTGCCGTTTTTCGGCATCCGCCAACGTTTGCAGACCACAACAGACGGTATTGGGAGGCGTGTCTTCGAATGTGAATTTTTCGTTTGGCTGTTTCGCGAAATACCATACGGCATTGTGATATTCAGCCACGATTCCGAATTTTGCGATCGAATCCGTGCCTAACAATAGAGGGGTCACTAGACTGTCTAAAACCTGCGCGGAAATTCTACGTTCCTCCCTGCCTATCCTTAACGCGAAATGTGCTCGTTCCTCGGCACGATCTACTACCCCCGTGGCGAGGAGGAAATAACAGGGTTTGTTCGATTTCCCTAATACGATATTCTTCCTCTCGATTTTTCCTAGAATATCCCGACTGATGAATGTCAGAGATGATCCCGAATCTATTAGGGCGCGCGTCGCGAAGTTGCCGATGAACGCATCTACGGTCAGCAGAGGTGGGCGCTTAATGTCCCCAGTTATCATTACGCGGGCCGATATCAATTCGGGCGAAGTCTCTCTGGCCCCTGTGATTGACTTCTCTCCCCGTTTCCCGCCGACCTGTTGCATCTACGGCAACGTATTATTGTGACACCCTCCGACCCGCATCCGTAGCAATGCAGCCTAGGTTCTTCTCGGCAATCTCGCGATAGGTGACCTGTCTTACGACAATTCCAACATTGTGGCAGGTTACTTCCGCCCGCGCGTTGTCTATCGCGCGGCGGCCATTGACGCGTTGCTACGGTTGCGGTTACTTCCGCCTTACGCGGTATGGGTTCACGAGAGGACTCTCTTGATTTTGCCCCCGACCGGTATTTTTCGTTTCCCCTCGGCGCGGCAGCTAGATTATTTTTAGCGCTCGTCGCACGAGGTTCACGAACCCCTTGTCCGGGTTTAGAGTCTCTCCTAGTGGCTCTTGGGGGGGTGATCTTCCGAATCGTCGCTATCTACGCCTACTGCGGCAGCTAATGCGTTCGCGTACCCAAATCCGACCGATCTTCCCTTCGGTTGCAATTTCGAACGCAAGTGTCGGCTAGGATCAAACGCGAAACTAGGGTGAGCCATTTCGGATGGTTTCGGATTCCCCCGCCTCCTCTGCTGCGCTTCGCGGTCGGCACGTAGCAATTGATCCGTAACGATTTCCATCGTGGAACCTGATTCTAACGCGATAGACTGACGTAAAGATGGTTTCGCGCCCCAGTATAATCGTTCGACTTTCTTTTCCTCCTGCCACGGTGGCTGTAGTTTTCGGAACATAGCGGTCATTACCATAATATAATCGCGAATAGGTTCGTTATCATCCTGAAACCGATCTTTAATGTTTCTTTCTAATGTATATTGATATTCAGGGTCACCGAAGAATCGCCGAAATGCCCTCGCAAAATCCTCCCAAGTTCTCCAACCCGACGCGTGCGCGTTGTACCAGTGCTTGGCGACCCCCCCGAGACATACCGGCAAACAACGGATTAGTTCTTTATCCGCGATATTATGATATTTAATTTGTTGGTGGAGGTCCTCCAAAAAATCTTCTGGGTCCTCCCCCTCTTCTCCGGAAATCTTTAACCGCCATCGTCGCATTATTTCGGCGATGGGTGTTCCGCGGTAATACAATTCTCGGGGTTTCGCCCCGCCCTGTACCCCGTCGCTCGGTCCATCGTCCGGGCCGACATGCAAAGGCTTTTCTTCCGGTTCGCGGTACCTATCGGGAGACCATGGCCTCCATCTTGGCGAATTCGGTACTGGGAATGAAAATTCCTTAGGGGGTGATCTTCCCCCTTCGGTCGGTAGGTACTCCTCTGGAGGCCATTCTTCTCCGACCGCATCCCCGTATACCGATCTGTTTTCATCGTCCCCGCGGTCCGATTTCGGCAAATTAAGAAGGCTTTTCATTTCTTCGGGCCCTTCGATATCAGACGCGAAGCTCAATCGTCGCGGGCGTAATACGTCACCCCTCCCCGCGGTATAATTGACTCTATTCGAAATCTTACACAATCGCTAACGTAGGCTAGGGGAACGCTTAATATTCAGCCGAACTTTCTATTCGGTATTTGTTAACAAACGCGAATTACCGTTTCTTTGTTCTATTCGACTTTCTCCCTATGCTTTTCTCTATTTCCGTACGCGAATCTTTCCTGCGCGAATTTTCAGAAGTGATGGGGATATTTCGTCAAATGTTCGAAGCAACTTGCCCGTCGGCAATGGATACTTCGTATTCGCCAATCAATTTAGTTGTCGCTAAAGTGTATTTGTAGCTCCACACACGGGAGCATCTATCCAAGGAAACCACAAAAAAAAAATTCGATTTATTTATCGCCAAAGTTGGACTGCACTCGTCTAGGTTACGGCACAATACGGACAAAAACCATACTTCCCATTACCACATATAAAAAAAACATAAAAAAAAAATTTTGTGGGTGGGTGTAACAATAGGGTCTACACAATTAATATTCAATTGATATTGCCAATTAATACCATATAATAAATCAATACGCAATGAAATATCAACCCGCGTGTGCCATTCCGCCAATCAAAATATCATATCTTTGCCATAATATTACACATAATTTTCCAATATATACCGTATATTATACATTCATATATTCATTATAAATTCATATGCATGCACATTTTCTCACCCATATGAATCCATATTTATTCATTTAAGTTCGGAAGAAAGAAAAAAAATTCAATGATTTATGCATTAATTGCGCCTATTGCTTTTTATATAAAAAAACGGTAGTGCCTTCTGTACGGTATTTCTTCCATTCGTTTTATTTTAATATCGAAATAATGGAAGGCAAGTGAAATTGACCAAATCGAAGAGAAGAAAGAGAAATATGCAAGTATATATGTCACTGATTGCGAAAAAAAAAGTTATTGCTTCTTCGGGTAATTCTTAAAAGAAGTAATAAAAATAATAAAAAGCGATGAATTTAGTAACGACTAGAAGCCAAAAAAAAATCCAATAAATAAATAAATTACAACAAACAAATAAATAAATAAATAAAAAAAATACATAAAATCCTAATAAATCGGGAATGGTATATATAAAAATTAATAAGAGGTGTGACGGTGAATCTGTGGCATGGAAGAGAAAGGAAAAAAAATTAAAAAAAATTCTCCTAACCCTTCCACCAACAATTCGGGAACAATGTTACTAACTGCCAACAAAGCGTAGCGGTAAACCAAGTTAAAAGGCTCGGTTTATCCCACGGTAGATTAAGCAGCTTTTAAATATCGGTAAAATGAACGGATGAACTCTGGAACACGATAACTATTGCGTGAAAATTTCGTTCGGAATATCCGGCATATAAATTAACAACCATGTTCCTTGTTTCATCAAGGCAGGCAATTTTGACTAATCCCAAGGGGATAGCACGCAACCCGAAGAAGAAGAAAAAAAAAAATTTTGTCAGTATATCTCAAATTTACAATCACGCGGCAATATTCAGAATATTTCTTCAATTTAATTGAAGCGATATTCCGCCAAGGAGGATTCCTTCGCTCAATATTGACAGCGTTATTCAAAGCTGAAAGAGAATAGTATTCAAGTATACAACATACATAATTCAATACATATGGAATGGCACACGAACGATAATAATAGATACCCCGTAAACATCAGCGGGACCCTCGGTCGGTCGCATTCCGATGGTGTTTACGTCGGCGTTGGCTCAATATACCCGATGTGAAAAAGAAATTTCGTACGCGAATGGGTCGTGTGTCTCTACGACGCGACGTTCGACTTCTCTATCTCGCTCGAACTTTCTCGACTCCTCATCCAGTCAAAATTTTCCCACGAGAGCCCCGAACTCTTTCACGTGTCTCTATTGAAAAACCCGATCTCAAATCGCTTTTTACGGCGAGAGGTCCCTGTTCGGGCGCCAATTTGTCACGTCGTTTCCGGGTCGGTTCCGAACCGAAGACGAGCACGGGAAATTACGGCTTGAAGACCGGGCCACGCTCGGTCGCGCGACACGTGGTCCTCCCGGGACAAACAACCCTTCGCGGATCTGGATCACGATATCGAAATTGTTTCGAAATTCTTTCGGGCGCCAGACACGTAGAGTGTCACGCGAAGCTATTCTTTGACGCGAATCCCGCAAAATAATTCCGCTTCCGCGAGGGTTGCGCGATAACCTGAAATAGCCGCGAAAATGGTCAGGGTTCCACGTGGAGAGAAGGAACGGGGCATTCCCCGCGACGGGAACGTTTCTCGTGGGTAGAATAATTCAAATAAAATGCGGCAACGACAATCGTTTATTAACGAGATGACATTCAATAGCCCGTCGGTGGTCACCGACGGCAGCGAGAATTTGCCGGCGCGAGAACAAAGTGTTCGACGGTTATTCGGTCGCTCGCGCTTATTTATTCTATCGCGTTGAACTCGGCGGTCACAGGACTTCGCGTGTTATACAAACCTTTACGGCACGAATTCCGCCGAGCTCGGGTGACGGACGCGGATTTAGACTGGACTAGACGAGGATACGGCAAAGTCGCGAAAACGAAACGAACCGTCACGTCGTCCCACCGAGGAACGTCTCGAGTAGAACTCTTAGAATTTCGTCGAATATCGCACGTCCCGAATATTCCGTCCCGCGGACAATCGGCAACGATACGACCCACGGCCTCGTGTCCCTCTCGAGGGAGCTACCCTCGGTCGTCGGCAACACTGGCGGACACGTGGTGCGCGGCACGAAGTTAAACAAGAACACGCAAATACGCCCCGAGCCAACGCGAATGGTAAATCACGAATAAATGTGTCGGAATAAAGCCTGATCGGCACTTACCAAATGGTGGACGCAGGCCGTCTTAATCGGCAATCGATATGTACTTCGGTGAAACCGCGGATATAATTTCGGCACAACTTATCGCTTCGCGATCCTTCGACCCAGTGACCTACTTCGCAATGGCTCGGGAACGCGGAAGCGAGGCGTCCCCCTACTCCCTCATCTATCTCCTCCTAGGCGACGCTCGGGTCTATCGCGTGGTTCCTCGCGGCAGGGACGAATTCCATCTTTTCGGTCCCGGGTCCCCGGTAATTTACTGATTTCCCGGAGTCGGGCGATACAGCTGCAAAGTATTTCGGTAGGCATTCGAGCCGCCCCAGGATTGTTCTCGGCGCAATTCCTGGGCGAAAGACGGTGAGGTTGGGTTGCTGTACGTCCCGTATTCCGATTTCCCTCATCGGTCTCCCCGGTTGGTAAATCCGGGCTCGATCCTGGCTCGACCGTCTGGTTCGGCAATGACGTTCTGCGATAGGTCCTCCGAGCGCCTCTTCCCGAGACGTTGCGCCAGTCACGGCAGGAGATAGGTACCGGGTTCCTTTCGGACTCCGTTCGTTCCTGAAACTTCGTGTCGCGCCCAGCGGCGCGACATTTAAACGCGATAAATCTGTTCCGCTGGATTTCGGACGTTCCTGGGAGAGCGATCGCGACTAACGGTACGTTATTTTATTGGCCGTCGTTGGCCCGGTCCTTCGCCTAGGGTTCGGATTGACGCTGGCAGAATCTGCCACGTCACAACGCATAACGCATAACGCATAACGTATATCGCATAACACATAACGCATAAACCATAACGCATAACCCATAAGGCATAACGCATAACGTTAACGCATAACGCATAACGCATAACGCCTAACGCATAACGGATCACGCATAACGCATAAAGCATAACGCATAAAGCATAACGCATAACGCATAACGCATAACGCATAAAGCATAACGCATAACGCATAACGCATAACGCATATCGCATAACTCATAACGCATAACGTATAACGCATAACGCATACCGTATAACGCATAACGCATAACGCATAACGCAAACGTATAACGCACAACGCATAACGAATACAGCAAAACGTATAATGCTTAACGCATAACGGATCACGCTATAACGCATAACGCATAACGCATAACGCATATCGAATAACGCATAACGTGTAACTCATAACGCATAACGCATAAAGCATAATGCATAACGCATAACGCATAACGCATAACGCATAACGCATATCGCATAACGCATAACGCATAACGTATAACGCATAACGCATAACGCATAACTTAAAACTCATTACTCATAACGAATAACGCATAACGCATAACGCATAACGCATAACGCATAACGCATAACGCATATCGAATAACGCATAACGTGTAACTCATAACGCATAACGCATAAAGCATAATGCATAACGCATAACGCATAACGCATAACGCATAACGCATAACGCATAAAGCATAACGCATAACGCATAACGCATAACGCATATCGCATAACGCATAACGCATAACGTTTAAGGCATAACGCATACCGTATAACGCATAACGCATAACGCATAACGCAAACGTATAACGCACATCGCATAACGAATACAGCAAAACGCATAATGCTTAACGCATAACGGATCACGCTATAACGCATAACGCATAACGCATAACGCATATCGAATAACGCATAACGTGTAACTCATAACGCATAACGCATAAAGCATAATGCATAACGCATAACGCATAACGCATATCGCATAACGCATAACGCATAACGTATAACGCATAACGCATACCGTAAAACGCATAAAGCATAACGCATAACCCATAACGCAAACGTATAACGCACAACGCATAACGAATACAGCAAAACGCATAATGCATAACGCATAACGCATATCGAATAACGCATAACGTGGAACTCATAACGCATAACGCATAAAGCATAATGCATAACGCATAACGCATAACGCATATCGCATAACGCATATCGCATAACGCATAACGTATAACGCATAACGCATACCGTAAAACGCATAAAGCATAACGCATAACCCATAACGCAAACGTATAACGCACAACGCATAACGAATACAGCAAAACGCATAATGCATAACGCATAACGCATAACGCATAACGCATGGCGCATAACGCAAAATGCATAACGCATAACGCATAACGCATAACGCATAACGCATAACGCATAACGCATAACGCATAACGCATAACGCATAACGCATAACGCATAACGCATAACGCATAACGCACAACGCATATCGCATAACGCATAACGCATAACGCATGGCGCAATACTCAAAATGCATAACGCATAACGCATAACGCATAACGCATAACGCATAACGCATAACGCATAACGCATAACGCATAACGCAGAACGCATAAAGCATAACGCATAACGCATAACGGATTAAGCATAATGCATAACGCATAACGCATAACGCATAACGCATAACGCATAACGCATAACGCATAACGCATAACGCATAACGCATAACGCATAACGCATAACGCATAATGCTTAACGCATAACGGATCACGCTATAACGCATAACGCATAACGCATAACGCATAACGCATAACGCATAACGCATAACGCATAACGCATAACGCATAACGCATAACGCATAAAGCATAACATATAACGCATAACGGAAAAAGCATAATGCATAACGCATAACGCATAACGCATTACGCATAACTTATAACTCATAACTCATAACGAATAACGCATATCGCAAAATGCATAACGCATGTCGGATCTCGCATAACGCATAACGCATAACGCATAACGCATAACGCATAACGCATAACGCATAACGCATAACGCATAACGCATAACGCATAACGCATAACGCACAACGCAAACGTATAACGCACAACGCATAATGCATAACGCATAACGCATAACGCATAACGCATGGCGCATAACGCATAATGCATAACGCATAACGCGTAACGCATAATTCATAACGCATAACGCAAAACGCATATCGCATAACGCATAACGCATAACGCATAACGAATAACGCATGGCGCATAACTCAAAATGCATAAGGCATAACGCATAACGCATGGCGCATAACTCAAAATGCATAACGCATAACGCATAACGCATAACGCATAACGCATAACGCATAACGCATAACGCACAACGCATATCGCATAACGTATAAGGCATAACGCATAATACATAACGAATAACGCATTATGCATAACGCATAACGCATAACGCATAATGCATAACCCATAACGCAAACCCATAAGGCATAAGGCATAACGCATAACGCATAACGCATAACGCATGTCGGATCACTCATAACGCATAACGCATAACGCATAAAGCATAAAGCATAACGTATAACGCATAACGCATATCGCATAACGCATAACGCATAACCCATAACGCATAAAGCATAATGCATAACGCATAACGCATAACGCATAACGCATAACGCATAACGCATAACGCATAACGCATAACGCATAACGCATAACGCATAACGCATAACGCATAACGCACAACGCATATCGCATAACGCATAACGCATAACGCATAACGCATGGCGCATAACGCATAACGCATAACGCATAACGCATATCGCATAACACATAACGCATAACCCATAACGCATAACGCATAACGCATAACGCATAACGCATAACGCATAACGCATAACGCATAACGCATAACGCATAACGCATAACGCATAACGCATAATGCATAACGCATAAAGCGTAACGCATAACCCATAACGCATAACGCATAACGCATAACGCATAACGCATAACGCATAACGCATAACGCATAACGCATAACGCATAACGCATAACGCCTAACGGATCAGGCATAACGCATAACGCATAATGCATAACACATAACTCATAACGCATTACGCACAAAGCATAAAGCATAACGCATAACGCATAACGCATAACGCATAACGTACAACGTATAACGCTTAACGTACAACGTATAACGCATAACGCATAACGCATAACGCATAACGCATAACGCATAACGCATAACGCATAACGTATATCGCATAACACATAACGCATAAACCATAACGCATAACGCATAAGGCATAACGCATAACGTTAACGCATAAAGCATAACGCATAACGCATAACGCATAACGCATATCGCATAACTCATAACGCATAACGTATAACGCATAACGCATACCGTATAACGCATAACGCATAACGCATAACGCAAACGTATAACGCACAACGCATAACGAATACAGCAAAACGCATAATGCTTAACGCATAACGGATCACGCTATAACGCATAACGCATAACGCATAACGCATATCGAATAACGCATAACGTGTAACTCATAACGCATAACGCATAAAGCATAATGCATAACGCATAACGCGTAACGCATAATTCATAACGCATAACGCAAAACGCATATCGCATAACGCATAACGCATAACGCATAACGAATAACGCATGGCGCATAACTCAAAATGCATAAGGCATAACGCATAACGCATGGCGCATAACTCAAAATGCATAACGCATAACGCATAACGCATAACGCATAACGCATAACGCATAACGCACAACGCATATCGCATAACGTATAAGGCATAACGCATAATACATAACGTATAACGCATTATGCATAACGCATAACGCATAATGCATAATGCATAACCCATAACGCAAACCCATAAGGCATAAGGCATAACGCATAACGCATAACGCATAACGCATGTCGGATCACTCATAACGCATAACGCATAACGCATAAAGCATAAAGCATAACGTATAACGCATAACGCATATCGCATAACGCATAACGCATAACCCATAACGCATAAAGCATAATGCATAACGCATAACGCATAACGCATAACGCATAACGCATAACGCATAACGCATAACGCATAACGCATAACGCATAACGCATAACGCATAACGCATAACGCATAACGCACAACGCATATCGCATAATGCATAACACATAACTCATAACGCATTACGCACAAAGCATAAAGCATAACGCATAACGCATAACGCATAACGCATAACGTACAACGTATAACCCTTAACGTACAACGTATAACGCATAACGCATAACGCATAACGCATAACGCATAACGCATAACGCATAACGTATATCGCATAACACATAACGCATAAACCATAACGCATAACGCATAAGGCATAACGCATAACGTTAACGCATAAAGCATAACGCATAACGCATAACGCATAACGCATATCGCATAACTCATAACGCATAACGTATAACGCATAACGCATACCGTATAACGCATAACGCATAACGCATAACGCAAACGTATAACGCACAACGCATAACGAATACAGCAAAACGCATAATGCTTAACGCATAACGGATCACGCTATAACGCATAACGCATAACGCATAACGCATATCGAATAACGCATAACGTGTAACTCATAACGCATAACGCATAAAGCATAATGCATAACGCATAACGCATAACGCATATCGCATAACGCATAACGCATAACGTATAACGCATAACGCATAACGCATAACGCATAACTTAAAACTCATTACTCATAACGAATAACGCATAACGCATAACGCATAACGCATAACGCATAACGCATATCGAATAACGCATAACGTGTAACTCATAACGCATAACGCATAAAGCATAATGCATAACGCATAACGCATAACGCATATCGCATAACATATAACGCATAACGTATACCGTATAACGCATAACGCATAACGCATAACGCATAACGCATAACGCATAACGCATAACGCATAACGCATAACGCATAACGCATAAAGCATAACGCATAACGCATAACGCATAACGCATATCGCATAACGCATAACGCATAACGTTCAACGCATAACGCATACCGTATAACGCATAACGCATAACGCATAACGCAAACGTATAACGCACATCGCATAACGAATACAGCAAAACGCATAATGCTTAACGCATAACGGATCACGCTATAACGCATAACGCATAACGCATAACGCATAACGCATATCGAATAACGCATAACGTGTAACTCATAACGCATAACGCATAAAGCATAATGCATAACGCATAACGCATAACGCATATCGCATAACGCATAACGTATAACGCATAACGCATACCGTAAAACGCATAAAGCATAACGCATAACCCATAACGCAAACGTATAACGCACAACGCATAACGAATACAGCAAAACGCATAATGCATAACGCATAACGCATAACGCATAACGCATGGCGCATAACGCAAAATGCATAACGCATAACGCATAACGCATAACGCATAACGCATAACGCATAACTCATAACGCATAACGCATAACGCATAACGCATAACGCATAACGCAAAACGCATAACGCACAACGCATATCGCATAACGCATAACGCATAACGCATAACGCATGGCGCAAAACTCAAAATGCATAACGCATAACGCATAACGCATAACGCATAACGCATAACGCATAACGCATATCGCATAACGCATAACGCATAACATATAACGCATAACGTATACCGTATAACGCATAACGCATAACGCATAACGCATAACGCATAACGCATAACGCATAACGCATAACGCATAACGCATAACGCATAACGCATAACGCATAACGCATAAAGCATAACGCATAACGCATAACGCATAACGCATATCGCATAACGCATAACGCATAACGTTTAACGCATAACGCATACCGTATAACGCATAACGCATAACGCATAACGCAAACGTATAACGCACATCGCATAACGAATACAGCAAAACGCATAATGCTTAACGCATAACGGATCACGCTATAACGCATAACGCATAACGCATAACGCATAACGCATATCGAATAACGCATAACGTGTAACTCATAACGCATAACGCATAAAGCATAATGCATAACGCATAACGCATAACGCATATCGCATAACGCATAACGTATAACGCATAACGCATACCGTAAAACGCATAAAGCATAACGCATAACCCATAACGCAAACGTATAACGCACAAAGCATAACGAATACAGCAAAACGCATAATGCATAACGCATAACGCATAACGCATAACGCATAACGCATGGCGCATAACGCAAAATGCATAACGCATAACGCATAACGCATAACGCATAACGCATAACGCATAACGCATAACGCATAACGCATAACGCACAACGCAAATCGCATAACGCATAACGCATAACGCATAACGCATGGCGCAAAACTCAAAATGCATAACGCATAACGCATAACGCATAACGCATAACGCATAACGCATAACGCATAACGCATAACGCATAACGCATAACGCATAACGCAGAACGCATAAATCATAACGCATAACGCATAACGGATTAAGCATAATGCATAACGCATAACGCATAACGCATAACGCATAACGCATAACGCATAACGCATAACGCAGAACGCATAACGCATAAAGCATAACATATAACGCATAACGGAAAAAGCATAATGCATAACGCATAACGCATAACGCATTACGCATAACTTATAACTCATAACTCATAACGAATAACGCATATCGCAAAATGCATAACGCATGTCGGATCTCGCATAACGCATAACGCATAAAGCATAACGTATATCGCATAAAGTATAACGCATAACGCATAGCGCATAACGCATAACTCAAAATGCATAACGCATAACGCATATCGCATAACGCATAACGCATAATGCATAACGCATAACGCATAACGCATAACGCAAACGTATAACGCACATCGCATAACGAATACAGCAAAACGCATAATGCTTAACGCATAACGGATCACGCTATAACGCGTAACGCATAACGCATAACGCATAACGCATATCGAATAACGCATAACGTGTAACTCATAACGCATAACGCATAAAGCATAATGCATAACGCATAACGCATAACGCATATCGCATAACGCATAACGTATAACGCATAACGCATACCGTAAAACGCATAAAGCATAACGCATAACCCATAACGCAAACGTATAACGCACAAAGCATAACGAATACAGCAAAACGCATAATGCATAACGCATAACGCATAACGCATAACGCATAACGCATGGCGCATAACGCAAAATGCATAACGCATAACGCATAACGCATAACGCATAACGCATAACGCATAACGCATAACGCATAACGCATAACGCACAACGCAAATCGCATAACGCATAACGCATAACGCATAACGCATGGCGCAAAACTCAAAATGCATAACGCATAACGCATAACGCATAACGCATAACGCATAACGCATAACGCATAACGCATAACGCATAACGCATAACGCAGAACGCATAAATCATAACGCATAACGCATAACGGATTAAGCATAATGCATAACGCATAACGCATAACGCATAACGCATAACGCATAACGCATAACGCATAACGCAGAACGCATAACGCATAAAGCATAACATATAACGCATAACGGAAAAAGCATAATGCATAACGCATAACGCATAACGCATTACGCATAACTTATAACTCATAACTCATAACGAATAACGCATATCGCAAAATGCATAACGCATGTCGGATCTCGCATAACGCATAATGCATAAAGCATAACGTATATCGCATAAAGTATAACGCATAACGCATAGCGCATAACGCATAACTCAAAATGCATAACGCATAACGCATATCGCATAACGCATAACGCATAACGCATAACGCATAACGCATAACGCATAACGCACAACGGATATCGCATAACGCATAGCGCATAACGCATAACGCATGGCGCATAACTCAAAATGCATAACGCATAACGCATAACGCATAACGCAAACGTATAACGCACAACGCATAACGAATACAGCAAAACGCATAATGCTTAACGCATAACGGATCACGCATAACGCATAACGCACAACGCATATCGCATAACGCATAACGCATAACGCATAACGCATAACGCATAACGCATAACGCATAACGCATACCGTATAACGCATAACGCATAACGCATCACGCATAATGCATAACGAATAACGCATAACGCATATCGCATAGAACATAACGCATAACGCATAACGTACAACGTATAACGCATAACGCATAACGCATAACGCATAACGCATAACGCATAACGCATAACGCATAACGCATAACGCATAACGCATAACGCATATCGCATAACACATAACGCATAACCCATAACGCATAACGCATAACGCATAACGCATAACGCATAACGCATAACGCATAACGCATAACGCATAACGCATAACGCATAATGCATAACGCATAAAGCGTAACGCATAACCCATAACGCATAACGCATAACGCATAACGCATAACGCATAACGCATAACGCATAACGCATAACGCATAACGCCTAACGGATCAGGCATAACGCATAACGCATAATGCATAACACATAACTCATAACGCATTACGCACAAAGCATAAAGCATAACGCATAACGCATAACGCATAACGCATAACGTACAACGTATAACGCTTAACGTACAACGTATAACGCATAACGCATAACGCATAACGCATAACGCATAACGCATAACGCATAACGCATAACGCATAAAGCATAACGCATAACGCATAACGCATAACGCATATCGCATAACGCATAACGCATAACGTTTAACGCATAACGCATACCGTATAACGCATAACGCATAACGCATAACGCAAACGTATAACGCACAACGCATAACGAATACAGCAAAACGCATAATGCTTAACGCATAACGGATCACGCTATAACGCATAACGCATAACGCATAACGCATAACGCATGGCGCATAACGCAAAATGCATAACGCATAACGCATAACGCATAACGCATAACGCATAACGCACAACGCATATCGCATAACGCATAACGCATAACGCATGGCGCAAAACTCAAAATGCATAACGCATAACGCATAACGCATAACGCATAACGCATAACGCATAACGCATAACGCATAACGCATAACGCATAACGCAGAACGCATAAAGCATAACGCTTAACGCATAACGCATAACGCATAAAGCATAACAAATAACGCATAACGCATAACGCATATCGCATAACTCATAACGCATAACGTATAACGCATAACGCATACCGTATAACGCATAACGCATAACGCATAAACCATAACGCATAACGCATAAGGCATAACGCATAACGTTAACGCATAACGCATAACGCATAACGCCTAACGCATAACGGATCACGCATAACGCATAAAGCATAATGCATAACGCATAACGCATAACGCATATCGCATAACGCATAACGCATAACGTATAACGCATAACGTATACCGTATAACGCATAACGCATAACGCATAACGCATAACGCATAACGCATAACGCATAACGCATAACGCATAACGCATAACGCATAACGCATAAAGCATAACGCATAACGCATAACGCATAACGCATATCGCATAACGCATAACGCATAACGTTTAACGCATAACGCATACCGTATAACGCATAACGCATAACGCATAACGCAAACGTATAACGCACAACGCATAACGAATACAGCAAAACGCATAATGCTTAACGCATAACGGATCACGCTATAACGCATAACGCATAACGCATAACGCATAACGCATGGCGCATAACGCAAAATGCATAACGCATAACGCATAACGCATAACGCATAACGCATAACGCATAACGCACAACGCATGTCGCATAACGCATAACGCATAACGCATAACGCATGGCGCAAAACTCAAAATGCATAACGCATAACGCATAACGCATAACGCATAACGCATAACGCATAACGCATAACGCATAACGCATAACGCATAACGCATAACGCATAACGCAGAACGCATAAAGCATAACGCTTAACGCATAACGCATAACGCATAAAGCATAACGCATAACGCATAACGCATATCGCATAACTCATAACGCATAACGTATAACGCATAACGCATACCGTATAACGCATAACGCATAACGCATAAACCATAACGCATAACGCATAAGGCATAACGCATAACGTTAACGCATAACGCATAACGCATAACGCCTAACGCATAACGGATCACGCATAACGCATAAAGCATAACGCATAAAGCATAACGCATAACGCATAACGCATAACGCATAACGCATAAAACATAACGCATAACGCATAACGCATAACGCATATCGCATAACTCATAACGCATAACGTATAACGCATAACGCATACCGTATAACGCATAACGCATAACGCATAACGCAAACGTATAACGCACAACGCATAACGAATACAGCAAAACGCATAATGCTTAACGCATAACGGATCACGCTATAACGCATAACGCATAACGCATAACGCATATCGAATAACGCATAACGTGTAACTCATAACGCATAACGCATAAAGCATAATGCATAACGCATAACGCATAACGCATATCGCATAACGCATAACGCATAACGTATAACGCATAACGCATAACGCATAACGCATAACGCATAACGCATAAGGCATAACGCATAACGTTAACGCATAACGCATAACGCATAACGCCTAACGCATAACGGATCACGCATAACGCATAAAGCATAACGCATAAAGCATAACGCATAACGCATAACGCATAACGCATAACGCATAAAACATAACGCATAACGCATAACGCATAACGCATATCGCATAACTCATAACGCATAACGTATAACGCATAACGCATACCGTATAACGCATAACGCATAACGCATAACGCAAACGTATAACGCACAACGCATAACGAATACAGCAAAACGCATAATGCTTAACGCATAACGGATCACGCTATAACGCATAACGCATAACGCATAACGCATATCGAATAACGCATAACGTGTAACTCATAACGCATAACGCATAAAGCATAATGCATAACGCATAACGCATAACGCATATCGCATAACGCATAACGCATAACGTATAACGCATAACGCATAACGCATAACGCATAACTTAAAACTCATTACTCATAACGAATAACGCATAACGCATAACGCATAACGCATAACGCATAACGCATATCGAATAACGCATAACGTGTAACTCATAACGCATAACGCATAAAGCATAATGCATAACGCATAACGCATAACGCATATCGCATAACGCATAACGCATAACGTATAACGCATAACGTATACCGTATAACGCATAACGCATAACGCATAACGCATAACGCATAACGCATAACGCATAACGCATAACGCATAACGCATAACGCATAAAGCATAACGCATAACGCATAACGCATAACGCATATCGCATAACGCATAACGCATAACGTTTAACGCATAACGCATACCGTATAACGCATAACGCATAACGCATAACGCAAACGTATAACGCACAACGCATAACGAATACAGCAAAACGCATAATGCTTAACGCATAACGGATCACGCTATAACGCATAACGCATAACGCATAACGCATAACGCATGGCGCATAACGCAAAATGCATAACGCATAACGCATAACGCATAACGCATAACGCATAACGCATAACGCATGACGCACAACGCATATCGCATAACGCATAACGCATAACGCATAACGCATGGCGCAAAACTCAAAATGCATAACGCATAACGCATAACGCATAACGCATAACGCATAACGCATAACGCATACCGTATAACGCATAACGCATAACGCATAACGCATAATGCATAACGAATAACGCATAACGCATAACGCATAACGTACAACGTATAACGCATAACGCATAACGCATAACGCATAACGCATAACGCATAACGCATAACGCATAACGCATAACGCATATCGCATAACACATAACGCATAACCCATAACGCATAACGCATAACGCATAACGCATAACGCATAACGCATAACGCATAACGCATAACGCATAACGCATAACGCATAACGCATAATGCATAACGCATAACGCATAACGCATAACGCATAACGCATAACGCATAACGCAGAACGCATAACGCATAAAGCATAACATATAACGCATAACGGAAAAAGCATAATGCATAACGCATAACGCATACAGCAAAACGCATAATGCTTAACGCATAACGGATCAAGCATAACGTATAGAGCATAACGCATAACGCATAACGCATAACGCATAACGCATACCGTATAACGCATAACGCATAACGCATCACGCATAATGCATAACGAATAACGCATAAGGCATATCGCATAGAACATAACGCATAACGCATAACGTACAACGTATAACGCATAACGCATAACGCATAACGCATAACGCATAACGCATAACGCATAACGCATATCGCATAACACATAACGCATAACCCATAACGCATAACGCATAACGCATAACGCATAACGCATAACGCATAACGCATAACGCATAACGCATAACGCATAACGCATAACGCATAACGCACAACGCATATCGCATAACGCATAACGCATAACGCATAACGCATGGCGCATAACTCAAAATGCATAACGCATAACAAAATAACGCATAACGCAAACGTATAACGCACAACGCATAACGAATACAGCAAAACGCATAATGCTTAACGCATAACGGATCAAGCATAACGTATAGAGCATAACGCATAACGCATAACGCATAACGCATAACGCATACCGTATAACGCATAACGCATAACGCATCACGCATAATGCATAACGAATAACGCATAACGCATATCGCATAGAACATAACGCATAACGCATAACGTACAACGTATAACGCATAACGCATAACGCATAACGCATAACGCATAACGCATAACGCATAACGCATAACGCATAACGCATAACACATAACGCATAACCCATAACGCATAACGCATAACGCATAACGCATAACGCATAACACATAACGCATAACGCATAACGCATAACGCATAACGCATAATGCATAACGCATAAAGCGTAACGCATAACCCATAACGCATAACGCATAACGCATAACGCATAACGCATAACGCATAACGCATAACGCATAACGCATAACGCATAACGCATAACGCATAACGCATAACGCATAACGCATAACGCATAACGCCTAACGCATAACGCATAACGCATAACGCATAACGCCTAACGGATCAGGCATAACGCATAACGCATAATGCATAACACATAACGCATAACGCATTACGCACAAAGCATAAAGCATAACGCATAACGCATAACGCATAACGCATAACGCATAACGCATAACGCATACCGTATAACGCATAACGCATAATGCATAACGCAAACGTATAATGCACAACGCATAACGCATAACGAACAACGGATAACGCATAACGCATAACGCATAACGAATACCGCAAAACGTATATCGCATAACACATAACGGATCACGCATAACGCATAACGCATAACGCATAACGCATAACGCATATCGCATAACACATAACGCATAACCCATAACGCATAACGCATAACGCATAACGCATAACTCATAACGCATAACGCATAACGCATAACGCATAACGCATAATGCATAACGCATAACGCATAACGCATAACGCATAACGCATAACGCATAACGCATAACGCATAACGCATAACGCATAACGCATAACGCCTAACGGATCAGGCATAACGCATAACGCATAATGCATAACACATAACGCATAACGCATTACGCACAAAGCATAAAGCATAACGCATAACGCATAACGCATAACGCATAACGTACAACGTATAACGCTTAACGCATAACGCATAACGCATAACGCATAACGCATAACGCATAACGCATAACGCATAACGCATAACGCATAACGCATAACGCACAACGCATATCGCATAACGCATAACGCATAACGCATAACGCATGGCGCAATACTCAAAATGCATAACGCATAACGCATAACGCATAACGCATAACGCATAACGCATAACGCATAACGCACAACGCATATCGCATAACGTATAAGGCATAACGCATAATACATAACGTATAACGCATTATGCATAACGCATAACGCATAACGCATAATGCATAACCCATAACGCAAACCCATAAGGCATAAGGCATAACGCATAACGCATAACGCATGTCGGATCACTCATAACGCATAACGCATAACGCATAAAGCATAAAGCATAACGTATAACGCATAACGCATATCGCATAACGCATAACGCATAACCCATAACGCATAAAGCATAATGCATAACGCATAACGCATAACGCATAACGCATAACGCATAACGCATAACGCATAACGCATAACGCATAACGCATAACGCATAACGCATAACGCATAACGCATAACGCACAACGCATATCGCATAACGCATAACGCATAACGCATAACGCATGGCGCATAACGCATAACGCATGGCGCATAACTCAAAATGCATAACGCATAACGCATAACGCATAACGCAAACGTATAACGCACAACGCATAACGAATACAGCAAAACGCATAATGCTTAACGCATAACGGATCACGCATAACGCATATCGCACAACGCATATCGCATAACGCATAACGCATAACGCATAACGCATAACGCATACCGTATAACGCATAACGCATAACGCATCACGCATAATGCATAACGAATAACGCATAACGCATATCGCATAGAACATAACGCATAACGCATAACGTACAACGTATAACGCATAACGCATAACGCATAACGCAAAACGCATAACGCATAACGCATAACGCATAACGCATAACGCATATCGCATAACACATAACGCATAACCCATAACGCATAACGCATAACGCATAACGCATAACGCATAACGCATAACGCATAACGCATAACGCATAACGCATAATGCATAACGCATAAAGCGTAACGCATAACCCATAACGCATAACGCATAACGCATAACGCATAACGCATAACGCATAACGCATAACGCATAACGCATAACGCATAACGCATAACGCATAACGCATAACGCCTAACGGATCAGGCATAACGCATAACGCATAATGCATAACACATAACTCATAACGCATTACGCACAAAGCATAAAGCATAACGCATAACGCATAACGCATAACGCATAACGCATAACGTACAACGTATAACGCTTAACGTACAACGTATAACGCATAACGCATAACGCATAACGCGTAACGCATAACGCATAACGCATAACGCATAACGTATATCGCATAACACATAACGCATAAACCATAACGCATAACGCATAAGGCATAACGCATAACGTTAACGCATAACGCATAACGCATAACGCCTAACGCATAACGGATCACGCATAACGCATAAAGCATAACGCATAAAGCATAACGCATAACGCATAACGCATAACGCATAACGCATAAAGCATAACGCATAACGCATAACGCATAACGCATATCGCATAACTCATAACGCATAACGCATAACGCAAACGTATAACGCACAACGCATAACGAATACAGCAAAACGCATAATGCTTAACGCATAACGGATCACGCTATAACGCATAACGCATAACGCATAACGCATATCGAATAACGCATAACGTGTAACTCATAACGCATAACGCATAAAGCATAATGCATAACGCATAACGCATAACGCATATCGCATAACGCATAACGCATAACGTATAACGCATAACGCATAACGCATAACGCATAACTTAAAACTCATTACTCATAACGAATAACGCATAACGCATAACGCATAACGCATAACGCATAACGCATATCGAATAACGCATAACGTGTAACTCATAACGCATAACGCATAAAGCATAATGCATAACGCATAACGCATAACGCATATCGCATAACGCATAACGCATAACATATAACGCATAACGTATACCGTATAACGCATAACGCATAACGCATAACGCATAACGCATAACGCATAACGCATAACGCATAACGCATAACCAATAACGCATAACGCATAAAGCATAACGCATAACGCATAACGCATAACGCATAACGCATAACGCATAACGCATAACGTTTAACGCATAACGCATACCGTATAACGCATAACGCATAACGCATAACGCAAACGTATAACGCACATCGCATAACGAATACAGCAAAACGCATAATGCTTAACGCATAACGGATCACGCTATAACGCATAACGCATAACGCATAACGCATAACGCATATCGAATAACGCATAACGTGTAACTCATAACGCATAACGCATAAAGCATAATGCATAACGCATAACGCATAACGCATATCGCATAACGCATAACGTATAACGCATAACGCATACCGTAAAACGCATAAAGCATAACGCATAACCCATAACGCAAACGTATAACGCACAACGCATAACGAATACAGCAAAACGCATAATGCATAACGCATAACGCATAACGCATAACGCATGGCGCATAACGCAAAATGCATAACGCATAACGCATAACGCATAACGCATGGCGCAAAACTCAAAATGCATAACGCATAACGCATAACGCATAACGCATAACGCATAACGCATAACGCATAACGCATAACGCATAACGCAGAACGCATAAATCATAACGCATAACGGATTAAGCATAATGCATAACGCATAACGCATAACGCATAACGCATAACGCATAACGCATAACGCAGAACGCATAACGCATAACGCATAATGCTTAACGCATAACGGATCACGCTATAACGCATAACGCATAACGCATAACGCATAACGCATAACGCATAACGCATAACGCATAACGCATAACGCATAACGCATAACGCATAACGCATAACGCATAACGCATAAAGCATAACATATAACGCATAACGGAAAAAGCATAATGCATAACGCATAACGCATAACGCATTACGCATAACTTATAACTCATAACTCATAAAGAATAACGCATATCGCAAAATGCATAACGCATGTCGGATCTCGCATAACGCATAACGCATAAAGCATAAAGCATAACGTATATCGCATAAAGTATAACGCATAACGCATAGCGCACAACGCATAACGCATAACGCATAACGCATAACGCATAACGCATAACGCATAACGTATAACGCATAACGCATAACGCATAACGCATAACACGTAACGCATAACGCATAACGCATAACGCATAACGCATAACGCATAACGCATAACGCATAACGCATAACGCATAACGCATAACGCATAACGCACAACGCAAACGTATAACGCACAACGCATAATGCATAACGCATAACGCATAACGCATAACGCATGGCGCATAACGCATAATGCATAACGCATAACGCATAACGCATAATTCATAACGCATAACGCAAAACGCATATCGCATAACGCATAACGCATAACGCATAACGAATAACGCATGGCGCATAACTCAAAATGCATAACGCATAACGCATAACGCATGGCGCATAACTCAAAATGCATAACGCATAACGCATAACGCATAACGCATAACGCATAACGCATAACGCATAACGCATAACGCACAACGCATATCGCATAACGTATAAGGCATAACGCATAATACATAACGTATAACGCATTATGCATAACGCATAACGCATAACGCATATAGCATAACCCATAACGCAAACCCATAAGGCATAACGCATAACGCATAACGCATAACGCATGTCGGATCACTCATAACGCATAACGCATAACGCATAAAGCATAAAGCATAACGTATAACGCATAACGCATATCGCATAACGCATAACGCATAACCCATAACGCATAAAGCATAATGCATAACGCATAACGCATAACGCATAACGCATAACGCATAACGCATAACGCATAACGCATAACGCATAACGCATAACGCATAACGCATAACGCACAACGGATATCGCATAACGCATAACGCATAACGCATAACGCATGGCGCATAACGCATAACGCATGGCGCATAACTCAAAATGCATAACGCATAACGCATAACGCATAACGCAAACGTATAACGCACAACGCATAACGAATACAGCAAAACGCATAATGCTTAACGCATAACGGATCACGCATAACGCATAACGCACAACGCATATCGCATAACGCATAACGCATAACGCATAACGCATAACGCATACCGTATAACGCATAACGCATAACGCATCACGCATAATGCATAACGAATAACGCATAACGCATATCGCATAGAACATAACGCATAACGCATAACGTACAACGTATAACGCATAACGCATAACGCATAACGCATAACGCATAACGCATAACGCATAACGCATAACGCATAACGCATAACGCATATCGCATAACACATAACGCATAACCCATAACGCATAACGCATAACGCATAACGCATAACGCATAACGCATAACGCATAACGCATAACGCATAACGCATAACGCATAACGCATAACGCATAATGCATAACGCATAAAGCGTAACGCATAACCCATAACGCATAACGCATAACGCATAACGCATAACGCATAACGCATAACGCATAACGCATAACGCATAACGCATAACGCATAACGCCTAACGGATCAGGCATAACGCATAACGCATAATGCATAACACATAACTCATAACGCATTACGCACAAAGCATAAAGCATAACGCATAACGCATAACGCATAACGAATAACGTACAACGTATAACGCTTAACGTACAACGTATAACGCATAACGCATAACGCATAACGCATAACGCATAACGCATAACGTATATCGCATAACACATAACGCATAAACCATAACGCATAAGGCATAACGCATAACGTTAACGCATAACGCATAACGCATAACGCCTAACGCATAACGGATCACGCATAACGCATAACGCATAACGCATAAAGCATAACGCATAACGCATAACGCATAACGCATATCGCATAACTCATAACGCATAACGTATAACGCATAACGCATACCGTATAACGCATAACGCATAACGCATAACGCAAACGTATAACGCACAACGCATAACGAATACAGCAAAACGCATAATGCTTAACGCATAACGGATCACGCTATAACGCATAACGCATAACGCATAACGCATATCGAATAACGCATAACGTGTAACTCATAACGCATAACGCATAAAGCATAATGCATAACGCATAACGCATAACGCATAACGCATATCGCATAACGCATAACGCATAACGTATAACGCATAACGCATAACGCATAACGCATAACTTAAAACTCATTACTCATAACGAATAACGCATAACGCATAACGCATAACGCATAACGCATAACGCATAACGCATATCGAATAACGCATAACGTGTAACTCATAACGCATAACGCATAAAGCATAATGCATAACGCATAACGCATAACGCATATCGCATAACGCATAACGCATAACGTATAACGCATAACGTATACCGTATAACGCATAACGCATAACGCATAACGCATAACGCATAACGCATAACGCATAACGCATAACGCATAACGCATAAAGCATAACGCATAACGCATAACGCATAACGCATAACGCATAACGCATAACGCATAACGCATAACGCAGAACGCATAAAGCATAACGCTTAACGCATAACGCATAACGCATAAAGCATAACGCATAACGCATAACGCATAACGCATAACGCATAACGCATAACGCATAACGCATAACGCATAACGCATAACGCATAACGCATAACGCATAACGCATAACGCATAACGCATAACACATAACGCGTAACGCATAACACATAACATATAACGTATAACGCATAACGCATAACGCATAACGCATAACGCATAACGCATAACGCATAACGCATAACGCATAAAGCATAACGCATAACGCATAACGCATAACGCATAACGCATAACGCATAACGCATAACGCATAACGCAGAACGCATAAAGCATAACGCTTAACGCATAACGCATAACGCATAAAGCATAACGCATAACGCATAACGCATAACGCATAACGCATAACGCATAACGCATAACGCATAACGCATAACGCATAACGTATACCGTATAACGCATAACGCATAACGCATAACGCATAACGCATAACGCATAACGCATAACGCATAACGCATAACGCATAACGCATAACGCATAACGCATAACGCATAACGCATAACGCATAACGCATAACGCATAACGCATAACGCATAACGCAGAACGCATAAAGCATAACGCTTAACGCATAACGCATAACGCATAAAGCATAACGCATAACGCATAACGCATAACGCATAACGCATAACGCATAACGCATAACGCATAACGCATAACGCATAACGTATACCGTATAACGCATAACGCATAACGCATAACGCATAACGCATAACGCATAACGCATAACGCATAACGCATAACGCATAACGCATAACGCATAACGCATAACGCATAACGCATAACGCATAAAGCATAACGCATAACGCATAACGCATAACGCATAACGCATAACGCATAACGCATAACGCATAACGCATAACGCATAACGCATAACGCATAACGTTTAACGCATAACGCATACCGTATAACGCATAACGCATAACGCATAACGCAAACGTATAACGCACAACGCATAACGAATACAGCAAAACGCATAATGCTTAACGCATAACGGATCACGCTATAACGCATAACGCATAACGCATAACGCATAACGCATGGCGCATAACGCAAAATGCATAACGCATAACGCATAACGCATAACGCATAACGCATAACGCATAACGCACAACGCATATCGCATAACGCATAACGCATAACGCATGGCGCAAAACTCAAAATGCATAACGCATAACGCATAACGCATAACGCATAACGCATAACGCATAACGCATAACGCATAACGCATAACGCATAACGCATAACGCATAACGCAGAACGCATAAAGCATAACGCTTAACGCATAACGCATAACGCATAAAGCATAACGCATAACGCATAACGCATAACGCATAACGCATAACGCATAACGCATAACGCATAACGCATAACGCATAACGCATAACGCATAACGCATAACGCATAACGCATAACGCATAACACATAACGCGTAACGCATAACACATAACATATAACGCATAACGCATAACGAAAACGCATAACGCATAGCGGATAACGCACAACGCATAACACATAACGCATAACGCATAACGCATAACGCATAACGCATAACGCATAACGCATAAAGCATAACGCATAACGCATAACGCATAACGCATAACGCATAACGCATAACGCATAACGCATAACGCATAACGCATATCGAATAACGCATAACGTGTAACTCATAACGCATAACGCATAAAGCATAATGCATAACGCATAACGCATAACGCATATCGCATAACGCATAACGCATAACGTATAACGCATAACGTATACCGTATAACGCATAACGCATAACGCATAACGCATAACGCATAACGCATAACGCATAAAGCATAACGCATAACGCATAACGCATAACGCATATCGTATAACTCATAACGCATAACGTATAACGCATAACGCATACCGTATAACGCATAACGCATAACGCATAACGCAAACGTATAACGCACAACGCATAACGAATACAGCAAAACGCATAATGCTTAACGCATAACGGATCACGCTATAACGCATAACGCATAACGCATAACGCATATCGAATAACGCATAACGTGTAACTCATAACGCATAACGCATAAAGCATAATGCATAACGCATAACGCATAACGCATATCGCATAACGCATAACGCATAACGTATAACGCATAACGCATAACGCATAACGCATAACTTAAAACTCATTACTCATAACGAATAACGCATAACGCATAACGCATAACGCATATCGAATAACGCATAACGTGTAACTCATAACGCATAACGCATAAAGCATAATGCATAACGCATAACGCATAACGCATATCGCATAACGCATAACGCATAACGTATAACGCATAACGTATACCGTACAACGCATAACGCATAACGCATAACGCATAACGCATAACGCATAACGCATAACGCATAACGCATAACGCATAACGCATAAAGCATAACGCATATCGCATAACTCATAACGCATAACGTATAACGCATAACGCATACCGTATAACGCATAACGCATATCGCATAACTCATAACGCATAACGTATAACGCATAACGCATACCGTATAACGCATAACGCATAACGCATAAACCATATCGCATAACGCATAACGCATAACGCATAACGCATATCGCATAACGCATAACGCATAACGCAAACGTATAACGCACAACGCATAACGAATACAGCAAAACGCATAATGCTTAACGCATAACGGATCACGCTATAACGCATAACGCATAACGCATAACGCATAACGCATGGCGCATAACGCAAAATGCATAACGCATAACGCATAACGCATAACGCATAACGCATAACGCATAACGCAGAACGCATAAAGCATAACGCTTAACGCATAACGCATAACGCATAAAGCATAACGCATAACGCATAACGCATAACGCATAACGCATATCGCATAACTCATAACGCATAACGTATAACGCATAACGCATACCGTATAACGCATAACGCATAACGCATAAACCATAACGCATAACGCATAAGGCATAACGTATAACGCATAACGCATAACGCATAACGCAAACGTATAACGCACAACGCATAACGAATACAGCAAAACGCATAATGCTTAACGCATAACGGATCACGCTATAACGCATAACGCATAACGCATAACGCATATCGAATAACGCATAACGTGTAACTCATAACGCATAACGCATAAAGCATAATGCATAACGCATAACGCATAACGCATAACGCATATCGCATAACGCATAACGCATAACGTATAACGCATAACGCATAACGCATAACGCATAACTTAAAACTCATTACTCATAACGAATAACGCATAACGCATAACGCATAACGCATAACGCATATCGAATAACGCATAACGTGTAACTCATAACGCATAACGCATAAAGCATAATGCATAACGCATAACGCATAACGCATATCGCATAACGCATAACGCATAACGTATAACGCATAACGTATACCGTATAACGCATAACGCATAACGCATAACGCATAACGCATAACGCATAACGCATAACGCATAACGCATATCGCATAAAGCATAACGCATAACGCATAACGCATAACGCATATCGCATAACGCATAACGCATAACGTTTAACGCATAACGCATACCGTATAACGCATAACGCATAACGCATAACGCAAACGTATAACACACAACGCATAACGAATACAGCAAAACGCATAATGCTTAACGCATAACGGATCACGCTATAACGCATAACGCATAACGCATAACGCATAACGCATGGCGCATAACGCAAAATGCATAACGCATAACGCATAACGCATAACGCATAACGCATAACGCATAACGCATAACGCATAACGCACAACGCATATCGCATAACGCATAACGCATAACGCATAACGCATGGCGCAAAACTCAAAATGCATAACGCATAACGCATAACGCATAACGCATAACGCATAACGCATAACGCATAACGCATAACGCATAACGCAGAACGCATAAAGCATAACGCTTAACGCATAACGCATAACGCATAAAGCATAACGCATAACGCATAACGCATAACGCATATCGCATAACTCATAACGCATAACGTATAACGCATAACGCATACCGTATAACGCATAACGCATAACGCAGAAACCATAACGCATAACGCATAAGGCATAACGCATAACGTTAACGCATAACGCATAACGCATAACGCCTAACGCATAACGGATCACGCATAACGCATAAAGCATAACGCATAAAGCATAACGCATAACGCATAACGCATAACGCATAACGCATAAAGCATAACGCATAACGCATAACGCATAACGCATATCGTATAACTCATAACGCATAACGTATAACGCATAACGCATACCGTATAACGCATAACGCATAACGCATAACGCAAACGTATAACGCACAACGCATAACGAAAACAGCAAAACGCATAATGCTTAACGCATAACGGATCACGCTATAACGCATAACGCATAACGCATAACGCATATCGAATAACGCATAACGTGTAACTCATAACGCATAACGCATAAAGCATAATGCATAACGCATAACGCATAACGCATAACGCATATCGCATAACGCATAACGCATAACGTATAACGCATAACGCATCACGCATAACGCATAACTTAAAACTCATTACTCATAACGAATAACGCATAACGCATAACGCATAACGCATAACGCATATCGAATAACGCATAACGTGTAACTCATAACGCATAACGCATAAAGCATAATGCATAACGCATAACGCATAACGCATATCGCATAACGCATAACGCATAACGTATAACGCATATCGTATACCGTATAACGCATAACGCATAACGCATAACGCATAACGCATAACGCATAACGCATAACGCATAACGCATAACGCATAAAGCATAACGCATAACGCATAACGCATAACGCATATCGCATAACGCATAACGCATAACGTTTAAAGCATAACGCATACCGTATAACGCATAACGCATAACGCATAACGCAAACGTATAACGCACAACGCATAACGAATACAGGAAAACGCATAATGCTTAACGCATAACGGATCACGCTATAACGCATAACGCATAACGCATAACGCATAACGCATGGCGCATAACGCAAAATGCATAACGCATAACGCATAACGCATAACGCATAACGCATAACGCATAACGCATAACGCACAACGCATATCGCATAACGCATAACGCATAACGCATAACGCATGGCGCAAAACTCAAAATGCATAACGCATAACGCATAACGCATAACGCATAACGCATAACGCATAACGCATAACGCATAACGCATAACGCAGAACGCATAAAGCATAACGCTTAACGCATAACGCATAACGCATAAAGCATAACGCATAACGCATAACGCATAACGCATATCGCATAACTCATAACGCATAACGTATAACGCATAACGCATACCGTGTAACGCATAACGCATAACGCATAAACCATAACGCATAACGCATAAGGCATAACGCATAACGTTAACGCATAACGCATAACGCATAACGCCTAACGCATAACGGATCACGCATAACGCATAAAGCATAACGCATAAAGCATAACGCATAACGCATAACGCATAACGCATAACGCATAAAGCATAACGCATAACGCATAACGCATATCGCATAACTCATAACGCATAACGTATAACGCATAACGCATACCGTATAACGCATAACGCATAACGCATAACGCAAACGTATAACGCACAACGCATAACGAATACAGCAAAACGCATAATGCTTAACGCATAACGGATCACGCTATAACGCATAACGCATAACGCATAACGCATATCGAATAACGCATAACGAGTAACTCATAACGCATAACGCATAAAGCATAATGCATAACGCATAACGCATAACGCATATCGCATAACGCATAACGCATAACGCATAACGCATAACGCATAACGCATAACGCATAAAGCATAACGCATAACGCATAACGCATAACGCATATCGCATAACTCATAACGCATAACGTATAACGCATAACGCATACCGTATAACGCATAACGCATAACGCATAACGCAAACGTATAACGCACAACGCATAACGAATACAGCAAAACGCATAATGCTTAACGCATAACGGATCACGCTATAACGCATAACGCATAACGCATAACGCATATCGAATAACGCATAACGTGTAACTCATAACGCATAACGCATAACGCATAACGCATATCGCATAACTCATAACGCATAACGTATAACGCATAACGCATACCGTATAACGCATAACGCATATCGAATAACGCATAACGTGTAACTCATAACGCATAACGCATAAAGCATAATGCATAACGCATAACGCATAACGCATATCGCATAACGCATAACGCATAACGCATAACGCATAACGCATAAGGCATAACGCATAACGCATAACGCATAAAGCATAAAGCATAACGCATAACGCATAACGCATAACGCATATCGCATAACGCATAACGCATAACGTTTAACGCATAACGCATACCATATAACGCATAACGCATAACGCATAACGCAAACGTATAACGCACAACGCATAACGAATACAGCAAAACGCATAATGCTTAACGCATAACGGATCACGCTATAACGCATAACGCATAACGCATAACGCATAACGCATGGCGCATAACGCAAAATGCATAACGCATAACGCATAACGCATAACGCATAACGCATAACGCATAACGCATGACGCACAACGCATATCGCATAACGCATAACGCATAACGCATAACGCATGGCGCAAAACTCAAAATGCATAAATCATAACGCATAACGCATAACGCATAACGCATACCGTATAACGCATAACGCATAACGCATAACGCATAATGCATAACGAATAACGCATAACGCATAACGCATAACGTACAACGTATAACGCATAACGCATAACGCATAACGCATAACGCATAACGCATAACGCATAACGCATATCGCATAACACATAACGCATAACCCATAACGCATAACGCATAACGCATAACGCATAACGCATAACGCATAACGCATAACGCATAACGCATAACGCATAACGCATAACGCATAACGCATAACGCATAACGCACAACGCATATCGCATAACGCATAACGCATAACGCATAACGCATGGCGCATAACTCAAAATGCATAACGCATAACAAAATAACGCATAACGCAAACGTATAACGCACAACGCATAACGAATACAGCAAAACGCATAATGCTTAACGCATAACGGATCAAGCATAACGTATAGAGCATAACGCATAACGCATAACGCATAACGCATAACGCATACCGTATAACGCATAACGCATAACGCATCACGCATAATGCATAACGAATAACGCATAACGCATATCGCATAGAACATAACGCATAACGCATAACGTACAACGTATAACGCATAACGCATAACGCATAACGCATAACGCATAACGCATAACGCATAACGCATAACGCATAACGCATAACGCATATCGCATAACACATAACGCATAACCCATAACGCATAACGCATAACGCATAATGCATAACGCATAACGCATAACGCATAACGCATAACGCATAACGCATAACGCACAACGCATATCGCATAACGCATAACGCATAACGCATAACGCATGGCGCATAACTCAAAATGCATAACGCATAACAAAATAACGCATAACGCAAACGTATAACGCACAACGCATAACGAATACAGCAAAACGCATAATGCTTAACGCATAACGGATCAAGCATAACGTATAGAGCATAACGCATAACGCATAACGCATAACGCATAACGCATAACGCATAACGCATAACGCATAACGCATCACGCATAATGCATAACGAATAACGCATAACGCATATCGCATAGAACATAACGCATAACGCATAACGTACAACGTATAACGCATAACGCATAACGCATAACGCATAACGCATAACGCATAACGCATAACGCATAACGCATAACGCATATCGCATAACACATAACGCATAACCCATAACGCATAACGCATAACGCATAACGCATAACGCATAACACATAACGCATAACGCATAACGCATAACGCATAACGCATAATGCATAACGCATAAAGCGTAACGCATAACCCATAACGCATAACGCATAACGCATAACGCATAACGCATAACGCATAACGCATAACGCATAACGCATAACGCATAACGCATAACGCATAACGCATAACGCATAACGCATAACGGATAACGCATAACGCATATCGCATAACACATAACGCATAACCCATAACGCATAACGCATAACGCATAACGCATAACGCATAACGCATAACGCATAACGCATAACGCATAACGCATAACGCATAACGCACAACGCATATCGCATAACGCATAACGCATAACGCATAACGCATGGCGCATAACTCAAAATGCATAACGCATAACAAAATAACGCATAACGCAAACGTATAACGCACAACGCATAACGAATACAGCAAAACGCATAATGCTTAACGCATAACGGATCAAGCATAACGTATAGAGCATAACGCATAACGCATAACGCATAACGCATAACGCATACCGTATAACGCATAACGCATAACGCATCACGCATAATGCATAACGAATAACGCATAACGCATATCGCATAGAACATAACGCATAACGCATAACGTACAACGTATAACGCATAACGCATAACGCATAACGCATAACGCATAACGCATAACGCATAACGCATAACGCATAACGCATAACGCATAACGCATATCGCATAACACATAACGCATAACCCATAACGCATAACGCATAACGCATAACACATAACGCATAACGCATAACGCATAACGCATAACGCATAACGCATAACGCATAACGCACAACGCATATCGCATAACGCATAACGCATAACGCATAACGCATGGCGCATAACTCAAAATGCATAACGCATAACAAAATAACGCATAACGCAAACGTATAACGCACAACGCATAACGAATACAGCAAAACGCATAATGCTTAACGCATAACGGATCAAGCATAACGTATAGAGCATAACGCATAACGCATAACGCATAACGCATAACGCATACCGTATAACGCATAACGCATAACGTATCACGCATAATGCATAACGAATAACGCATAACGCATATCGCATAGAACATAACGCATAACGCATAACGTACAACGTATAACGCATAACGCATAACGCATAACGCATAACGCATAACGCATAACGCATAACGCATAACGCATAACGCATATCGCATAACACATAACGCATAACCCATAACGCATAACGCATAACGCATAACGCATAACGCATAACACATAACGCATAACGCATTACGCACAAAGCATAAAGCATAACGCATAACGCATAACGCATAACGCATAACGTACAACGTATAACGCTTAACGCATAACGCATAACGCATAACGCATAACGCATAACGCATACCGTATAACGCATAACGCATAATGCATAACGCAAACGTATAATGCACAACGCATAACGCATAACGAACAACGGATAACGCATAACGCATAACGCATAACGAATACCGCAAAACGTATATCGCAAAACACATAACGGATCACGCATAACGCATAACGCATAACGCATAACGCATAACGCATAACGCATAACGCATATCGCATAACACATAACGCATAACCCATAACGCATAACGCATAACGCATAACGCATAACACATAACGCATAACGCATAACGCATAACGCATAACGCATAATGCATAACGCATAACGCATAACGCATAACGCATAACGCATAACGCATAACGCATAACGCATAACGCATAACGCATAACGCCTAACGGATCAGGCATAACGCATAACGCATAATGCATAACACATAACGCATAACGCATTACGCACAAAGCATAAAGCCTAACGCATAACGCATAACGCATAACGCATAACGTACAACGTATAACGCTTAACGCATAACGCATAACGCATAACGCATAACGCATAACGCATAACGCATAACGCATAACGCATATCGCATAACACATAACGCATAACCCATAACGCATAACGCATAACGCATAACGCATAACACATAACGCATAACGCATAACGCATAACGCATAACGCATAATGCATAACGCATAACGCATAACGCATAACGCATAACGCATAACGCATAACGCATAACGCATAACGCATAACGCCTAACGGATCAGGCATAACGCATAACGCATAATGCATAACACATAACGCATAACGCATTACGCACAAAGCATAAAGCATAACGCATAACGCATAACGCATAACGCATAACGCATAACGTACAACGTATAACGCTTAACGCATAACGCATAACGCATAACGCATAACGCATAACGCATAACGCATAACGCATAACGCATAACGCACAACGCAAACGTATAACGCACAACGCATAACGCATGTCGGATCACTCATAACGCATAACGCATAACGCATAAAGCATAAGGCATAAAGCATAAAGCATAAAGCATAACGTATAACGCATAACGCATATCGCATAACGCATAACGCATAACCCATAACGCATAAAGCATAGTGCATAACGCATAACGCATAACGCATAACGCATAACGCATAACGCAGAACGCACAACGCATATCGCATAACGCATAACGCATAACGCATAACGCATGGCGCATAACGCATAACGCATGGCGCATAACTCAAAATGCATAACGCATAACGCATAACGCATAACGCAAACGTATAACGCACAACGCATAACGAATACAGCAAAACGCATAATGCTTAACGCATAACGGATCACGCATAACGCATAACGCATAACGCATAACGCATAACGCATAACGCATAACGCATAACGCATAACGCATATCGAATAACGCATAACGTGTAACTCATAACGCATAACGCATAAAGCATAATGCTTAACGCATAACGCATAACGCTTATCGCATAACGCATAACGCATAACGTATAACGCATAACGCATACCGTATAACGCATAACGCATAATGCATAACGCAAACGTATAACGCACAACGCATAACGCATAACGAACAACGGATAACGCATAACGCATAACGCATAACGAATACCGCAAAACGTATATCGCCTAACACATAACGGATCACGCATAACGCATAACGCATAACGAATAGAGCATAACGCATAACGCATAACGCATAACGCATAACGCATACCGTATAACGCATAACGCAAAATGCATAACGCATAACGCATAACGCATAACGCATAACGCATAACGCATAACGCATAACGCATAACGCATAACGCATAACGCATAACGCATAACGCATAACGCATAACGCATAACGCATAACGCATAACGCATAACGCATAACGCATAACGCATAACGCATAGCGCATAACGCATAACGCATAACGCATAACGCATAACGCATAACGCATAACGCATAACGCATAACGCATAACGCATAACGCATAACGTATAACGCATAACGCATATCGCATAACGCATAACGCATAACGCATAACGCATAACGCATAACGCATAACGCATAACGCCTTACGGATCAGGCATAACGCATAACGCATAACGCATAACGTATAACGCATAACGCATATCGCATAACGCATAACGCATAACGCATAACGCATAACGCATAACGCATAACGCATAACGCCTTACGGATCAGGCATAACGCATAACGCATAACGCATAACGTATAACGCATAACGCATAACGCATAACACGTAATGCATAACGCATAACGCATAACGCATAACGCATAACGCATAACGCATAACGCATAACGCATAACGCATAACGCATAACGCATAACGCATAACGCATAACGCATAACGCATAACGCATAACGCATAACGCATAACGCATAACGCATAACGCATAACGCATAACGCATAACGCATAACGCATAACGCATAACGTATAACGCATAACGCATATCGCATAACGCATAACGCATAACGCATAACGCATAACGCATAACGCATAACGCATAACGCCTTACGGATCAGGCATAACGCATAACGCATAACGCATAACGTATAACGCATAACGCATAACGCATAACGCATAACACGTAATGCATAACGCATAACGCATAACGCATAACGCATAACGCATAACGCATAACGCATAACGCATAACGCATAACGCATAACGCATAACGCATAACGCATAACGCATAACGCACAACGCAAACGTATAACGCACAACGCATAATGCATAACGCATAACGCATAACGCATAACGCATAACGCATGGCGCATAATTCATAACGCATAACGCAAAACGCATATCGCATAACGCATAACGCATAACGCATAACGCATAACGCATAACGCACAACGCATATCGCATAACGCATAACGCATAACGCATAACGCATAACGCATAACGCATAACGCCTAACGGATCAGGCATAACGCATAACGCATAATGCATAACACATAACGCATAACGCATTACGCACAACGCATATCGCATAACGTATAAGGCATAACGCATAATACATGACGTATAACGCATTATGCATAACGCATAACGCATAACGCAAACCCATAAGGCATAAGGCATAACGCATAACGCATAACGCATGTCGGATCACTCATAACGCATAACGCATAACGCATAAAGCATAAAGCATAACGTATAACGCATAACGCATATCGCATAACGCATAACGCATAACCCATAACGCATAACGCATAACGCATAACGCATAACGCATAACGCATAACGCATAACGCATAACGCATAACGCATAACGCATAACGCATAACGCATGGCGCATAACGCATATCGCATGGCGCATAACTCAAAATGCATAACGCATAACGCATAACGCAAACGTATAACGCACAACGCATAACGAATACAGCAAAACGCATAATGCTTAACGCATAACGGATCACGCATAACGCATAACGCACAACGCATATCGCATAACGCATAACACGTAACGCATAACGCATAACGCATAACGCATAACGCATAACGCATAACGCATAACGCATAACGCATAACGCATAACGCATAACGCATAACGCATAACGTATAACGCATAACGCATATCGCATAACGCATAACGCATAACGCATAACGCATAACGCATAACGCATAACGCCTTACGGATCAGGCATAACGCATAACGCATAACGCATAACGTATAACGCATAACGCATAACGCATAACGCATAACGCATAACGCATAACGCATAACGCATAACGCATAACGCATAACGCATAACGCATAACGCATAACGCATAACGCATAACGCATAACGCACAACGCAAACGTATAACGCACAACGCATAATGCATAACGCATAACGCATAACGCATAACGCATAACGCATGGCGCATAATTCATAACGCATAACGCAAAACGCATATCGCATAACGCATAACGCATAACGCATAACGCATAACGCATAACGCATAACGCACAACGCATATCGCATAACGCATAACGCATAACGCATAACGCATAACGCATAACGCATAACGCATAACGCATAACGCCTAACGGATCAGGCATAACGCATAACGCATAATGCATAACACATAACGCATAACGCATTACGCACAACGCATATCGCATAACGTATAAGGCATAACGCATAATACATGACGTATAACGCATTATGCATAACGCATAACGCATAACGCAAACCCATAAGGCATAAGGCATAACGCATAACGCATAACGCATGTCGGATCACTCATAACGCATAACGCATAACGCATAAAGCATAAAGCATAACGTCTAACGCATAACGCATATCGCATAACGCATAACGCATAACCCATAACGCATAACGCATAACGCATAACGCATAACGCATAACGCATAACGCATAACGCATAACGCATAACGCATAACGCATAACGCATAACGCATAACGCATGGCGCATAACGCATATCGCATGGCGCATAACTCAAAATGCATAACGCATAACGCATAACGCAAACGTATAACGCACAACGCATAACGAATACAGCAAAACGCATAATGCTTAACGCATAACGGATCACGCATAACGCATAACGCACAACGCATATCGCATAACGCATAACACGTAACGCATAACGCATAACGCATAACGCATAACGCATAACGCATAACGCATAACGCATAACTCATAACGCATAACGCATAACGCATAACGCATAACGCATAACGCATAACGCATAACGCATAACGCATAACGCATAACGCACAACGCAAACGTATAACGCACAACGCATAATGCATAACGCATAACGCATAACGCATAACGCATGGCGCATAACGCAAAATGCATAACGCATAACGCATAACGCATAATTCATAACGCATAACGCAAAACGCATATCGCATAACGCATAACGCATAACGCATAACGCATGGCGCATAACTCAAAATGCATAACGCATAACGCATAACGCATGGCGCATAACTCAAAATGCATAACGCATAACGCATAACGCATAACGCATAACGCATAACGCATAACGCATAACGCATAACGCACAACGCATATCGCATAACGTATAAGGCATAACGCATAATACATAACGTATAACGCATTATGCATAACGCATAACGCATAACGCATAATGCATAACCCATAACGCAAACCCATAAGGCATAAGGCATAACGCATAACGCATAACGCATAACGCATGTCGGATCACTCATAACGCATAACGCATAACGCATAACGCATAACGCACAACGCATATCGCATAACGCATAACGCATAACGCATAACGCACAACGCATAACGAATACAGCAAAACGCATAATGCTTAACGCATAACGGATCAAGCATAACGTATAGAGCATAACGCATAACGCATAACGCATAACGCATAACGCATACCGTATAACGCATAACGCATAACGCATCACGCATAATGCATAGCGAATAACGCATAACGCATATCGCATAGAACATAACGCATAACGCATAACGTACAACGTATAACGCATAACGCATAACGCATAACGCATAACGCATAACGCATAACGCATAACGCATAACGCATAACGCATAACGCATAACGCATAACGCATATCGCATAACACATAACGCATAACCCATAACGCATAACGCATAACGCATAACGCATAACGCATAACGCATAACGCATAACGCATAACGCATAACGCATAACGCACAACGCATATCGCATAACGCATAACGCATAACGCATAACGCATGGCGCATAACTCAAAATGCATAACGCATAACAAAATAACGCATAACGCAAACGTATAACGCACAACGCATAACGAATACAGCAAAACGCATAATGCTTAACGCATAACGGATCAAGCATAACGTATAGAGCATAACGCATAACGCATAACGCATAACGCATAACGCATACCGTATAACGCATAACGCATAACGCATCACGCATAATGCATAACGAATAACGCATAACGCATATCGCATAGAACATAACGCATAACGCATAACGTACAACGTATAACGCATAACGCATAACGCATAACGCATAACGCATAACGCATAACGCATAACGCATAACGCATATCGCATAACACATAACGCATAACCCATAACGCATAACGCATAACGCATAACGCATAACGCATAACACATAACGCATAACGCAATACGCACAAAGCATAAAGCATAACGCATAACGCATAACGCATAACGCATAACGTACAACGTATAACGCTTAACGCATAACGCATAACGCATAACGCATAACGCATAACGCATACCGTATAACGCATAACGCATAATGCATAACGCAAACGTATAATGCACAACGCATAACGCATAACGAACAACGGATAACGCATAACGCATAACGCATAACGAATACCGCAAAACGTATATCGCAAAACACATAACGGATCACGCATAACGCATAACGCATAACGCATAACGCATAACGCATAACGCATATCGCATAACACATAACGCATAACCCATAACGCATAACGCATAACGCATAACGCATAACGCATAACGCATAACACATAACGCATAACGCTTAACGCATAACGCATAACGCATAATGCATAACGCATAACGCATAACGCATAACGCATAACGCATAACGCATAACGCATAACGCATAACGCATAACGCATAACGCCTAACGGATCAGGCATAACGCATAACGCATAATGCATAACACATAACGCATAACGCATTACGCACAAAGCATAAAGCATAACGCATAACGCATAACGCATAACGCATAACGTACAACGTATAACGCTTAACGCATAACGCATAACGCATAACGCATAACGCATAACGCATAACGCATAACGCATAACGCATATCGCATAACACATAACGCATAACCCATAACGCATAACGCATAACGCATAACGCATAACACATAACGCATAACGCATAACGCATAACGCATAACGCATAATGCATAACGCATAACGCATAACGCATAACGCATAACGCATAACGCATAACGCATAACGCATAACGCATAACGCATAACGCCTAACGGATCAGGCATAACGCATAACGCATAGTGCATAACACATAACGCATAACGCATTACGCACAAAGCATAAAGCATAACGCATAACGCATAACGCATAACGCATAACGCATAACGTACAACGTATAACGCTTAACGCATAACGCATAACGCATAACGCATAACGCATAACGCATAACGCATAACGCATAACGCATAACGCATAACGCACAACGCAAACGTATAACGCACAACGCATAACGCATGTCGGATCACTCATAACGCATAACGCATAACGCATAAAGCATAAGGCATAAAGCATAAAGCATAAAGCATAACGTATAACGCATAACGCATATCGCATAACGCATAACGCATAACCCATAACGCATAAAGCATAATGCATAACGCATAACGCATAACGCATAACGCATAACGCATAACGCATAACGCACAACGCATATCGCATAACGCATAACGCATAACGCATAACGCATGGCGCATAACGCATAACGCATGGCGCATAACTCAAAATGCATAACGCATAACGCATAACGCATAACGCAAACGTATAACGCACAACGCATAACGAATACAGCAAAACGCATAATGCTTAACGCATAACGGATCACGCATAACGCATAACGCATAACGCATAACGCATAACGCATAACGCATAACGCATAACGCATATCGAATAACGCATAACGTGTAACTCATAACGCATAACGCATAAAGCATAATGCTTAACGCATAACGCATAACGCTTATCGCATAACGCATAACGCATAACGTATAACGCATAACGCATACCGTATAACGCATAACGCATAATGCATAACGCAAACGTATAACGCACAACGCATAACGCATAACGAACAACGGATAACGCATAACGCATAACGCATAACGAATACCGCAAAACGTATATCGCCTAACACATAACGGATCACGCATAACGCATAACGCATAACGTATAGAGCATAACGCATAACGCATAACGCATAACGCATAACGCATACCGTATAACGCATAACGCAAAATGCATAACGCATAACGCATAACGCATAACGCATAACGCATAACGCATAACGCATAACGCATAACGCATAACGCATAACGCATAACGCATAACGCATAACGCATAACGCATAACGCATAACGCATAACGCATAACGCATAACGCATAACGCATAACGCATAACGCATAACGCATAACGCATAACGCATAACGCATAACGCATAACGCATAACGCATAACGCATAACGCATAACGCATAACGCATAACGCATAACGCATAACGCATAACGCATAACGCATAACGTATAACGCATAACGCATATCGCATAACGCATAACGCATAACGCATAACGCATAACGCATAACGCATAACGCCTTACGGATCAGGCATAACGCATAACGCATAACGCATAACGCATAACGCATAACGCATAACGCATAACGCATAACACGTAATGCATAACGCATAACGCATAACGCATAACGCATAACGCATAACGCATAACGCATAACGCATAACGCATAACGCATAACGCATAACGCACAACGCAAACGTATAACGCACAACGCATAATGCATAACGCATAACGCATAACGCATAACGCATAACGCATGGCGCATAATTCATAACGCATAACGCAAAACGCATATCGCATAACGCATAACGCATAACGCATAACGCATAACGCATAACGCATAACGCATAACGCACAACGCATATCGCATAACGCATAACGCATAACGCATAACGCATAACGCATAACGCCTAACGGATCAGGCATAACGCATAACGCATAATGCATAACACATAACGCATAACGCATTACGCACAACGCATATCGCATAACGTATAAGGCATAACGCATAATACATGACGTATAACGCATTATGCATAACGCATAACGCATAACGCAAACCCATAAGGCATAAGGCATAACGCATAACGCATAACGCATGTCGGATCACTCATAACGCATAACGCATAACGCATAAAGCATAAAGCATAACGTATAACGCATAACGCATATCGCATAACGCATAACGCATAACCCATAACGCATAACGCATAACGCATAACGCATAACGCATAACGCATAACGCATAACGCATAACGCATAACGCATAACGCATAACGCATAACGCATAACGCATGGCGCATAACGCATATCGCATGGCGCATAACTCAAAATGCATAACGCATAACGCATAACGCATAACGCATAACGCATAACGCATAACGCATAACGTATAACGCATAACGCATATCGCATAACGCATAACGCATAACGCATAACGCATAACGCATAACGCATAACGCATAACGCCTTACGGATCAGGCATAACGCATAACGCATAACGCATAACGTATAACGCATAACGCATAACGCATAACGCATAACACGTAATGCATAACGCATAACGCATAACGCATAACGCATAACGCATAACGCATAACGCATAACGCATAACGCATAACGCATAACGCATAACGCACAACGCAAACGTATAACGCACAACGCATAATGCATAACGCATAACGCATAACGCATAACGCATAACGCATGGCGCATAATTCATAACGCATAACGCAAAACGCATATCGCATAACGCATAACGCATAACGCATAACGCATAACGCATAACGCATAACGCACAACGCATATCGCATAACGCATAACGCATAACGCATAACGCATAACGCATAACGCATAACGCATAACGCCTAACGGATCAGGCATAACGCATAACGCATAATGCATAACACATAACGCATAACGCATTACGCACAACGCATATCGCATAACGTATAAGGCATAACGCATAATACATGACGTATAACGCATTATGCATAACGCATAACGCATAACGCAAACCCATAAGGCATAAGGCATAACGCATAACGCATAACGCATGTCGGATCACTCATAACGCATAACGCATAACGCATAAAGCATAAAGCATAACGTATAACGCATAACGCATATCGCATAACGCATAACGCATAACCCATAACGCATAACGCATAACGCATAACGCATAACGCATAACGCATAACGCATAACGCATAACGCATAACGCATAACGCATAACGCATAACGCATAACGCATAACGCATGGCGCATAACGCATATCGCATGGCGCATAACTCAAAATGCATAACGCATAACGCATAACGCAAACGTATAACGCACAACGCATAACGAATACAGCAAAACGCATAATGCTTAACGCATAACGGATCACGCATAACGCATAACGCACAACGCATATCGCATAACGCATAACACGTAACGCATAACGCATAACGCATAACGCATAACGCATAACGCATAACGCATAACGCATAACGCATAACGCATAACGCATAACGCATAACGCATAACGCATAACGCATAACGCATAACGCATAACGCATAACGCACAACGCAAACGTATAACGCACAACGCATAATGCATAACGCATAACGCATAACGCATAACGCATGGCGCATAACGCAAAATGCATAACGCATAACGCATAACGCATAATTCATAACGCATAACGCAAAACACATATCGCATAACGCATAACGCATAACGCATAACGCATAACGCATGGCGCATAACTCAAAATGCATAACGCATAACGCATAACGCATGGCGCATAACTCAAAATGCATAACGCATAACGCATAACGCATAACGCATAACGCATAACGCATAACGCACAACGCATATCGCATAACGTATAAGGCATAACGCATAATACATAACGTATAACGCATTATGCATAACGCATAACGCATAACGCATAATGCATAACCCATAACGCAAACCCATAAGGCATAAGGCATAACGCATAACGCATAACGCATAACGCATGTCGGATCACTCATAACGCATAACGCATAACGCATAACGCATAACGCATAACGCATATCGCATAACGCATAACGCATAACGCATAACGCATAACGCCTAACGGATCAGGCATAACGCATAACGCATAATGCATAACACATAACGCATAACGCATTACGCACAACGCATATCGCATAACGTATAAGGCATAACGCATAATACATGACGTATAACGCATTATGCATATGCATAACGCATAACGCAAACCCATAAGGTATAAGGCATAACGCATAACGCATAACGCATAACGCATGTCGGATCACTCATAACGCATAACGCATGACGCATAAAGCATAAAGCATAACGTATAACGCATAACGCATATCGCATAACGCATAACGCATAACCCATAACGCATAACGCATAATGCATAACGCACAACGCATAACGCATAACGCATAACGCATAACGCATAACGCATAACGCATAACGCATAACGCATAACGCATAACGCATAACGTATAACGCATAACGCATATCGCATAACGCATAACGAATAACGCATAACGCATAACGCATAACGCATAACGCATAACGCATAACGCAAAACGCATAACGCCTTACGGATCAGGCATAACGCATAACGCATAATGCATAACACATAACGCATAACGCATAACGCATAACGCATAACGCATAACGCATAACACATAACGCATAACGCATTACGCACAACGCATATCGCATAACGTATAAGGCATAACGCATAATACATGACGTATAACGCATTATGCATAACGCATAACGCATAACGCAAACCCATAAGGCATAAGGCATAACGCATAACGCATAACGCATAACGCATGTCGGATCACTCATAACGCATAACGCATAACGCATAAAGCATAACGTATAACGCATAACGCATAACGCATATCGCATAACGCATAACGCATAACCCATAACGCATAACGCATAACGCATAACGCATAACTCATAACGCATAACGCATAACGCATAACGCATAACGCATAACGCATAACGCATAACGCATAACGCATAACGCATAACGCATAACGCATAACGCATAACGCATAACGTATAACGCAAAACGCATATCGCATAACGCATAACGCATAACGCATAACGCATAACGCATAACGCATAACGCCTTACGGATCAGGCATAACGCATAACGCATAACGCATAACGTATAACGCATAACGCATAACGCATAACGCATAACACGTAATGCATAACGCATAACGCATAACGCATAACGCATAACGCATAACGCATAACGCATAACGCATAACGCATAACGCATAACGCATAACGCATAACGCATAACGCATAACGCATAACGCATAACGCATAACGCATAACGCACAACGCAAACGTATAACGCACAACGCATAATGCATAACGCATAACGCATAACGCATGGCGCATAATTCATAACGCATAACGCAAAACGCATATCGCATAACGCATAACGCATAACGCATAACGCATAACGCAATGCGCATAACTCAAAATGCATAACGCATAACGCATAACGCATGGCGCATAACTCAAAATGCATAACGCATAACGCATAACGCATAACGCATAACGCATAACGCATAACGCATAACGCATAACGCACAACGCATATCGCATAACGTATAAGGCATAACGCATAATACATAACGTATAACGCATTATGCATAACGCATAACGCATAATGCATAACCCATAACGCAAACCCATAAGGCATAATGCATAACGCATGTCGGATCACTCATAACGCATAACGCATAACGCATAAAGCATAAAGCATAAAGCATAAGGCATAACGTATAACGCATAACGCATATCGCATAACGCATAACGCATAACCCATAACGCATAAAGCATAATGCATAACGCATAACGCATAACGCATAACGCATAACGCACAACGCATATCGCATAACGCATAACGCATAACGCATAACGCATGGCGCATAACGCATAACGCATGGCGCATAACTCAAAATGCATAACGCATAACGCATAACGCATAACGCAAACGTATAACGCACAACGCATAACGAATACAGCAAAACGCATAATGCTTAACGCATAACGGATCACGCATAACGCATAACGCATAACGCATAACGCATAACGCATAACGCATATCGAATAACGCATAACGTGTAACTCATAACGCATAACGCATAAAGCATAATGTTTAACGCATAACGCATAACGCTTATCGCATAACGCATAACGCATAACGTATAACGCATAACGCATACCGTATAACGCATAACGCATAATGCATAACGCAAACGTATAACGCGCAACGCATAACGCATAACGAACAACGGATAACGCATAACGCATAACGCATAACGAATACCGCAAAACGTATATCGCCTAACACATAACGGATCACGCATAACGCATAACGCATAACGTATAGAGCATAACGCATAACGCATAACGCATAACGCATAACGCATACCGTATAACGCATAACGCAAAATGCATAACGCATAACGCATAACGCATAACGCATAACGCATAATGCATAACCCATAACGCAAACCCATAAGGCATAATGCATAACGCATGTCGGATCACTCATAACGCATAACGCATAACGCATAAAGCATAAAGCATAAAGCATAAGGCATAACGTATAACGCATAACGCATATCGCATAACGCATAACGCATAACCCATAACGCATAAAGCATAATGCATAACGCATAACGCATAACGCATAACGCATAACGCACAACGCATATCGCATAACGCATAACGCATAACGCATAACGCATGGCGCATAACGCATAACGCATGGCGCATAACTCAAAATGCATAACGCATAACGCATAACGCATAACGCAAACGTATAACGCACAACGCATAACGAATACAGCAAAACGCATAATGCTTAACGCATAACGGATCACGCATAACGCATAACGCATAACGCATAACGCATAACGCATAACGCATATCGAATAACGCATAACGTGTAACTCATAACGCATAACGCATAAAGCATAATGTTTAACGCATAACGCATAACGCTTATCGCATAACGCATAACGCATAACGTATAACGCATAACGCATACCGTATAACGCATAACGCATAATGCATAACGCAAACGTATAACGCGCAACGCATAACGCATAACGAACAACGGATAACGCATAACGCATAACGCATAACGAATACCGCAAAACGTATATCGCCTAACACATAACGGATCACGCATAACGCATAACGCATAACGTATAGAGCATAACGCATAACGCATAACGCATAACGCATAACGCATACCGTATAACGCATAACGCAAAATGCATAACGCATAACGCATAACGCATAACGCATAACGCATAACGCATAACGCATAACGCATAACGCATAACGCATAACGCATAACGCATAACGCACAACGCATATCGCATAACGCATAACGCATAACGCATAACGCATAACGCATAACGCATAACGCACAACGCATATCGCATAACGTATAAGGCATAACGCATAATACATAACGTATAACGCATTATGCATAACGCATAACGCATAACGCATAATGCATAACCCATAACGCAAACCCATAAGGCATAAGGCATAACGCATGTCGGATCACTCATAACGCATAACGCATAACGCATAAAGCATAAAGCATAAAGCATAAAGCATAACGTATAACGCATAACGCATATCGCATAACGCGTAACGCATAACGCATAACGCATAACGCATAACGTTAAACGAATACAGCAAAACGCATAATGCTTAACGCATAACGGATCACGCATAACGCACAACGCATATCGCATAACGCATAACACGTAACGCATAACGCATAACGCATAACGCATAACGCATAACGCATAACGCATAACGCATAACGCATGACGCATAACCCATAACGCATAAAGCATAACGCATAACGCATAACGCATAACGCATAACGCATGTCGGATCACTCATAACGCATAACGCATAACGCATAACGCATAACGCACAACGCATATCGCATAACGCATAACGCATAACGCATAACGCATAACGCCTAACGGATCAGGCATAACGCATAACGCATAATGCATAACACATAACGCATAACGCATTACGCACAACGCATATCGCATAACGTATAAGGCATAACGCATAATACATGACGTATAACGCATTATGCATATGCATAACGCATAACGCAAACCCATAAGGCATAAGGCATAACGCATAACGCATAACGCATAACGCATGTCGGATCACTCATAACGCATAACGCATGACGCATAAAGCATAAAGCATAACGTATAACGCATAACGCATATCGCATAACGCATAACGCATAACCCATAACGCATAACGCATAATGCATAACGCACAACGCATAACGCATAACGCATAACGCATAATGCATAACGCATAACGCATAACGCATAACGCATAACGCATAACGCATAACGCATAACGCATAACGCATAACGCATAACGCATAACGCATAACGCATAACGCATAACCCATAACGCATAACGCATAACGCATAACGCATAACGCATAACGCATAACGCATAACGCATAACGCATAACGCATAACGCGTAACGTATAAGGCATAACGCATAATACATGACGTATAACGCATTATGCATAACGCATAACGCATAACGCAAACCCGTAAGGCATAAGGCATAACGCATAACGCATAACGCATGTCGGATCACTCATAACGCATAACGCATAACGCATAAAGCATAAAGCATAACGTATAACGCATAACGCATATCGCATAACGCATAACGCATAACCCATAACGCATAACGCATAACGCATAACGCATAACGCATAACGCATAACGCATAACGCATAACGCATAACGCATAACGCATGGCGCATAACGCATATCGCATGGCGCATAACTCAAAATGCATAACGCATAACGCATAACGCAAACGTATAACGCACAACGCATAACGAATACAGCAAAACGCATAATGCTTAACGCATAACGGATCACGCATAACGCATAACGCACAACGCATATCGCATAACGCATAACACGTAACGCATAACGCATAACGCATAACGCATAACGCATAACGCATAACGCATAACGCATAACGCATAACGCATAACGCATAACGCATAACGCATAACGCATAACGCATAACGCATAACGCATAACGCATAACGCATAACGCATAACGCATAACGCATAACGCATAACGCACAACGCAAACGTATAACGCACAACGCATAATGCATAACGCATAACGCATAACGCATAACGCATGGCGCATAACGCAAAATGCATAACGCATAACGCATAACGCATAATTCATAACGCATAACGCAAAACGCATATCGCATAACGCATAACGCATAACGCATAACGCATAACGCATGGCGCATAACTCAAAATGCATAACGCATAACGCATAACGCATGGCGCATAACTCAAAATGCATAACGCATAACGCATAACGCATAACGCATAACGCATAACGCATAACGCATAACGCATAACGCATAACGCATAACGCATAACGCACAACGCATATCGCATAACGTATAAGGCATAACGCATAATACATAACGTATAACGCATTATGCATAACGCATAACGCATAACGCATAATGCATAACCCATAACGCAAACCCATAAGGCATAAGGCATAACGCATAACGCATAACGCATAACGCATGTCGGATCACTCATAACGCATAACGCATAACGCATAACGCATAACGCACAACGCATATCGCATAACGCATAACGCATAACGCATAACGCATAACGCATAACGCATAACGCCTAACGGATCAGGCATAACGCATAACGCATAATGCATAACACATAACGCATAACGCATAACGCATAACGCATAACGCATAACGCATAACGCATAACGCACAACGCATATCGCATAACGTATAAGGCATAACGCATAATACATAACGTATAACGCATTATGCATAACGCATAACGCATAACGCATAATGCATAACCCATAACGCAAACCCATAAGGCATAAGGCATAACGCATAACGCATAACGCATAACGCATGTCGGATCACTCATAACGCATAACGCATAACGCATAACGCATAACGCACAACGCATATCGCATAACGCATAACGCATAACGCATAACGCATAACGCATAACGCATAACGCCTAACGGATCAGGCATAACGCATAACGCATAATGCATAACACATAACGCATAACGCATTACGCACAACGCATATCGCATAACGTATAAGGCATAACGCATAATACATGACGTATAACGCATTATGCATATGCATAACGCATAACGCAAACCCATAAGGCATAAGGCATAACGCATAACGCATAACGCATAACGCATGTCGGATCACTCATAACGCATAACGCATGACGCATAAAGCATAAAGCATAACGTATAACGCATAACGCATATCGCATAACGCATAACGCATAACCCATAACGCATAACGCATAATGCATAACGCACAACGCATAACGCATAACGCATAACGCATAACGCATAACGCATAACGCATAACGCATAACGCATAACGCATAACGCATAACGCATAACGCATAACGCATAACGCATAACGCATAACGTATAACGCATAACGCATATCGCATAACGCATAACGAATAACGCATAACGCATAACGCATAACGCATAACGCATAACGCATAACGCATAACGCATAACGCATAACGCCTTACGGATCAGGCATAACGCATAACGCATAATGCATAACACATAACGCATAACGCATAACGCATAACGCATAACGCATAACGCATAACGCATAACGCATAACGCCTAACGGATCAGGCATAACGCATAACGCATAATGTATAACACATAACGCATAACGCATTACGCATAACGCACAACGCAAACGTATAACGCACAACGCATAATGCATAACGCATAACGTATAACGCATAACGCCTAACGGATCAGGCATAACGCATAACGCATAATGCATAACACATAACGCATAACGCATTACGCACAACGCATATCGCATAACCTATAAGGCATAACGCATAATACATGACGTATAACGCATTATGCATAACGCATAACGCATAACGCAAACCCATAAGGCATAAGGCATAACGCATAACGCATAACGCATAATGCATGTCGGATCACTCATAACGCATAACGCATAACGCATAAAGCATAACGTATAACGCATAACGCATAACGCATATCGCATAACGCATAACGCATAACCCATAACGCATAACGCATAACGCATAACGCATAACTCATAACGCATAACGCATAACGCATAACACATAACGCATAACGCATAACGCATAACGCATAACGCATAACGCATAACGCATAACGCATAACGCATAACGCATAACGTATAACGCAAAACGCATATCGCATAACGCATAACGCATAACGCATAACGCATAACGCATAACGCATAACGCCTTACGGATCAGGCATAACGCATAACGCATAACGCATAACGTATAACGCATAACGCATAACGCATAACGCATAACACGTAATGCATAACGCATAACGCATAACGCATAACGCATAACGCATAACGCATAACGCATAACGCATAACGCATAACGCATAACGCATAACGCATAACGCATAACGCATAACGCACAACGCATAACGCACAACGCATAATGCATAACGCATAACGCATAACGCATGGCGCATAATTCATAACGCATAACGCAAAACGCATATCGCATAACGCATAACGCATAACGCATAACGCATAACGCATAACGCAATGCGCATAACTCAAAATGCATAACGCATAACGCATAACGCATGGCGCATAACTCAAAATGCATAACGCATAACGCATAACGCATAACGCATAACGCATAACGCATAACGCACAACGCATATCGCATAACGTATAAGGCATAACGCATAATACATAACGTATAACGCATTATGCATAACGCATAACGCATAATGCATAACCCATAACGCAAACCCATAAGGCATAAGGCATAACGCATGTCGGATCACTCATAACGCATAACGCATAACGCATAAAGCATAAAGCATAAAGCATAAGGCATAACGTATAACGCATAACGCATATCGCATAACGCATAACGCATAACCCATAACGCATAACGCATAACGCATAACGCATAACGCATAACGCATAACGCATAACGCATAACGCACAACGCATATCGCATAACGCATAACGCATAACGCATAACGCATGGCGCATAACGCATAACGCATGGCGCATAACTCAAAATGCATAACGCATAACGCATAACGCATAACGCAAACGTATAACGCACAACGCATAACGAATACAGCAAAACGCATAATGCTTAACGCATAACGGATCACGCATAACGCATAACGCATAACGCATAACGCATAACGCATAACGCATATCGAATAACGCATAACGTGTAACTCATAACGCATAACGCATAAAGCATAATGTTTAACGCATAACGCATAACGCTTATCGCATAACGCATAACGCATAACGTATAACGCATAACGCATACCGTATAACGCATAACGCATAATGCATAACGCAAACGTATAACGCGCAACGCATAACGCATACCGTATAACGCATAACGCAAAATGCATAACGCATAACGCATAACGCATAACGCATAACGCATAACGCATAACGCATAACGCATAACGCATAACGCATAACGCATAACGCACAACGCATATCGCATAACGCATAACGCATAACGCATAACGCATAACGCATAACGCACAACGCATATCGCATAACGTATAAGGCATAACGCATAATACATAACGTATAACGCATTATGCATAACGCATAACGCATAACGCATAATGCATAACCCATAACGCAAACCCATAAGGCATAAGGCATAACGCATGTCGGATCACTCATAACGCATAACGCATAACGCATAAAGCATAAAGCATAAAGCATAAAGCATAAAGCATAACGTATAACGCATAACGCATATCGCATAACGCATAACGCATAACGCATAACGCATAACGCATAACGCATAACGCATAACGAATACAGCAAAACGCATAATGCTTAACGCATAACGGATCACGCATAACGCATAACGCACAACGCATATCGCATAACGCATAACACATAACGCATAACGCATAACGCATAACGCATAACGCATAACGCATAACGCATAACACGTAACGCATAACGCATAACGCATAACGCATAACGCATAACGCATAACGCATAACGCATAACGCATAACCCATAACGCATAACGCATAACGCATAACGCATAACGCATAACGCATAACGCATAACGCATAACGCATAACGCATAACGCATAACGCATAACGCATAACGCATAACGCATAACGCATAACGCATAACGCATAACGCATAACGCATAACGCATAACGCATAACGCATAACGCATAACGCATAACGCATAACGCATAACGCATAACGCATAACGCATAACGCATAACGCATAACGCATAACGCATAACGCATAACGCATAACGCATAACGCATAACGCATAACGCATAACGCATAACGCATAACGCATAACGTATAACGCATAACGCATATCGCATAACGCATAACGCATAACGCATAACGCATAACGCATAACGCATAACGCATAACGCCTTACGGATCAGGCATAACGCATAACGCATAACGCATAACGCATAACGTATAACGCATAACGCATAACGCATAACGCATAACGCATAACGCACAACGCAAACGTATAACGCACAACGCATAATGCATAACGCATAACGCATAACGCATAGCGCATAACGCATGGCGCATAATTCATAACGCATAACGCAAAACGCATATCGCATAACGCATAACGCATAACGCATAACGCATAACGCATGGCGCATAACTCAAAATGCATAACGCATAACGCATGGCGCATAACTCAAAATGCATAACGCATAACGCATAACGCATAACGCATAACGCATAACGCATAACGCATAACGCATAACGCATAACGCATAACGCATAACGTATAAGGCATAACGCATAATACATAACGTATAACGCATTATGCATAACGCATAACGCATAACGCATAATGCATAACCCATAACGCAAACCCATAAGGCATAAGGCATAACGCATGTCGGATCACTCATAACGCATAACGCATAACGCATAAAGCATAAAGCATAAAGCATAAAGCATAACGTATAACGCATAACGCATATCGCATAACGCATAACGCATAACCCATAACGCATAAAGCATAATGCATAACGCATAACGCATAACGCATAACGCATAACGCATAACGCAAAACGCATATCGCATAACGCATAACGCATAACGCATAACGCATGGCGCATAACGCATAACGCATGGCGCATAACTCAAAATGCATAACGCATAACGCATAACGCATAACGCAAACGTATAACGCACAACGCATAACGAATACAGCAAAACGCATAATGCTTAACGCATAACGGATCACGCATAACGCATAACGCATAACGCATAACGCATAACGCATAACGCATAACGCATAACGCATAACGCATAACGCCTTACGGATCAGGCATAACGCATAACGCATAACGCATAACGTATAACGCATAACGCATAACGCATAACACGTAATGCATAACGCATAACGCATAACGCATAACGCATAACGCATAACGCATAACGCATAACGCATAACGCATAACGCATAACGCATAACGCATAACGCATAACGCATAACGCATAACGCATAACGCATAACGCATACCGCATAACGCATAACGCATAACGCATAACGCATAACGCATAACGCATAACGCATAACGTATAACGCATAACGCATATCGCATAACGCATAACGCATAACGCATAACGCATAACGCATAACGCATAACGCATAACGCCTTACGGATCAGGCATAACGCATAACGCATAACGCATAACGTATAACGCATAACGCATAACGCATAACGCATAACACGTAATGCATAACGCATAACGCATAACGCATAACGCATAACGCATAACGCATAACGCATAACGCATAACGCATAACGCATAACGCATAACGCATAACGCATAACGCATAACGCATAACGCACAACGCAAACGTATAACGCACAACGCATAATGCATAACGCATAACGCATAACGCATAACGCATAACGCATGGCGCATAATTCATAACGCATAACGCAAAACGCATATCGCATAACGCATAACGCATAACGCATAACGCATAACGCATAACGCACAACGCATATCGCATAACGCATAACGCATAACGCATAACGCATAACGCATAACGCATAACGCCTAACGGATCAGGCATAACGCATAACGCATAATGCATAACACATAACGCATAACGCATTACGCACAACGCATATCGCATAACGTATAAGGCATAACGCATAATACATGACGTATAACGCATTATGCATAACGCATAACGCATAACGCAAACCCATAAGGCATAAGGCATAACGCATAACGCATAACGCATGTCGGATCACTCATAACGCATAACGCATAACGCATAAAGCATAAAGCATAACGTATAACGCATAACGCATATCGCATAACGCATAACGCATAACGCATAACGCATAACGCATAACGCATAACGCATAACGCATAACGCATAACGCATAACGCATAACGCATAACGCATAACGCATAACGCATAACGCATAACGCATGGCGCATAACGCATATCGCATGGCGCATAACTCAAAATGCATAACGCATAACGCATAACGCAAACGTATAACGCACAACGCATAACGAATACAGCAAAACGCATAATGCTTAACGCATAACGGATCACGCATAACGCATAACGCACAACGCATATCGCATAACGCATAACACGTAACGCATAACGCATAACGCATAACGCATAACGCATAACGCATAACGCATAACGCATAACGCATAACGCATAACGCATAACGCATAACGCATAACGCATAACGTATAACGCATATCGCATATCGCATAACGCATAACGTATAACGCATAACGCATAACGCATAACGCATAACGCATAACGCCTTACGGATCAGGCATAACGCATAACGCATAACGCATAACGTATAACGCATAACGCATAACGCATAACGCATAACACGTAATGCATAACGCATAACGCATAACGCATAACGCATAACGCATAACGCATAACGCATAACGCATAACGCATAACGCATAACGCATAACGCATAACGCATAACGCATAACGCACAACGCAAACGTATAACGCACGACGCATAATGCATAACGCATAACGCATAACGCATAACGCATAACGCATGGCGCATAATTCATAACGCATAACGCAAAACGCATATCGCATAACGCATAACGCATAACGCATAACGCATAACGCATAACGCATAACGCATAACGCACAACGCATATCGCATAACGCATAACGCATAACGCATAACGCATAACGCATAACGCATAACGCATAACGCCTAACGGATCAGGCATAACGCATAACGCATAATGCATAACACATAACGCATAACGCATTACGCACAACGCATATCGCATAACGTATAAGGCATAACGCATAATACATGACGTATAACGCATTATGCATAACGCATAACGCATAACGCAAACCCATAAGGCATAAGGCATAACGCATAACGCATAACGCATGTCGGATCACTCATAACGCATAACGCATAACGCATAAAGCATAAAGCATAACGTATAACGCATAACGCATATCGCATAACGCATAACGCATAACCCATAACGCATAACGCATAACGCATAACGCATAACGCATAACGCATAACGCATAACGCATAACGCATAACGCATAACGCATAACGCATAACGCATAACGCATGGCGCATAACGCATATCGCATGGCGCATAACTCAAAATGCATAACGCATAACGCATAACGCAAACGTATAACGCACAACGCATAACGAATACAGCAAAACGCATAATGCTTAACGCATAACGGATCACGCATAACGCATAACGCACAACGCATATCGCATAACGCATAACACGTAACGCATAACGCATAACGCATAACGCATAACGCATAACGCATAACGCATAACGCATAACGCATAACGCATAACGCATAACGCATAACGCATAACGCATAACGCATAACGCATAACGCATAACGCACAACGCAAACGTATAACGCACAACGCATAATGCATAACGCATAACGCATAACGCATAACGCATGGCGCATAACGCAAAATGCATAACGCATAACGCATAACGCATAATTCATAACGCATAACGCAAAACGCATATCGCATAACGCATAACGCATAACGCATAACGCATAACGCATGGCGCATAACTCAAAATGCATAACGCATAACGCATAACGCATGGCGCATAACTCAAAATGCATAACGCATAACGCATAACGCATAACGCATAACGCATAACGCATAACGCACAACGCATATCGCATAACGTATAAGGCATAACGCATAATACATAACGTATAACGCATTATGCATAACGCATAACGCATAACGCATAATGCATAACCCATAACGCAAACCCATAAGGCATAAGGCATAACGCATAACGCATAACGCATAACGCATGTCGGATCACTCATAACGCATAACGCATAACGCATAACGCATAACGCACAACGCATATCGCATAACGCATAACGCATAACGCATAACGCATAACGCCTAACGGATCAGGCATAACGCATAACGCATAATGCATAACACATAACGCATAACGCATTACGCACAACGCATATCGCATAACGCATAATGCATAACGCATAACGCATAACGCATGTCGGATCACTCATAACGCATAACGCATGACGCATAAAGCATAAAGCATAACGTATAACGCATAACGCATATCGCATAACCCATAACGCATAACGCATAACGCATTACGCACAACGCATATCGCATAACGTATAAGGCATAACGCATAATACATGACGTATAACGCATTATGCATAACGCATAACGCATAACGCAAACCCATAAGGCATAAGGCATAACGCATAACGCAAAACGCATATCGCATAACGCATAACGCATAACGCATAACGCATAACGCATAACGCATAACGCACAACGCATATCGCATAACGCATAACGCATAACGCATAACGCATAACGCATAACGCATAACGCATAACGCATAACGCCTAACGGATCAGGCATAACGCATAACGCATAATGCATAACACATAACGCATAACGCATTACGCACAACGCATATCGCATAACGTATAAGGCATAACGCATAATACATGACGTATAACGCATTATGCATAACGCATAACGCATAACGCAAACCCATAAGGCATAAGGCATAACGCATAACGCATAACGCATGTCGGATCACTCATAACGCATAACGCATAACGCATAAAGCATAAAGCATAACGTATAGCGCATAACGCATATCGCATAACGCATAACGCATAACCCATAACGCATAACGCATAACGCATAACGCATAACGCATAACGCATAACGCATAACGCATAACGCATAACGCATAACGCATAACGCATAACGCATAACGCATAACGCATATCGCATGGCGCATAACTCAAAATGCATAACGCATAACGCATAACGCAAACGTATAACGCACAACGCATAACGAATACAGCAAAACGCATAATGCATAACGCATAACGCATAACGCCTTACGGATCAGGCATAACGCATAACGCATAACGCATAACGTATAACGCATAACGCATAACGCATAACACGTAATGCATAACGCATAACGCATAACGCATAACGCATAACGCATAACGCATAACGCATAACGCATAACGCATAACGCATAACGCATAACGCATAACGCATAACGCATAACGCATAACGCATAACGCATAACGCATAACGCATAACGCATAACGCATAACGCATAACGCATAACGCATAACGCATAACGCATAACGCATAACGCATAACGCATAACGTATAACGCATAACGCATATCGCATAACGCATAACGCATAACGCATAACGCATAACGCATAACGCATAACGCATAACGCCTTACGGATCAGGCATAACGCATAACGCATAACGCATAACGTATAACGCATAACGCATAACGCATAACGCATAACACGTAATGCATAACGCATAACGCATAACGCATAACGCATAACGCATAACGCATAACGCATAACGCATAACGCATAACGCATAACGCATAACTAATAACGCACAACGCAAACGTATAACGCACAACGCATAATGCATAACGCATAACGCATAACGCATAACGCATAACGCATGGCGCATAATTCATAACGCATAACGCAAAACGCATATCGCATAACGCATAACGCATAACGCATAACGCATAACGCATAACGCACAACGCATATCGCATAACGCATAACGCATAACGCATAACGCATAACGCATAACGCATAACGCCTAACGGATCAGGCATAACGCATAACGCATAATGCATAACACATAACGCATAACGCATTACGCACAACGCATATCGCATAACGTATAAGGCATAACGCATAATACATGACGTATAACGCATTATGCATAACGCATAACGCATAACGCAAACCCATAAGGCATAAGGCATAACGCATAACGCATAACGCATGTCGGATCACTCATAACGCATAACGCATAACGCATAAAGCATAAAGCATAACGTATAACGCATAACGCATATCGCATAACGCATAACGCATAACCCATAACGCATAACGCATAACGCATAACGCATAACGCATAACGCATAACGCATAACGCATAACGCATAACGCATAACGCATAACGCATGGCGCATAACGCATATCGCATGGCGCATAACTCAAAATGCATAACGCATAACGCATAACGCAAACGTATAACGCACAACGCATAACGAATACAGCAAAACGCATAATGCTTAACGCATAACGGATCACGCATAACGCATAACGCACAACGCATATCGCATAACGCATAACGCATAACGCATAACGCATAACGCATAACGCATAACGCATAACGCACAACGCATATCGCATAACGCATAACGCATAACGCATAACGCATAACGCATAACGCATAACGCATAACGCCTAACGGATCAGGCATAACGCATAACGCATAATGCATAACACATAACGCATAACGCATTACGCACAACGCATATCGCATAACGTATAAGGCATAACGCATAATACATGACGTATAACGCATTATGCATAACGCATAACGCATAACGCAAACCCATAAGGCATAAGGCATAACGCATAACGCATAACGCATGTCGGATCACTCATAACGCATAACGCATAACGCATAAAGCATAAAGCATAACGTATAACGCATAACGCATATCGCATAACGCATAACGCATAACCCATAACGCATAACGCATAACGCATAACGCATAACGCATAACGCATAACGCATAACGCATAACGCATAACGCATAACGCATAACGCATAACGCATGGCGCATAACGCATATCGCATGGCGCATAACTCAAAATGCATAACGCATAACGCATAACGCAAACGTATAACGCACAACGCATAACGAATACAGCAAAACGCATAATGCTTAACGCATAACGGATCACGCATAACGCATAACGCACAACGCATATCGCATAACGCATAACACGTAACGCATAACGCATAACGCATAACGCATAACGCATAACGCATAACGCATAACGCATAACGCATAACGCATAACGCATAACGCATAACGCATAACGCATAACGCATAACGCACAACGCAAACGTATAACGCACAACGCATAATGCATAACGCATAACGCATAACGCATAACGCATGGCGCATAACGCAAAATGCATAACGCATAACGCATAACGCATAATTCATAACGCATAACGCAAAACGCATATCGCATAACGCATAACGCATAACGCATAACGCATAACGCATGGCGCATAACTCAAAATGCATAACGCATAACGCATAACGCATGGCGCATAACTCAAAATGCATAACGCATAACGCATAACGCATAACGCATAACGCATAACGCATAACGCACAACGCATATCGCATAACGTATAAGGCATAACGCATAATACATAACGTATAACGCATTATGCATAACGCATAACGCATAACGCATAATGCATAACCCATAACGCAAACCCATAAGGCATAAGGCATAACGCATAACGCATAACGCATAACGCATGTCGGATCACTCATAACGCATAACGCATAACGCATAACGCATAACGCATAACGCATATCGCATAACGCATAACGCATAACGCATAACGCATAACGCCTAACGGATCAGGCATAACGCATAACGCATAATGCATAACACATAACGCATAACGCATTACGCACAACGCATATCGCATAACGCATAATGCATAACGCATAACGCATAACGCATGTCGGATCACTCATAACGCATAACGCATGACGCATAAAGCATAAAGCATAACGTATAACGCATAACGCATATCGCATAACGCATAACGCATAACGCATAACGCATAACGCATAACGCATAACGCATAACGCATAACGCATAACGCACAACGCAAACGTATAACGCACAACGCATAATGCATAACGCATAACGCATAACGCATAACGCATAACGCATGGCGCATAATTCATAACGCATAACGCAAAACGCATATCGCATAACGCATAACGCATAACGCATAACGCATAACGCATAACGCATAACGCATAACGCACAACGCATATCGCATAACGCATAACGCATAACGCATAACGCATAACGCATAACGCATAACGCATAACGCCTAACGGATCAGGCATAACGCATAACGCATAATGCATAACACATAACGCATAACGCATTACGCACAACGCATATCGCATAACGTATAAGGCATAACGCATAATACATGACGTATAACGCATTATGCATAACGCATAACGCATAACGCAAACCCATAAGGCATAAGGCATAACGCATAACGCATAACGCATGTCGGATCACTCATAACGCATAACGCATAACGCATAAAGCATAAAGCATAACGTATAGCGCATAACGCATAACGCATAACGCATAACGCATAACTCATAACGCATAACGCATAACGCATAACGCATAACGCATAACGCATAACGCATAACGCATAACGCATAACGCATAACGCATAACGCATGGCGCATAACGCATATCGCATGGCGCATAACTCAAAATGCATAACGCATAAAGCATAACGCAAACGTATAACGCACAACGCATAACGAATACAGCAAAACGCATAATGCTTAACGCATAACGCATAACGCCTTACGGATCAGGCATAACGCATAACGCATAACGCATAACGTATAACGCATAACGCATAACGCATAACACATAACGCATAACGCATAACGCATAACGCATAACGCATAACGCATAACGCATAACGCATAACGCATAACGCATAACGCATAACGCATAACGCATAACGCATAACGCATAACGCATAACGCATAACGCATAACGCATAACGCATAACGCATAACGCATAACGCATAACGCATAACGCATAACGCATAACGCATAACGCATAACGCATAACGTATAACGCATAACGCATATCGCATAACGCATAACGCATAACGCATAACGCATAACGCATAACGCATAACGCATAACGCCTTACGGATCAGGCATAACGCATAACGCATAACGCATAACGTATAACGCATAACGCATAACGCATAACGCATAACACGTAATGCATAACGCATAACGCATAACGCATAACGCATAACGCATAACGCATAACGCATAACGCATAACGCATAACGCATAACGCATAACGCATAACTAATAACGCACAACGCAAACGTATAACGCACAACGCATAATGCATAACGCATAACGCATAACGCATAACGCATAACGCATGGCGCATAATTCATAACGCATAACGCAAAACGCATATCGCATAACGCATAACGCATAACGCATAACGCATAACGCATAACGCACAACGCATATCGCATAACGCATAACGCATAACGCATAACGCATAACGCATAACGCCTAACGGATCAGGCATAACGCATAACGCATAATGCATAACACATAACGCATAACGCATTACGCACAACGCATATCGCATAACGTATAAGGCATAACGCATAATACATGACGTATAACGCATTATGCATAACGCATAACGCATAACGCAAACCCATAAGGCATAAGGCATAACGCATAACGCATAACGCATGTCGGATCACTCATAACGCATAACGCATAACGCATAAAGCATAAAGCATAACGTATAACGCATAACGCATATCGCATAACGCATAACGCATAACGCATAACGCATAACGCATAACGCATAACGCATAACGCATAACGCATAACGCATAACGCATAACGCATAACGCATAACGCATAACGCATGGCGCATAACGCATATCGCATGGCGCATAACTCAAAATGCATAACGCATAACGCATAACGCAAACGTATAACGCACAACGCATAACGAATACAGCAAAACGCATAATGCTTAACGCATAACGGATCACGCATAACGCATAACGCACAACGCATATCGCATAACGCATAACACGTAACGCATAACGCATAACGCATAACGCATAACGCATAACGCATAACGCATAACGCATAACGCATAACGCATAACGCATAACGCATAACGCATAACGCATAACGCATAACGTATAACGCATAACGCATATCGCATAACGCATAACGCATAACGCATAACGCATAACGCATAACGCATAACGCATAACGCCTTACGGATCAGGCATAACGCATAACGCATAACGCATAACGTATAACGCATAACGCATAACGCATAACGCATAACACGTAATGCATAACGCATAACGCATAACGCATAACGCATAACGCATAACGCATAACGCATAACGCATAACGCATAACGCATAACGCATAACGCACAACGCAAACGTATAACGCACAACGCATAATGCATAACGCATAACGCATAACGCATAACGCATAACGCATGGCGCATAATTCATAACGCATAACGCAAAACGCATATCGCATAACGCATAACGCATAACGCATAACGCATAACGCATAACGCATAACGCACAACGCATATCGCATAACGCCTAACGCATAACGCATAACGCATAACGCATAACGCATAACGCATAACGCCTAACGGATCAGGCATAACGCATAACGCATAATGCATAACACATAACGCATAACGCATTAGGCACAACGCATATCGCATAACGTATAAGGCATAACGCATAATACATGACGTATAACGCATTATGCATAACGCATAACGCATAACGCAAACCCATAAGGCATAAGGCATAACGCATAACGCATAACGCATGTCGGATCACTCATAACGCATAACGCATAACGCATAAAGCATAAAGCATAACGTATAACGCATAACGCATATCGCATAACGCATAACGCATAACCCATAACGCATAACGCATAACGCATAACGCATAACGCATAACGCATAACGCATAACGCATAACGCATAACGCATAACGCATGGCGCATAACGCATATCGCATGGCGCATAACTCAAAATGCATAACGCATAACGCATAACGCAAACGTATAACGCACAACGCATAACGAATACAGCAAAACGCATAATGCTTAACAAATAACGGATCACGCATAACGCATAACGCACAACGCATATCGCATAACGCATAACACGTAACGCATAACGCATAACGCATAACGCATAACGCATAACGCATAACGCATAACGCATAACGCATAACGCATAACGCATAACGCATAACGCATAACGCATAACGCATAACGCATAACGCATAACGCATAACGCATAACGCATAACGCATAACGCATAACGCATAACGCACAACGCAAACGTATAACGCACAACGCATAATGCATAACGCATAACGCATAACGCATAACGCATGGCGCATAACGCAAAATGCATAACGCATAACGCATAACGCATAATTCATAACGCATAACGCAAAACGCATATCGCATAACGCATAACGCATAACGCATAACGCATGGCGCATAACTCAAAATGCATAACGCATAACGCATAACGCATGGCGCATAACTCAAAATGCATAACGCATAACGCATAACGCATAACGCATAACGCATAACGCATAACGCACAACGCATATCGCATAACGTATAAGGCATAACGCATAATACATAACGTATAACGCATTATGCATAACGCATAACGCATAACGCATAATGCATAACCCATAACGCAAACCCATAAGGCATAAGGCATAACGCATAACGCATAACGCATGTCGGATCACTCATAACGCATAACGCATAACGCATAACGCATAACGCACAACGCATATCGCATAACGCATAACGCATAACGCATAACGCATAACGCCTAACGGATCAGGCATAACGCATAACGCATAATGCATAACACATAACGCATAACGCATTACGCACAACGCATATCGCATAACGTATAAGGCATAACGCATAATACATGACGTATAACGCATTATGCATATGCATAACGCATAACGCAAACCCATAAGGCATAAGGCATAACGCATAACGCATAACGCATAACGCATGTCGGATCACTCATAACGCATAACGCATGACGCATAAAGCATAAAGCATAACGTATAACGCATAACGCATATCGCATAACGCATAACGCATAACCCATAACGCATAACGCATAATGCATAACGCACAACGCATAACGCATAACGCATAACGCATAACGCATAACGCATAACGCATAACGCATAACGCATAACGCATAACGCATAACGCATAACGCATAACGCATAACGTATAACGCATAACGCATATCGCATAACGCATAACGAATAACGCATAACGCATAACGCATAACGCATAACGCATAACGCAAAACGCATAACGCCTTACGGATCAGGCATAACGCATAACGCATAATGCATAACACATAACGCATAACGCATAACGCATAACGCATAACGCATAACGCATAACGCATAACGCCTAACGGATCAGGCATAACGCATAACGCATAATGTATAACACATAACGCATAACGCATTACGCATAACGCACAACGCAAACGTATAACGCACAACGCATAATGCATAACGCATAACGTATAACGCATAACGCCTAACGGATCAGGCATAACGCATATCGCATAATGCATAACACATAACGCATAACGCATTACGCACAACGCATATCGCATAACGTATAAGGCATAACGCATAATACATGACGTATAACGCATTATGCATAACGCATAACGCATAACGCAAACCCATAAGGCATAAGGCATAACGCATAACGCATAACGCATAACGCATGTCGGATCACTCATAACGCATAACGCATAACGCATAAAGCATAACGCATAACGCATAACGCATAACGCATATCGCATAACGCATAACGCATAACCCATAACGCATAACGCATAACGCATAACGCATAACTCATAACGCATAACGCATAACGCATAACGCATAACGCATAACGCATAACGCATAACGCATAACGCATAACGCATAACGCATAACGCATAACGCATAACGTATAACGCAAAACGCATATCGCATAACGCATAACGCATAACGCATAACGCATAACGCATAACGCATAACGCCTTACGGATCAGGCATAACGCATAACGCATAACGCATAACGTATAACGCATAACGCATAACGCATAACGCATAACGTATAACGCATAACGCATAACGCATAACGCATAACACGTAATGCATAACGCATAACGCATAACGCATAACGCATAACGCATAACGCATAACGCATAACGCATAACGCATAACGCATAACGCATAACGCATAACGCATAACGCATAACGCACAACGCAAACGTATAACGCACAACGCATAATGCATAACGCATAACGCATAACGCATAACGCATGGCGCATAACTCAAAATGCATAACGCATAACGCATAACGCATAACGCATAACGCATAACGCATAACGCACAACGCATATCGCATAACGTATAAGGCATAACGCATAATACATAACGTATAACGCATTATGCATAACGCATAACGCATAATGCATAACCCATAACGCAAACCCATAAGGCATAAGGCATAACGCATGTCGGATCACTCATAACGCATAACGCATAACGCATAAAGCATAAAGCATAAAGCATAAGGCATAACGTATAACGCATAACGCATATCGCATAACGCATAACGCATAACCCATAACGCATAAAGCATAATGCATAACGCATAACGCATAACGCATAACGCATAACGCACAACGCATATCGCATAACGCATAACGCATAACGCATAACGCATGGCGCATAACGCATAACGCATGGCGCATAACTCAAAATGCATAACGCATAACGCATAACGCATAACGCAAACGTATAACGCACAACGCATAACGAATACAGCAAAACGCATAATGCTTAACGCATAACGGATCACGCATAACGCATAACGCATAACGCATAACGCATAACGCATAACGCATAACGCATATCGAATAACGCATAACGTGTAACTCATAACGCATAACGCATAAAGCATAATGTTTAACGCATAACGCATAACGCTTATCGCATAACGCATAACGCATAACGTATAACGCATAACGCATACCGTATAACGCATAACGCATAATGCATAACGCAAACGTATAACGCGCAACGCATAACGCATAACGAACAACGGATAACGCATAACGCATAACGCATAACGAATACCGCAAAACGTATATCGCCTAACACATAACGGATCACGCATAACGCATAACGCATAACGTATAGAGCATAACGCATAACGCATAACGCATAACGCATAACGCATACCGTATAACGCATAACGCAAAATGCATAACGCATAACGCATAACGCATAACGCATAACGCATAACGCATAACGCATAACGCATAACGCATAACGCATAACGCATAACGCATAACGCACAACGCATATCGCATAACGCATAACGCATAACGCATAACGCATAACGCATAACGCATAACGCACAACGCATATCGCATAACGTATAAGGCATAACGCATAATACATAACGTATAACGCATTATGCATAACGCATAACGCATAATGCATAACCCATAACGCAAACCCATAAGGCATAAGGCATAACGCATGTCGGATCACTCATAACGCATAACGCATAACGCATAAAGCATAAAGCATAAAGCATAAAGCATAACGTATAACGCATAACGCATATCGCATAACGCATAACGCATAACGCATAACGCATAACGCATAACGCATAACGAATACAGCAAAACGCATAATGCTTAACGCATAACGGATCACGCATAACGCATAACGCACAACGCATATCGCATAACGCATAACACGTAACGCATAACGCATAACGCATAACGCATAACGCATAACGCATAACGCATAACGCATAACACGTAACGCATAACGCATAACGCATAACGCATAACGCATAACGCATAATGCATAACACATAACGCATAACGCATTACGCACAACGCATATCGCATAACGTATAAGGCATAACGCATAATACATGACGTATAACGCATTATGCATATGCATAAAGCATAACGCAAACCCATAAGGCATAAGGCATAACGCATAACGCATAACGCATAACGCATGTCGGATCACTCATAACGCATAACGCATGACGCATAAAGCATAAAGCATAACGTATAACGCATAACGCATATCGCATAACGCATAACGCATAACCCATAACGCATAACGCATAATGCATAACGCACAACGCATAACGCATAACGCATAACGCATAACGCATAACGCATAACGCATAACGCATAACGCATAACGCATAACGCATAACGCATAACGCATAACGCATAACGCATAACGCATAACGCATAACGCATAACGCATAACGCATAACGCATAACCCATAACGCATAACGCATAACGCATAACGCATAACGCATAACGCATAACGCATAACGCATAGCGCATAACGCATAACGCATAACGCATAACGTATAAGGCATAACGCATAATACATGACGTATAACGCATTATGCATAACGCATAACGCATATCGCAAACCCATAAGGCATAAGGCATAACGCATAACGCATAACGCATGTCGGATCACTCATAACGCATAACGCATAACGCATAAAGCATAAAGCATAACGTATAACGCATAACGCATATCGCATAACGCATAACGCATAACCCATAACGCATAACGCATAACGCATAACGCATAACGCATAACGCATAACGCATAACGCATAACGCATAACGCATAACGCATAACGCATGGCGCATAACGCATATCGCATGGCGCATAACTCAAAATGCATAACGCATAACGCATAACGCAAACGTATAACGCACAACGCATAACGAATACAGCAAAACGCATAATGCTTAACGCATAACGGATCACGCATAACGCATAACGCACAACGCATATCGCATAACGCATAACACGTAACGCATAACGCATAACGCATAACGCATAACGCATAACGCATAACGCATAACGCATAACGCATAACGCATAACGCATAACGCATAACGCATAACGCATAACGCATAACGCATAACGCATAACGCATAACGCATAACGCATAACGCATAACGCACAACGCAAACGTATAACGCACAACGCATAATGCATAACGCATAACGCATAACGCATAACGCATGGCGCATAACGCAAAATGCATAACGCATAACGCATAACGCATAATTCATAACGCATAACGCAAAACGCATATCGCATAACGCATAACGCATAACGCATAACGCATAACGCATGGCGCATAACTCAAAATGCATAACGCATAACGCATAACGCATGGCGCATAACTCAAAATGCATAACGCATAACGCATAACGCATAACGCATAACGCATAACGCATAACGCATAACGCATAACGCATAACGCATAACGCACAACGCATATCGCATAACGTATAAGGCATAACGCATAATACATAACGTATAACGCATTATGCATAACGCATAACGCATAACGCATAATGCATAACACATAACGCAAACCCATAAGGCATAAGGCATAACGCATAACGCATAACGCATAACGCATGTCGGATCACTCATAACGCATAACGCATAACGCATAACGCATAACGCACAACGCATATCGCATAACGCATAACGCATAACGCATAACGCATAACGCATAACGCATAACGCCTAACGGATCAGGCATAACGCATAACGCATAATGCATAACACATAACGCATAACGCATTACGCACAACGCATATCGCATAACGTATAAGGCATAACGCATAATACATGACGTATAACGCATTATGCATATGCATAACGCATAACGCAAACCCATAAGGCATAAGGCATAACGCATAACGCATAACGCATAACGCATGTCGGATCACTCATAACGCATAACGCATGACGCATAAAGCATAAAGCATAACGTATAACGCATAACGCATATCGCATAACGCATAACGCATAACCCATAACGCATAACGCATAATGCATAACGCACAACGCATAACGCATAACGCATAACGCATAACGCATAACGCATAACGCATAACGCATAACGCATAACGCATAACGCATAACGCATAACGCATAACGCATAACGTATAACGCATAACGCATATCGCATAACGCATAACGAATAACGCATAACGCATAACGCATAACGCATAACGCATAACGCATAACGCATAACGCATAACGCATAACGCCTTACGGATCAGGCATAACGCATAACGCATAATGCATAACACATAACGCATAACGCATAACGCATAACGCATAACGCATAACGCATAACGCCTAACGGATCAGGCATAACGCATAACGCATAATGTATAACACATAACGCATAACGCATTACGCATAACGCACAACGCAAACGTATAACGCACAACGCATAATGCATAACGCATAACGTATAACGCATAACGCCTAACGGATCAGGCATAACGCATAACGCATAATGCATAACACATAACGCATAACGCATTACGCACAACGCATATCGCATAACGTATAAGGCATAACGCATAATACATGACGTATAACGCATTATGCATAACGCATAACGCATAACGCAAACCCATAAGGCATAAGGCATAACGCATAACGCATAACGCATAATGCATGTCGGATCACTCATAACGCATAACGCATAACGCATAACGCATAACGTATAACGCATAACGCATAACGCATATCGCATAACGCATAACGCATAACCCATAACGCATAACGCATAACGCATAACGCATAACTCATAACGCATAACGCATAACGCATAACACATAACGCATAACGCATAACGCATAACGCATAACGCATAACGCATAACGCATAACGCATAACGCATAACGCATAACGTATAACGCAAAACGCATATCGCATAACGCATAACGCATAACGCATAACGCATAACGCATAACGCATAACGCCTTACGGATCAGGCATAACGCATAACGCATAACGCATAACGTATAACGCATAACGCATAACGCATAACGCATAACACGTAATGCATAACGCATAACGCATAACGCATAACGCATAACGCATAACGCATAACGCATAACGCATAACGCATAACGCATAACGCATAACGCACAACGCAAACGTATAACGCACAACGCATAATGCATAACGCATAACGCATAACGCATGGCGCATAATTCATAACGCATAACGCAAAACGCATATCGCATAACGCATAACGCATAACGCATAACGCATAACGCATTGCGCATAACTCAAAATGCATAACGCATAACGCATAACGCATGGCGCATAACTCAAAATGCATAACGCATAACGCATAACGCATAACGCATAACGCATAACGCATAACGCACAACGCATATCGCATAACGTATAAGGCATAACGCATAATACATAACGTATAACGCATTATGCATAACGCATAACGCATAATGCATAACCCATAACGCAAACCCATAAGGCATAAGGCATAACGCATGTCGGATCACTCATAACGCATAACGCATAACGCATAAAGCATAAAGCATAAAGCATAAGGCATAACGTATAACGCATAACGCATATCGCATAACGCATAACGCATAACCCATAACGCATAAAGCATAATGCATAACGCATAACGCATAACGCATAACGCATAACGCATAACGCACAACGCATATCGCATAACGCATAACGCATAACGCATAACGCATGGCGCATAACGCATAACGCATGGCGCATAACTCAAAATGCATAACGCATAACGCATAACGCATAACGCAAACGTATAACGCACAACGCATAACGAATACAGCAAAACGCATAATGCTTAACGCATAACGGATCACGCATAACGCATAACGCATAACGCATAACGCATAACGCATAACGCATATCGAATAACGCATAACGTGTAACTCATAACGCATAACGCATAAAGCATAATGTTTAACGCATAACGCATAACGCTTATCGCATAACGCATAACGCATAACGTATAACGCATAACGCATACCGTATAACGCATAACGCATAATGCATAACGCAAACGTATAACGCGCAACGCATAACGCATAACGAACAACGGATAACGCATAACGCATAACGCATAACGAATACCGCAAAACGTATATCGCCTAACACATAACGGATCACGCATAACGCATAACGCATAACGTATAGAGCATAACGCATAACGCATAACGCATAACGCATAACGCATACCGTATAACGCATAACGCAAAATGCATAACGCATAACGCATAACGCATAACGCATAACGCATAACGCATAACGCATAACGCATAACGCATAACGCATAACGCATAACGCACAACGCATATCGCATAACGCATAACGCATAACGCATAACGCATAACGCATAACGCACAACGCATATCGCATAACGTATAAGGCATAACGCATAATACATAACGTATAACGCATTATGCATAACGCATAACGCATAACGCATAATGCATAACCCATAACGCAAACCCATAAGGCATAAGGCATAACGCATGTCGGATCACTCATAACGCATAACGCATAACGCATAAAGCATAAAGCATAAAGCATAACGTATAACGCATAACGCATATCGCATAACGCATAACGCATAACGCATAACGCATAACGCATAACGCATAACGCATAACGAATACAGCAAAACGCATAATGCTTAACGCATAACGGATCACGCATAACGCATAACGCACAACGCATATCGCATAACGCATAACACGTAACGCATAACGCATAACGCATAACGCATAACGCATAATTCATAACGCATAACGCAAAACGCATATCGCATAACGCATAACGCATAACGCATAACGCATAACGCATGGCGCATAACTCAAAATGCATAACGCATAACGCATAACGCATGGCGCATAACTCAAAATGCATAACGCATAACGCATAACGCATAACGCATAACGCATAACGCATAACGCATAACGCATAACGCATAACGCATAACGCACAACGCATATCGCATAACGTATAAGGCATAACGCATAATACATAACGTATAACGCATTATGCATAACGCATAACGCATAACGCATAATGCATAACCCATAACGCAAACCCATAAGGCATAAGGCATAACGCATAACGCATAACGCATAACGCATGTCGGATCACTCATAACGCATAACGCATAACGCATAACGCATAACGCACAACGCATATCGCATAACGCATAACGCATAACGCATAACGCATAACGCATAACGCATAACGCATAACGCCTAACGGATCAGGCATAACGCATAACGCATAATGCATAACACATAACGCATAACGCATTACGCACAACGCATATCGCATAACGTATAAGGCATAACGCATAATACATGACGTATAACGCATTATGCATATGCATAACGCATAACGCAAACCCATAAGGCATAAGGCATAACGCATAACGCATAACGCATAACGCATGTCGGATCACTCATAACGCATAACGCATGACGCATAAAGCATAAAGCATAACGTATAACGCATAACGCATAACGCATATCGCATAACGCATAACGCATAACCCATAACGCATAACGCATAATGCATAACGCACAACGCATAACGCATAACGCATAACGCATAACGCATAACGCATAACGCATAACGCATAACGCATAACGCATAACGCATAACGCATAACGCATAACGCATAACGTATAACGCATAACGCATATCGCATAACGCATAACGAATAACGCATAACGCATAACGCATAACGCATAACGCATAACGCATAACGCATAACGCATAACGCATAACGCATAACGCCTTACGGATCAGGCATAACGCATAACGCATAATGCATAACACATAACGCATAACGCATAACGCATAACGCATAACGCATAACGCATAACGCATAACGCCTAACGGATCAGGCATAACGCATAACGCATAATGTATAACACATAACGCATAACGCATTACGCATAACGCACAACGCAAACGTATAACGCACAACGCATAATGCATAACGCATAACGTATAACGCATAACGCCTAACGGATCAGGCATAACGCATAACGCATAATGCATAACACATAACGCATAACGCATTACGCACAACGCATATCGCATAACGTATAAGGCATAACGCATAATACATGACGTATAACGCATTATGCATAACGCATAACGCATAACGCAAACCCATAAGGCATAAGGCATAACGCATAACGCATAACGCATAATGCATGTCGGATCACTCATAACGCATAACGCATAACGCATAAAGCATAACGTATAACGCATAACGCATATCGCATAACGCATAACGCATAACGCATAACCCATAACGCATAACGCATAACGCATAACGCATAACTCATAACGCATAACGCATAACGCATAACACATAACGCATAACGCATAACGCATAACGCATAACGCATAACGCATAACGCATAACGCATAACGCATAACGCATAACGCATAACGTATAACGCAAAACGCATATCGCATAACGCATAACGCATAACGCATAACGCATAACGCATAACGCATAACGCCTTACGGATCAGGCATAACGCATAACGCATAACGCATAACGTATAACGCATAACGCATAACGCATAACGCATAACACGTAATGCATAACGCATAACGCATAACGCATAACGCATAACGCATAACGCATAACGCATAACGCATAACGCATAACGCATAACGCATAACGCACAACGCAAACGTATAACGCACAACGCATAATGCATAACGCATAACGCATAACGCATGGCGCATAATTCATAACGCATAACGCAAAACGCATATCGCATAACGCATAACGCATAACGCATAACGCATAACGCAATGCGCATAACTCAAAATGCATAACGCATAACGCATAACGCATGGCGCATAACTCAAAATGCATAACGCATAACGCATAACGCATAACGCATAACGCATAACGCATAACGCACAACGCATATCGCATAACGTATAAGGCATAACGCATAATACATAACGTATAACGCATTATGCATAACGCATAACGCATAATGCATAACCCATAACGCAAACCCATAAGGCATAAGGCATAACGCATGTCGGATCACTCATAACGCATAACGCATAACGCATAAAGCATAAAGCATAAAGCATAAGGCATAACGTATAACGCATAACGCATATCGCATAACGCATAACGCATAACCCATAACGCATAAAGCATAATGCATAACGCATAACGCATAACGCATAACGCATAACGCATAACGCACAACGCATATCGCATAACGCATAACGCATAACGCATAACGCATGGCGCATAACGCATAACGCATGGCGCATAACTCAAAATGCATAACGCATAACGCATAACGCATAACGCAAACGTATAACGCACAACGCATAACGAATACAGCAAAACGCATAATGCTTAACGCATAACGGATCACGCATAACGCATAACGCATAACGCATAACGCATAACGCATAACGCATATCGAATAACGCATAACGTGTAACTCATAACGCATAACGCATAAAGCATAATGTTTAACGCATAACGCATAACGCTTATCGCATAACGCATAACGCATAACGTATAACGCATAACGCATACCGTATAACGCATAACGCATAACGCATAACGCATAACGCGCAACGCATAACGCATAACGCACAACGGATAACGCATAACGCATAACGCATAACGAATACCGCAAAACGTATATCGCCTAACACATAACGGATCACGCATAACGCATAACGCATAACGTATAGAGCATAACGCATAACGCATAACGCATAACGCATAACGCATACCGTATAACGCATAACGCAAAATGCATAACGCATAACGCATAACGCATAACGCATAACGCATAACGCATAACGCATAACGCATAACGCATAACGCATAACGCATAACGCACAACGCATATCGCATAACGCATAACGCATAACGCATAACGCATAACGCATAACGCACAACGCATATCGCATAACGTATAAGGCATAACGCATAATACATAACGTATAACGCATTATGCATAACGCATAACGCATAACGCATAATGCATAACCCATAACGCAAACCCATAAGGCATAAGGCATAACGCATGTCGGATCACTCATAACGCATAACGCATAACGCATAAAGCATAAAGCATAAAGCATAAAGCATAACGTATAACGCATAACGCATATCGCATAACGCATAACGCATAACGCATAACGCATAACGCATAACGCATAACGCATAACGAATACAGCAAAACGCATAATGCTTAACGCATAACGGATCACGCATAACGCATAACGCACAACGCATATCGCATAACGCATAACACGTAACGCATAACGCATAACGCATAACGCATAACGCATAACGCATAACGCATAACACGTAACGCATAACGCATAACGCATAACGCATAACGCATAACGCATAACGCATAACGCATAACGCATAACGCATAACCCATAACGCATAACGCATAACGCATAACGCATAACGCATAACGCATAACGCATAACGCATAACGCATAACGCATAACGCATAACGCATAACGCATAACGCATAACGCATAACGCATAACGCATAACGCATAACGCATAACGCATAACGCATAACGCATAACGCATAACGCATAACGCATAACGCATAACGCATAACGCATAACGCATAACGCATAACGCATAACGCATAACGCATAACGCATAACGTATAACGCATAACGCATATCGCATAACGCATAACGCATAACGCATAACGCATAACGCTTAACGCATAACGCATAACGCCTTACGGATCAGGCATAACGCATAACGCATAACGCATAACGCATAACGTATAACGCATAACGCATAACGCATAACGCATAACACGTAATGCATAACGCATAACGCATAACGCATAACGCATAACGCATAACGCATAACGCATAACGCATAACGCATAACGCATAACGCATAACGCATAACGCATAACGCATAACGCATAACGCATAACGCATAACGCATAACGCATAACGCACAACGCAAACGTATAACGCACAACGCATAATGCATAACGCATAACGCATAACGCATAACGCATAACGCATGGCGCATAATTCATAACGCATAACGCAAAACGCATATCGCATAACGCATAACGCATAACGCATAACGCATAACGCATGGCGCATAACTCAAAATGCATAACGCATAACGCATGGCGCATAACTCAAAATGCATAACGCATAACGCATAACGCATAACGCATAACGCATAACGCATAACGCATAACGCATAACGCACAACGCATATCGCATAACGTATAAGGCATAACGCATAATACATAACGTATAACGCATTATGCATAACGCATAACGCATAACGCATAATGCATAACCCATAACGCAAACCCATAAGGCATAAGGCATAACGCATGTCGGATCACTCATAACGCATAACGCATAACGCATAAAGCATAAAGCATAAAGCATAAAGCATAACGTATAACGCATAACGCATATCGCATAACGCATAACGCATAACCCATAACGCATAAAGCATAATGCATAACGCATAACGCATAACGCATAACGCATAACGCATAACGCAAAACGCATATCGCATAACGCATAACGCATAACGCATAACGCATGGCGCATAACGCATAACGCATTTCGCATAACTCAAAATGCATAACGCATAACGCATAACGCATAACGCAAACGTATAACGCACAACGCATAACGAATACAGCAAAACGCATAATGCTTAACGCATAACGGATCACGCATAACGCATAACGCATAACGCATAACGCATAACGCATAACGCATAACGCATAACGCATATCGAATAACGCATAACGAGTAACTCATAACGCATAACGCATAAAGCATAATGCTTAACGCATAACGCATAACGCTTATCGCATAACGCATAACGCATAACGTATAACGCATAACGCATACCGTATAACGCATAACGCATAATGCATAACGCAAACGTATAACGCACAACGCATAACGCATAACGAACAACGGATAACGCATAACGCATAACGCATAACGAATACCGCAAAACGTATATCGCCTAACACATAACGGATCACGCATAACGCATAACGCATAACGTATAGAGCATAACGCATAACGCATAACACGTAATGCATAACGCATAACGCATAACGCATAACGCATAACGCATAACGCATAACGCATAACGCATAACGCATAACGCATAACGCATAACGCATAACGCATAACGCATAACGCATAACGCATAACGCATAACGCATAACGCATAACGCATAACGCACAACGCAAACGTATAACGCACAACGCATAATGCATAACGCATAACGCATAACGCATAACGCATAACGCATGGCGCATAATTCATAACGCATAACGCAAAACGCATATCGCATAACGCATAACGCATAACGCATAACGCATAACGCATAACGCATGGCGCATAACTCAAAATGCATAACGCATAACGCATGGCGCATAACTCAAAATGCATAACGCATAACGCATAACGCATAACGCATAACGCATAACGCATAACGCATAACGCATAACGCACAACGCATATCGCATAACGTATAAGGCATAACGCATAATACATAACGTATAACGCATTATGCATAACGCATAACGCATAACGCATAATGCATAACCCATAACGCAAACCCATAAGGCATAAGGCATAACGCATGTCGGATCACTCATAACGCATAACGCATAACGCATAAAGCATAAAGCATAAAGCATAAAGCATAACGTATAACGCATAACGCATATCGCATAACGCATAACGCATAACCCATAACGCATAAAGCATAATGCATAACGCATAACGCATAACGCATAACGCATAACGCATAACGCAAAACGCATATCGCATAACGCATAACGCATAACGCATAACGCATGGCGCATAACGCATAACGCATGGCGCATAACTCAAAATGCATAACGCATAACGCATAACGCATAACGCAAACGTATAACGCACAACGCATAACGAATACAGCAAAACGCATAATGCTTAACGCATAACGGATCACGCATAACGCATAACGCATAACGCATAACGCATAACGCATAACGCATAACGCATATCGAATAACGCATAACGTGTAACTCATAACGCATAACGCATAAAGCATAATGCTTAACGCATAACGCATAACGCTTATCGCATAACGCATAACGCATAACGTATAACGCATAACGCATACCGTATAACGCATAACGCATAATGCATAACGCAAACGTATAACGCACAACGCATAACGCATAACGAACAACGGATAACGCATAACGCATAACGCATAACGAATACCGCAAAACGTATATCGCCTAACACATAACGGATCACGCATAACGCATAACGCATAACGTATAGAGCATAACGCATAACGCATAACGCATAACGCATAACGCATACCGTATAACGCATAACGCAAAATGCATAACGCATAACGCATAACGCATAACGCATAACGCATAACGCATAACGCATAACGCATAACGCATAACGCATAACGCACAACGCATATCGCATAACGCATAACGCATAACGCATAACGCATAACGCATAACGCATAACGCCTAACGGATCAGGCATAACGCATAACGCATAATGCATAACGCATAACGCATAACGCATAACGCATAACGCATAACGCATAACGCATAACGCATAACGCATAACGCATAACGCATAACGCCTTACGGATCAGGCATAACGCATAACGCATAATGTATAATACATAACGCATAACGCATTACGCACAACGCATATCGCATAACGTATAAGGCATAACGCATAATACATGACGTATAACGCATTATGCATAACGCATAACGCATAACGCAAACCCATAAGGCATAAGGCATAACGCATAACGCATAACGCATAACGCATGTCGGATCACTCATAACGCATAACGCATAACGCATAACGCATAAAGCATAAAGCATAAAGCATAACGTATAACGCATAACGCATATCGCATAACGCATAACGCATAACGCATAACGCATAACGCACAACGCATATCGCATAACGCATAACGCATAACGCATAACGCATAACGCATAACGCACAACGCATATCGCATAACGTATAAGGCATAACGCATAATACATAACGTATAACGCATTATGCATAACGCATAACGCATAACGCATAATGCATAACCCATAACGCAAACCCATAAGGCATAAGGCATAACGCATGTCGGATCACTCATAACGCATAACGCATAACGCATAAAGCATAAAGCATAAAGCATAAAGCATAACGTATAACGCATAACGCATATCGCATAACGCATAACGCATAACGCATAACGCATAACGCATAACGCATAACGCATAACGCATAACGAATACAGCAAAACGCATAATGCTTAACGCATAACGGATCACGCATAACGCATAACGCACAACGCATATCGCATAACGCATAACACGTAACGCATAACGCATAACGCATAACGCATAACGCATAACGCATAACGCATAACACGTAACGCATAACGCATAACGCATAACGCATAACGCATAACGCATAACGCATAACCCATAACGCATAACGCATAACGCATAACGCATAACGCATAACGCATAACGCATAACGCATAACGCATAACGCATAACGCATAACGCATAACGCATAACGCATAACGCATAACGCATAACGCATAACGCATAACGCATAACGCATAACGCATAACGCATAACGCATAACGCATAACGCATAACGCATAACGCATAACGCATAACGCATAACGCCTTACGGATCAGGCATAACGCATAACGCATAATGTATAATACATAACGCATAACGCATTACGCACAACGCATATCGCATAACGTATAAGGCATAACGCATAATACATGACGTATAACGCATTATGCATAACGCATAACGCATAACGCAAACCCATAAGGCATAAGGCATAACGCATAACGCATAACGCATAACGCATGTCGGATCACTCATAACGCATAACGCATAACGCATAACGCATAAAGCATAAAGCATAAAGCATAACGTATAACGCATAACGCATATCGCATAACGCATAACGCATAACGCATAACGCATAACGCACAACGCATATCGCATAACGCATAACGCATAACGCATAACGCATAACGCATAACGCACAACGCATATCGCATAACGTATAAGGCATAACGCATAATACATAACGTATAACGCATTATGCATAACGCATAACGCATAACGCATAATGCATAACCCATAACGCAAACCCATAAGGCATAAGGCATAACGCATGTCGGATCACTCATAACGCATAACGCATAACGCATAAAGCATAAAGCATAAAGCATAAAGCATAACGTATAACGCATAACGCATATCGCATAACGCATAACGCATAACGCATAACGCATAACGCATAACGCATAACGCATAACGCATAACGAATACAGCAAAACGCATAATGCTTAACGCATAACGGATCACGCATAACGCATAACGCACAACGCATATCGCATAACGCATAACACGTAACGCATAACGCATAACGCATAACGCATAACGCATAACGCATAACGCATAACACGTAACGCATAACGCATAACGCATAACGCATAACGCATAACGCATAACCCATAACGCATAACGCATAACGCATAACGCATAACGCATAACGCATAACGCATAACGCATAACGCATAACGCATAACGCATAACGCATAACGCATAACGCATAACGCATAACGCATAACGCATAACGCATAACGCATAACGCATAACGCATAACGCATAACGCATAACGCATAACGCATAACGCATAACGCATAACGCATAACGCATAACGCATAACGCATAACGCATAACGCATAACGCATAACGCATAACGCATAACGCATAACGCATAACGCATAACGCATAACGCATAACGCATAACGCATAACGCATAACGTATAACGCATAACGCATATCGCATAACGCATAACGCATAACGCATAACGCATAACGCATAACGCTTAACGCATAACGCATAACGCCTTACGGATCAGGCATAACGCATAACGCATAACGCATAACGCATAACGTATAACGCATAACGCATAACGCATAACGCATAACACGTAATGCACAACGCATAACGCATAACGCATAACGCATAACGCATAACGCATAACGCATAACGCATAACGCATAACGCATAACGCATAACGCATAACGCATAACGCATAACGCATAACGCATAACGCACAACGCAAACGTATAACGCACAACGCATAATGCATAACGCATAACGCATAACGCATAACGCATGGCGCATAATTCATAACGCATAACGCAAAACGCATATCGCATAACGCATAACGCATAACGCATAACGCATAACGCATGGCGCATAACTCAAAATGCATAACGCATAACGCATGGCGCATAACTCAAAATGCATAACGCATAACGCATAACGCATAACGCATAACGCATAACGCATAACGCATAACGCATAACGCACAACGCATATCGCATAACGTATAAGGCATAACGCATAATACATAACGTATAACGCATTATGCATAACGCATAACGCATAACGCATAATGCATAACCCATAACGCAAACCCATAAGGCATAAGGCATAACGCATGTCGGATCACTCATAACGCATAACGCATAACACATAAAGCATAAAGCATAAAGCATAAAGCATAACGTATAACGCATAACGCATATCGCATAACGCATAACGCATAACCCATAACGCATAAAGCATAATGCATAACGCATAACGCATAACGCATAACGCATAACGCATAACGCAAAACGCATATCGCATAACGCATAACGCATAACGCATAACGCATAACGCATAACGCATAACGCATAACGCATAACGCATAACGCATAACGCATAACGCATAACGCATAACGCATAACGCATAACGCATAACGCATAACGCACAACGTATAACGCATAACGCATATCGCATAACGCATAACGCATAACGCATAACGCATAACGCATAACGCATAACGCATAACGCATAACGCATATCGCATAACGCATAACGCAAAATGCATAACCCATAACGCATAACGCATAACGCATAACGCATAACGCATAAAGCATAATGCATAACGCATAACGCATAACGCATAACGCATAACGCATGGCGCATAACGCATAACGCATATCGCATAACGCATAACGCAAAATGCATAACCCATAACGCATAACGCATAACGCATAACGCATAACGCATAAAGCATAATGCATAACGCATAACGCATAACGCATAACGCATAACGCATAACGCATAACGCATAACGCATAACGCATAACGCATAACGCATAACGCATAACGCATAACGCATAACGCATAACGCATAACGCATAACGCAAATCGCATAACACATAACGCATAACGCATAACACATAACGCATAACGCATAACGCCTAACGGATCAGGCATAACGCATAACGCATAATGTATAATACATAACGCATAACGCATTACGCACAACGCATATCGCATAACGTATAAGGCATAACGCATAATACATGACGTATAACGCATTATGCGTAACGCATAACGCATAACGCAAATCCATAAGGCATAAGGCATAACGCATAACGCATAACGCATAACGCATGTCGGATCACTCATAACGCATAACGCATAACGCATAAAGCATAAAGCATAACGTATAACGCATAACGCATATCGCATAACGCATAACGCATAACCCATAACGCATAACGCATAACGCATAACGCATAACGCATAACGCATAACGCACAAAGCATAACGCATGACCCATAGCGCATAACGCATTACGCGTAACGCATAACGCATAACGCATAACGCATAACGCATAACCCAAATCGCATAACGCATAACGGATCACGCATTACTCATTACGCATAACCTATAACGCATAACTCATAACGCATAACGCATAACGCATAACGCATAACGCATAACGCATAACGCACAAAGCATAACGCATGACCCATAGCGCATAACGCATTACGCGTAACGCATAACGCATAACGGATCACGCATTACTCATAACGCATAACGCATAACGCATAACCCATAACGCATAACGCATAAAGCAAAACCCATAACGCATAACGCATAACGCATAACGCATAACGCATAACGCATAACGCATAACGCATAACGCATAACGGATCACGCATTACTCATAACGCATAACGCATAACACATAACGCATAAAACATAACGCATAACGCATATCGCATAACGCATAACGCATAACGCATAACGCATAACGCATAACGCATAACGCATAACGCATAACGCATAACGCATAACGCATAACGCATAACACATAACGCATAACGCATAACGCATAACGCATAACGCATAACGCATAAAGCATAACGCATAACGCATAACGCATAACGCATAACGCATAACGCATAACGCATAACGCATAACGCATAACGGATCACGCATTACTCATAACGCATAACGCATAACACATAACGCATAAAACATAACGCATAACGCATATCGCATAACGCATAACGCATAACGCATAACGCATAACGCATAACGCATAACGCATAACGCATAACGCATAACGCATAACACATAACGGATCACGCATAACGCATAACGCATAACGTATAGAGCATAACGCATAACGCATAACGCATAACGCATAACGCATACCGTATAACGCATAACGCAAAATGCATAACGCATAACGCATAACGCATAACGCATAACGCATAACGCATAACGCATAACGCATAACGCATAACGCATAACGCATAACGCACAACGCATATCGCATAACGCATAACGCATAACGCATAACGCATAACGCATAACGCATAACGCATAACGCCTAACGGATCAGGCATAACGCATAACGCATAATGCATAACACATAACGCATAACGCATTACGCACAACGCATATCGCATAACGTATAAGGCATAACGCATAATACATGACGTATAACGCATTATGCATAACGCATAACGCATAACGCAAACCCATAAGGCATAAGGCATTACGCATAACGCATAACGCATGTCGGATCACTCATAACGCATAACGCATAACGCATAAAGCATAAAGCATAACGTATAACGCATAACGCATATCGCATAACGCATAACGCATAACCCATAACGCATAACGCATAACGCATAACGCATAACGCATAACGCATAACGCATAACGCATAACGCATAACGCATAACGCATAACGCATAACGCATAACGCATAACGCATAACGCATAACGCACAACGTATAACGCATAACGCATATCGCATAACGCATAACGCATAACGCATAACGCATAACGCATAACGCATAACGCATAACGCATAACGCATATCGCATAACGCATAACGTAAAATGCATAACCCATAACGCATAACGCATAACGCATAACGCATAACGCATAAAGCATAATGCATAACGCATAACGCATAACGCATAACGCATAACGCATAACGCATAACGCATAACGCATAACGCATAACGCATACCGCATAACGCATAACGCATAACGCATAACGCATAACGCATAACGCATAACGCATAACGCATAACGCATAACGCATAACGCAAATCGCATAACGCATAAAGCATAAAGCATAACGTATAACGCATAACGCATATCGCATAACGCATAACGCATAACCCATAACGCATAACGCATAACGCATAACGCATAACGCATAACGCATAACGCATAACGCATAACGCATAACGCATAACGCATAACGCATAACGCATAACGCATAACGCATAACGCATAACGCACAACGTATAACGCATAACGCATATCGCATAACGCATAACGCATAACGCATAACGCATAACGCATAACGCATAACGCATAACGCATAACGCATATCGCATAACGCATAACGCAAAATGCATAACCCATAACGCATAACGCATAACGCATAACGCATAACGCATAAAGCATAATGCATAACGCATAACGCATAACGCATAACGCATAACGCATGGCGCATAACGCATAACGCATATCGCATAACGCATAACGCAAAATGCATAACCCATAACGCATAACGCATAACGCATAACGCATAACGCATAAAGCATAATGCATAACGCATAACGCATAACGCATAACGCATAACGCATAACGCATAACGCATAACGCATAACGCATAACGCATAACGCATAACGCATAACGCATAACGAATAACGCATAACCCATAACGCATAACGCATAACGCATAACCCAAATCGCATAACGCATAACGCATAACGCATAACCCATAACGTATAACGCATAACTCATAACGCATAACGCATAACGTAAAACGTACAACGCAAAGCGGATAACGCACAACGCATAACACATAACGCATAACGCATAACGCATAACGCATAAAGCATAACGCATAACGGATCTCGCATTACTCATAACGCATAACGCAAAACGCATAACGCCTAACGCATAACGCATGACGGATCACGCATTACTCATAACGCATAACGGATGACGCATTCCGCATAACGCATAACGCATAACGCATAACGCATAAAGTATCACGCATTACTCATAACGCATAACGCATAACGCATAACGCATAACGCATAACGCATAACACATAACGCATAACGGATCACGCATTTCTCATAACGCATAACGCATAACGCATTACGGATCTCGCATTTCTCATAACGCATAACGCATAACGCATAACGCATAACGCATAACGCATAACGCATAACCCATAACGCATAACGCATAAAGCAAAACGCATAACGCATAACGCATGACTCATAACGCACAACCCATAACGCATAACGCATAACGCTAATCGCATAACGCACAACGCATAACGCATAACGCATAACCCATAACGCATAACGCATAACGCATAACCCAAATCGCATAACGCATAACGCATAACGCATAACCCATAACGTATAACGCATAACTCATAACGCATAACGCATAACGTAAAACGTACAACGCAAAGCGGATAACGCACAACGCATAACACATAACGCATAACGCATAACGCATAACGCATAAAGCATAACGCATAACGGATCTCGCATTACTCATAACGCATAACGCAAAACGCATAACGCCTAACGCATAACGCATGACGGATCACGCATTACTCATAACGCATAACGGATGACGCATTCCGCATAACGCATAACCCATAACGCATAACGCATAACGCATAACGCATAACGCATAACGCATAACGCATAACGCATAACGCATAACGCATAACGCATAACGCATAACGCATAACGCATAACGCATAACGCATAACGCATAACGCATAACGCATAACGCACAACGTATAACGCATAACGCATATCGCATAACGCATAACGCATAACGCATAACGCATAACGCATAACGCATAACGCATAACGCATAACGCATATCGCATAACGCATAACGTAAAATGCATAACCCATAACGCATAACGCATAACGCATAACGCATAACGCATAAAGCATAATGCATAACGCATAACGCATAACGCATAACGCATAACGCATAACGCATAACGCATAACGCATAACGCATACCGCATAACGCATAACGCATAACGCATAACGCATAACGCATAACGCATAACGCATAACGCATAACGCATAACGCAAATCGCATAACGCATAAAGCATAAAGCATAACGTATAACGCATAACGCATATCGCATAACGCATAACGCATAACCCATAACGCATAACGCATAACGCATAACGCATAACGCATAACGCATAACGCATAACGCATAACGCATAACGCATAACGCATAACGCATAACGCATAACGCATAACGCATAACGCATAACGCACAACGTATAACGCATAACGCATATCGCATAACGCATAACGCATAACGCATAACGCATAACGCATAACGCATAACGCATAACGCATAACGCATATCGCATAACGCATAACGCAAAATGCATAACCCATAACGCATAACGCATAACGCATAACGCATAACGCATAAAGCATAATGCATAACGCATAACGCATAACGCATAACGCATAACGCATGGCGCATAACGCATAACGCATATCGCATAACGCATAACGCAAAATGCATAACCCATAACGCATAACGCATAACGCATAACGCATAACGCATAAAGCATAATGCATAACGCATAACGCATAACGCATAACGCATAACGCATAACGCATAACGCATAACGCATAACGCATAACGCATAACGCATAACGCATAACGCATAACGCATAACGCATAACGCATAACGCATAACGCATAACGCAAATCGCATAACACATAACGCATAACGCATAACACATAACGCATAACGCATAACGCCTAACGGATCAGGCATAACGCATAACGCATAATGTATAATACATAACGCATAACGCATTACGCACAACGCATATCGCATAACGTATAAGGCATAACGCATAATACATGACGTATAACGCATTATGCGTAACGCATAACGCATAACGCAAACCCATAAGGCATAAGGCATAACGCATAACGCATAACGCATAACGCATGTCGGATCACTCATAACGCATAACGCATAACGCATAAAGCATAAAGCATAACGTATAACGCATAACGCATATCGCATAACGCATAACGCATAACCCATAACGCATAACGCATAACGCATAACGCATAACGCATAACGCATAACGCACAAAGCATAACGCATGACCCATAGCGCATAACGCATTACGCGTAACGCATAACGCATAACGCATAACGCATAACGCATAACCCAAATCGCATAACGCATAACGGATCACGCATTACTCATTACGCATAACCTATAACGCATAACTCATAACGCATAACGCATAACGCATAACGCATAACGCATAACGCACAAAGCATAACGCATGACCCATAGCGCATAACGCATTACGCGTAACGCATAACGCATAACGGATCACGCATTACTCATAACGCATAACGCATAACGCATAACCCATAACGCATAACGCATAAAGCAAAACCCATAACGCATAACGCATAACGCATAACGCATAACGCATAACGCATAACGCATAACGCATAACGCATAACGCATAACGGATCACGCATTACTCATAACGCATAACGCATAACACATAACGCATAAAACATAACGCATAACGCATATCGCATAACGCATAACGCATAACGCATAACGCATAACGCATAACGCATAACGCATAACGCATAACGCATAACGCATAACGCATAACGCATAACACATAACGCATAACGCATAACGCATAACGCATAACGCATAACGCATAAAGCATAACGCATAACGCATAACGCATAACGGATCACGCATTACTTATAACGCATAACGCATAACAGATCATGCATTTCTCATAACGCATAACGCATAACGGATCACGCATTACTCATAACGCATAACGCATAACGCATAACGGATCACGCATTACTCATAACGCATAAAGCATAATGCATAACGCATAACGCATAACGCATAACGCATAACGCATAACGCATAACGCATAACGCATAACGCATAACGCATAACGCATAACGCATAACGCATAACGCATAACGCATAACGCATAACGCAAATCGCATAACGCATAACGCATAACGCATAAAGCATAACGCATTACGCATAACGCATAACGCATAACGCATAACGCATAATGCATAACGCATAACGCATAACGAATCACGCATTACTCATAACACATAACGCATACCGGATCACGCATTACTCATAACGCATAACGCATAACGCAAATCGCATATCGCATAACGCATAACTCATAACGCATAACGCATAACGCATAACGCATAACGCATAACGCATAACGCATAACGCATAACGCATAACGCATAACGCATAACGCACAACCCATAACGCATAACGCATAACGCATAACGCATAACGCATAACGAATAACGCATAACCCATAACGCATAACGCATAACGCATAACCCAAATCGCATAACGCATAACGCATAACGCATAACCCATAACGTATAACGCATAACTCATAACGCATAACGCATAACGTAAAACGTACAACGCAAAGCGGATAACGCACAACGCATAACACATAACGCATAACGCATAACGCATAACGCATAAAGCATAACGCATAACGGATCTCGCATTACTCATAACGCATAACGCAAAACGCATAACGCCTAAAGCATAACGCATGACGGATCACGCATTACTCATAACGCATAACGGATGACGCATTCCGCATAACGCATAACGCATAACGCATAACGCATAAAGTATCACGCATTACTCATAACGCATAACGCATAACGCATAACGCATAACGCATAACGCATAACACATAACGCATAACGGATCACGCATTTCTCATAACGCATAACGCATAACGCATTACGGATCTCGCATTTCTCATAACGCATAACGCATAACGCATAACGCATAACGCATAACGCATAACGCATAACCCATAACGCATAACGCATAAAGCAAAACGCATAACGCATAACGCATGACTCATAACGCACAACCCATAACGCATAACGCATAACGCTAATCGCATAACGCACAACGCATAACGCATAACGCATAACGCATAACGCAAAACGAGTAACGCATAACGCATAACGCATTACACATAACGGATCACGCATTACTCATAACACATAACGCATAACGCATAACGCATAACGCATAACGCATAACGCATAACGCATAACGCATAACGCATAACGCATACCGCATAACGCATAACGCATAACGCATAACGCATAACGCATAGCGCATAACGCATAACGCATAACGCATAACGCATAACGCATAACGCATAACGCATAACGCATAACGCATAACGCATAACGCATAACGCAAAACGAGTAACGCATAACGCATAACGCATTACACATAACGGATCACGCATTACTCATAACACATAACGCATAACGCATAACCCATAACGCATAACGCATAAAGCAAAACGCATAACGCATAACGCATAACGCATAACGCATAACGCATAACGCATAACGGATCACGCATTACTCATAACGCATAACGCATAACGCATAACGCATAAAACATAACGCATAACGCATATCGCATAACGCATAACGCATAACGCATAACGCATAACGAATAACGCATAACCCATAACGCATAACGCATAACGCATAACCCAAATCGCATAACGCATAACGCATAACGCATAACCCATAACGCATAACGCATAACTCATAACGCATAACGCATAACGTAAAACGTACAACGCATAGCGGATAACGCACAACGCATAACACATAACGCATAACGCATAACGCATAACGCATAAAGCATAACGCATAACGGATCTCGCATTATTCATAACGCATAACGCAAAACGCATAACGCCTAACGCATAACGCATGACAGATCACGCATTACTCATAACGCATAACGGATGACGCATTCCGCATAACGCATAACGCATAACGCATAACGCATAAAGGATCACGCATTACTCATAACGCATAACGCATAACGCATAACGCATAACGCATAACGCATAACGCATAACACATAACGCATAACGGATCACGCATTTCTCATAACGCATAACGCATAACGCATAACGCATAACTCATAACGCATAACGCATAACGCATAACGCATAACGCTTAACGCATAACGCAAATCGCATAACGCATAACGCATAACGCATAACGCATAACGCATAACGCATAACGCATAACCCATAACGCATAACGCATAACGCATGACGCATAACCCAAATCGCATAACGCATAACGCATAACGCATAACGCATAACCCATAACGTATAACGCATAACTCATAACGCATAACGCATAACGCATAACGTAAAACGCATAACGCATAGCGGATAACGCACAACGCATAACACATAACTCATAACGCATAACGCATAACGCATAACGCATAACGCATAACGCATAACGCATAACGCATAACGCATAACGCATAACGCATAACGCATAACGCATAACGCATAACGCATAACGCATAACGCATAACGCATAACGCATAACGCATAACGCATAAGGCATAACGCATAAAGCATAACGCATAACGCATAACGCATAACGCATAACGCATAACGCATAACGCATAACGCATAACGCATAACGCATAACGCATAACGCATAACGCATAACGCATAACGCATAACGCATAACGCATAACGCATAACGCATAACGCGTAACGCATAACACATAACATATAACGCATAACGCATAACGAAAACGCATAACGCATAGCGGATAACGCACAACGCATAACACATAACGCATAACGCATAACGCATGACGCATAACGCATAACGCATAACGCATAACGCATAAAGCATAACGCATAACGCATAACGCATTACGGATCTCGCATTTCTCATAACGCATAACGCATAACACATAACGCATAACGCATAACGCATAACGCATAACGCATAACGCATAACGCATAACGCATAACGCATAACGCATAACGCATAACGCATAACGCATAACGCATAACGCATAACGCATAACGCATAACGCATAACGCATAAAGCATAACGCATAACGCATAACGCATAACGCATAACACATAACATATAACGCATAACGCATAACGAAAACGCATAACGCATAGCGGATAACGCACAACGCATAACACATAACGCATAACGCATAACGCATAACGCATAACGCATAACGCATAAAGCATAACGCATAACGCATAACGCATTACGGATCTCGCATTTCTCATAACGCATAACGCATAACGCATAACGCATAACGCATAACCCATAACGCATAACGCATAAAGCATAACGCATAGCGGATAACGCACAACGCATAACACATAACGCATAACGCATAACGCATAACGCATAACGCATAACGCATAACGCATAAAGCATAACGCATAACGCATAACGCATAACGCATAACGCATAACGCATAACGCATAACGCATAACGCATAACGCATAACGCATAACGCATTACGCATAACGCATAACGCATAACGCATAACGCATAGCGCATAACGCATAACGCATAACGCATAACGCATAACGCATAACGCATAACGCATAACGCATAACGCATAACGCATAACGCAAAACGAGTAACGCATAACGCATAACGCATAAAGCATAACGCATAACGCATAACGCATAACGCATAACCCATAACGCATAACGCATAACGCATAACGCATAACGCATAACGCATAACGCATAACGCATAACGCATAACGCATAACGCATAACGCATAACGTATAGCGCATAACGCATAACGCATAACGCATAACGCATAACGCATAACGCATAACGCATAACGCATAACGCATAACGCAAAACGAGTAACGCATAACGCATAACGCATTACACATAACGGATCACGCATTACTCATAACACATAACGCATAACGCATAACCCATAACGCATAACGCATAAAGCAAAACGCATAACGCATAACGCATAACGCATAACGCATAACGCATAACGCATAACGGATCACGCATTACTCATAACGCATAACGCATAACACATAACGCATAAAACATAACGCATAACGCATATCGCATAACGCATAACGCATAACGCATAACGCATAACGGATAACGCATAACGCATAACGCATAACGCATAACGCATAACGCATAACACATAACGCATAACGCATAACGCATAACGCATAACGCATAACGCATAAAGCATAACGCATAACGCATAACCCATAACGCATAACGCATAAAGCAAAACGCATAACGCATAACGCATGACTCATAACGCACAACCCATAACGCATAACGCATAACGCTAATCGCATAACGCATAACGCATAACGCATAACGCATAACGCATAACACATAACGCATAACGCATAACGCAAAACGCGTAACGCATAACGCATAACGCATTACACATAACGGAACACGCATAACGCATAACGCATAACGCATAACGCATAACGCATAACGCATAACGCATAACACATAACGCATAACGCATAACGCATAACGCATAACGCATAACGCATAAAGCATAACGCATAACGCATAACGCATAACGGATCACGCATTACTTATAACGCATAACGCATAACAGATCATGCATTTCTCATAACGCATAACGCATAACGGATCACGCATTACTCATAACGCATAACGCATAACGGATCACGCATTACTCATAACGCATAACGCATAACGCATGACTCATAACGCACAACCCATAACGCATAACGCATAACGCTAATCGCATAACACATAACGCATAACGCATAACGCATAACACATAACGCATAACGCATAACGCATAACGCATAACGCATAACGCATAACGCATAACGCATAACGCATAACGCATAACGCATAACGCATAACGCAAATCGCATAACGCATAACGCATAACGCATATAGCATAACGCATTACGCATAACGCATAACGCATAACGCATAACGCATAATGCATAACGCATAACGCATAACGCATAACGCATAACGGATCACGCATTACTCATAACGCATAACGCATAACACATAACGCATAAAACATAACGCATAACGCATATCGCATAACGCATAACGCATAACGCATAACGCATAACGGATAACGGATAACACATAACGCATAACGCATAACGCATAACGCATAACGCATAACGCATAACGCATAACGCATAGCGCATAACGCATAACGCATAACGCATAACGCATAACGCATAACGCATAACGCATAACGCATAACGCATAACGCATAACGCAAAACGCGTAACACATAACGCATAAAACATAACGCATAACCCATAACGCATAACGCATAAAGCATAACGCATAGCGGATAACGCACAACGCATAACACATAACGCATAACGCATAACGCATAACGCATAACGCATAACGCATAACGCATAAAGCATAACGCATAACGCATAACGCATAACGCATAACGCATAACGCATAACGCATAACGCATAACGCATAACGCATAACGCATAACGCATAACGCATAACGCATAACGCATAACGCATAACGCATAACGCATAGCGCATAACGCATAACGCATAACGCATAACGCATAACGCATAACGCATAACGCATAACGCATAACGCATAACGCAAAACGAGTAACGCATAACGCATAACGCATAAAGCATAACGCATAACGCATAACGCATAACGCATAACCCATAACGCATAACGCATAACGCATAACGCATAACGCATAACGCATAACGCATAACGCATAACGCATAACGCATAACGCATAACGCATAACGCATAGCGCATAACGCATAACGCATAACGCATAACGCATAACGCATAACGCATAACGCATAACGCATAACGCATAACGCATAACGCAAAACGAGTAACGCATAACGCATAACGCATTACACATAACGGATCACGCATTACTCATAACACATAACGCATAACGCATAACCCATAACGCATAACGCATAAAGCAAAACGCATAACGCATAACGCATAACGCATAACGCATAACGCATAACGGATCACGCATTACTCATAACGCATAACGCATAACACATAACACATAAAACATAACGCATAACGCATATCGCATAACGCATAACGCATAACGCATAACGCATAACGCATAACGCATAACGCATAACGCATAACGCATAACGCATAACGCATAACGCATAACGCATAACGCATAACGCATAACGCATAACGCATAACGCATAAAGCATAACGCATAACGCATAACCCATAACGCATAACGCATAAAGCAAAACGCATAACGCATAACGCATGACTCATAACGCACAACCCATAACGCATAACGCATAACGCTAATCGCATAACGCATAACGCATAACGCATAACGCATAACGCATAACACATAACGCATAACGCATAACGCAAAACGCGTAACGCATAACGCATAACGCATAACACATAACGGAACACGCATAACGCATAACGCATAACGCATAACGCATAACGCATAACGCATAACGCATAACGCATAACGCATAACGCATAACGCATAACGCATAACGCATAACGCATAACGCATAACGCATAACGCATAACGCATAACGCATAACGCATAACGCATAACGCATAACGCAAAACGCGTAACACATAACGCATAAAACATAACGCATAACCCATAACGCATAACGCATAAAGCATAACGCATAGCGGATAACGCACAACGCATAACACATAACGCATAACGCATAACACATAACATATAACGCATAACGCATAACGAAAACGCATAACGCATAGCGGATAACGCACAACGCATAACACATAACGCATAACGCATAACGCATAACGCATAACGCATAACGCATAACGCATAAAGCATAACGCATAACGCATAACGCATTACGGATCTCGCATTTCTCATAACGCATAACGCATAACGCATAACGCATAACGCATAACGCATAACGCATAACGCATAAAGCATAACGCATAGCGGATAACGCACAACGCATAACGCATAACGCATAACGCATAACGCATAACGCATAACGCATAACGCATAACGCATAACGCATAACGCATAACGCATAACGCATAACGCATAACGCATAACGCATAACGCATAACGCATAACGCATAACGCATAACGCATTACGCATAACGCATAACGCATAACGCATAACGCATAACGCATATAGCATAACGCATTACGCATAACGCATAACGCATAACGCATAACGCATAACGCATAACGCATAACGCATAACGCATAACGCATAACGGATCACGCATTACTCATAACGCATAACGCATAACACATAACGCATAAAACATAACGCATAACGCATATCGCATAACGCATAACGCATAACGCATAACGCATAACGGATAACGGATAACACATAACGCATAACGCATAACGCATAACGCATAACGCATAACGCATAACGCATAACGCATAACGCATAGCGCATAACGCATAACGCATAACGCATAACGCATAACGCATAACGCATAACGCATAACGCATAACGCAAAACGCGTAACACATAACGCATAACGCATAACGCATAACGCATAACGCATAACGCATAACGCATAACGCATAACGCATAACGCATAACGCATAACGCAAATCGCATAACGCATAACGCATAACGCATATAGCATAACGCATTACGCATAACGCATAACGCATAACGCATAACGCATAATGCATAACGCATAACGCATAACGGATCACGCATTACTCATAACACATAAAGCATACCGGATCACGCATTACTCATAACGCATAACGCATAACGCAACTCGCATATCGCATAACGCATAACTCATAACGCATAACGCATAACGCATAACGCATAACGCATAACGCATAACGCATAACGCATAACGCACAACCCATAACGCATAACGCATAACGCATAACGCATAACGCATAACGAATAACGCATAACCCATAACGCATAACGCATAACGCATAACCCAAATCGCATAACGCATAACGCATAACGCATAACCCATAACGTATAACGCATAACTCATAACGCATAACGCATAACGTAAAACGTACAACGCATAGCGGATAACGCACAACGCATAACACATAACGCATAACGCATAACGCATAACGCATAAAGCATAACGCATAACGGATCTCGCATTACTCATAACGCATAACGCAAAACGCATAACGCCTAACGCATAACGCATGACGGATCACGCATTACTCATAACGCATAACGGATGACGCATTCCGCATAACGCATAACGCATAACGCATAACGCATAAAGGATCACGCATTACTCATAACGCATAACGCATAACGCATAACGCATAACGCATAACACATAACGCATAACGGATCACGCATTTCTCATAACGCATAACGCATAACGCATAACGCATAACTCATAACGCATAACGCATAACGCATAACGCATTACGCATAACGCATAACGCATAAAGCATAACGCATAACGCATAACGCATAACGCATAACGCATAACGCATAACGCATAACGCATAACGCATAACGCATAACGCATAGCGCATAACGCATAACGCATAACGCATAACGCATAACGCATAACGCATAACGCATAACGCATAACGCTTAACGCATAACGCAAAACGAATAACGCATAACGCATAACGCATAAAGCATAACGCATAACGCATAACGCATAACGCATAACCCATAACGCATAACGCATAACGCATAACGCATAACGCATAACGCATAACGCATAACGCATAACGCATAACGCATAACGCATAACGCATAACGCATAACGCATAACGCATAGCGCATAACGCATAACGCATAACGCATAACGCATAACGCATAACGCATAACGCATAACGCATAACGCATAACGCATAACGCAAAACGAGTAACGCATAACGCATAACGCATTACACATAACGGATCACGCATTACTCATAACACATAACGCATAACGCATAACCCATAACGCATAACGCATAAAGCAAAACGCATAACGCATAACGCATAACGCATAACGCATAACGGATCACGCATTACTCATAACGCATAACGCATAACACATAACGCATAATACATAACGCATAACGCATATCGCATAACGCATAACGCATAACGCATAACGCATAACGGATAACGCATAACGCATAACGCATAACGCATAACGCATAACGCATAACACATAACGCATAACGCATAACGCATAACGCATAACGCATAACGCATAAAGCATAACGCATAACGCATAACCCATAACGCATAACGCATAAAGCAAAACGCATAACGCATAACGCATGACTCATAACGCACAACCCATAACGCATAACGCATAACGCATAACGCATAACGCATAACGCAAATCGCATAACGCATAACGCATAACGCATATAGCATAACGCATTACGCATAACGCATAACGCATAACGCATAACGCATAACGCATAACGCATAACGCATAACGCATAACGCATAACGGATCACGCATTACTCATAACGCATAACGCATAACACATAACGCATAAAACATAACGCATAACGCATAACGCATAACACATAACGCATAACGCATATAGCATAACGCATTACGCATAACGCATAACGCATAACGCATAACGCATAACGCATAATGCATAACGCATAACGCATAACGGATCACGCATTACTCATAACACATAAAGCATACCGGATCACGCATTACTCATAACGCATAACGCATAACGCAACTCGCATATCGCATAACGCATAACTCATAACGCATAACGCATAACGCATAACGCATAACGCATAACGCATAACGCATAACGCATAACGCACAACCCATAACGCATAACGCATAACGCATAACGCATAACGCATAACGAATAACGCATAACCCATAACGCATAACGCATAACGCATAACCCAAATCGCATAACGCATAACGCATAACGCATAACCCATAACGTATAACGCATAACTCATAACGCATAACGCATAACACATAACGCATAACGGATCACGCATTTCTCATAACGCATAACGCATAACGCATAACGCATAACTCATAACGCATAACGCATAACGCATAACGCATTACGGATCTCGCATTTCTCATAACGCATAACGCATAACGCATAACGCATAACGCATAACGCATAACGGATAACGCATAACCCATAACGCATAACGCATAAAGCAAAACGCATAACGCATAACGCATGACTCATAACGCACAACCCATAACGCATAACGCATAACGCTAATCGCATAACGCATAACGCATAACGCATAACGCATAACACATAACGCATAACGCATAACGCATAACGCATAACGCATAACGCATAACGCATAACGCATAACGCATAACGCATAACGCATAACGCATAACGCATAACGCATAACGCATAACGCATAACGCATAACGCATAACGCATAACGCATAACGCATAACGCATAACGCATAACGCATAACGCATAACGCATAGCGCATAACGCATAACGCATAACGCATAACGCATAACGCATAACGCATAACGCATAACGCATAACGCATAACGCATAACGCAAAACGCGTAACGCATAACGCATAACGCATTACACATAACGGATCACGCATTACTCATAACACATAACGCATAACGCATAACCCATAACGCATAACGCATAAAGCAAAACGCAAAACGCATAACGCATAACGCATAACGCATAACGCATAACGCATAACGGATCACGCATTACTCATAACGCATAACGCATAACACATAACGCATAAAACATAACGCATAACGCATAACGCATAACGCATAACGCATAACACATAACGCATAACGCATAACGCATAACGCATAACGCATAAAGCAAAACGCATAACGCATAACGCATAACGCATAACGGATCACGCATTACTCATAACGCATAACGCATAACAGATCATGCATTTCTCATAACGCATAACGCATAACGGATCACGCATTACTCATAACGCATAACGCATAACGCATAACGGATCACGCATTACTCATAACGCATAACGCATAACGCATAACGCATAACGCATAACGCATAACGCATAACGCATAACGCATAACCCATAACGCATAACGCATAACGCATAACGCATAACGCATAACGCATAACGCATAACGCATAACGCATAACGCATAACGCATAACGCAAATCGCATAACGCATAACGCATAACGCATAACGCATAACGCATAACGCATAACGCATAACGCATAACGCATAACGCATAACGCATAACGCATAACGCATAACGCATAACGCATAACGTGTAACGCATAACACATAACATATAACGCATGACGCATAACGAAAACGCATAACGCATAGCGGATCACGCATTACTCATAACGCATAACGCATGACTCATAACGCACAACCCATAACGCATAACGCATAACGCATAACGCATAACGCATAACGAATAACGCATAACCCATAACGCATAACGCATAACGCATAACGCATAACCCAAATCGCATATCGCATAACGCATAACGCATAACCCATAACGTATAACGCATAACTCATAACGCATAACGCATAACGTAAAACGTATAACGCATAGCGGATAACGCACAACGCATAACACATAACGCATAACGCATAACGCATAACGCATAACGCATAAAGCATAACGCATAACGGATCTCGCATTACTCATAACGCATAACGCAAAACGCATAACGCCTAACGCATAACGCATGACGGATCACGCATTACTCATAACGCATAACGGATGACGCATTCCGCATAACGCATAACGCATAAAGGATCACGTATTACTCATAACGCATAACGCATGACGCATAACGCATAACGCATAACGCATAACACATAACGCATAACGGATTACGCATTTCTCATAACGCATAACGCATAACGCATAACGCTTAACGCATAACGCATAACGCATAACGCATAACGCATAACGCATAACGCATAACGCATAACGCACAACGCATAACACATAACGCATAACGCATAACGCATAACGCATAACCCATAACGTATAACGCATAACGCATAACGCATAACGCATAACGCATAACGGATCACGCATTACTCATAACGCATAACGCATAACGCATAACGGATCACGCATTACTCATAACGCATAACGCATAACGCATAACGCATAACGCATAACGCATAACGCATAACGCATAACGCATAACGCATAACCCATAACGCATAACGCATAACGCATAACGCATAACGCATAACGCATAACGCATAACGCATAACGCATAACGCATAACGCAAATCGCATAACGCATAACGCATAACGCATAACGCATAACGCATAACGCATAACGCATAACGCATAACGCATAACGCATAACGCATAACGCATAACGCATAACGCATAACGCATAACGCATAACGTGTAACGCATAACACATAACATATAACGCATAACGCATAACGAAAACGCATAACGCATAGCGGATCACGCATTACTCATAACGCATAACGCATGACTCATAACGCACAACCCATAACGCATAACGCATAACGCATAACGCATAACGCATAACGCATAACGCATAACGCATAACGCATAGCGCATAACGCATAACGCATAACGCATAACGCATAACGCATAACACATAACGCATAACGCATAACGCATAACGCATAAAGCATAACGCATAACGGATCTCGCATTACTCATAACGCATAACGCAAAACGCATAACGCCTAACGCATAACGCATGACGGATCACGCATTACTCATAACGCATAACGGATGACGCATTCCGCATAACGCATAACGCATAACGCATAACGCATAAAGGATCACGCATTACTCATAACGCATAACGCATAACGCATAACGCATAACGCATAACACATAACGCATAACGGATCACGCATTTCTCATAACGCATAACGCATAACGCATAACGCATAACTCATAACGCATAACGCATAACGCATAACGCATTACGCATAACGCATAACGCATAAAGCATAACGCATAACGCATAACGCATAACGCATAACGCATAACGCATAACGCATAACGCATAACGCATAACGCATAACGCATAGCGCATAACGCATAACGCATAACGCATAACGCATAACGCATAACGCATAACGCATAACGCATAACGCTTAACGCATAACGCAAAACGAGTAACGCATAACGCATAACGCATAAAGCATAACGCATAACGCATAACGCATAACGCATAACCCATAACGCATAACGCATAACGCATAACGCATAACGCATAACGCATAACGCATAACGCATAACGCATAACGCATAACGCATAACGCATAACGCATAACGCATAACGCATAGCGCATAACGCATAACGCATAACGCATAACGCATAACGCATAACGCATAACGCATAACGCAAAACGAGTAACGCATAACGCATAACGCATTACACATAACGGATCACGCATTACTCATAACACATAACGCATAACGCATAACCCATAACGCATAACGCATAAAGCAAAACGCATAACGCATAACGCATAACGCATAACGCATAACGGATCACGCATTACTCATAACGCATAACGCATAACACATAACGCATAAAACATAACGCATAACGCATATCGCATAACGCATAACGCATAACGCATAACGCATAACGGATAACGCATAACGCATAACGCATAACGCATAACGCATAACGCATAACACATAACGCATAACGCATAACGCATAACGCATAACGCATAACGCATAAAGCATAACGCATAACGCATAACCCATAACGCATAACGCATAAAGCAAAACGCATAACGCATAACGCATGACTCATAACGCACAACCCATAACGCATAACGCATAACGCATAACGCATAACGCATAACGCAAATCGCATAACGCATAACGCATAACGCATATAGCATAACGCATTACGCATAACGCATAACGCATAACGCATAACGCATAACGCATAACGCATAACGCATAACGCATAACGCATAACGGATCACGCATTACTCATAACGCATAACGCATAACACATAACGCATAAAACATAACGCATAACGCATAACGCATAACACATAACGCATAACGCATATAGCATAACGCATTACGCATAACGCATAACGCATAACGCATAACGCATAACGCATAATGCATAACGCATAACGCATAACGGATCACGCATTACTCATAACACATAAAGCATACCGGATCACGCATTACTCATAACGCATAACGCATAACGCAACTCGCATATCGCATAACGCATAACTCATAACGCATAACGCATAACGCATAACGCATAACGCATAACGCATAACGCATAACGCATAACGCACAACCCATAACGCATAACGCATAACGCATAACGCATAACGCATAACGAATAACGCATAACCCATAACGCATAACGCATAACGCATAACCCAAATCGCATAACGCATAACGCATAACGCATAACCCATAACGTATAACGCATAACTCATAACGCATAACGCATAACACATAACGCATAACGGATCACGCATTTCTCATAACGCATAACGCATAACGCATAACGCATAACTCATAACGCATAACGCATAACGCATAACGCATTACGGATCTCGCATTTCTCATAACGCATAACGCATAACGCATAACGCATAACGCATAACGCATAACGGATAACGCATAACCCATAACGCATAACGCATAAAGCAAAACGCATAACGCATAACGCATGACTCATAACGCACAACCCATAACGCATAACGCATAACGCAAATCGCATAACGCATAACGCATAACGCATAACGCATAACACATAACGCATAACGCATAACGCATAACGCATAACGCATAACGCATAACGCATAACGCATAACGCATAACGCATAACGCATAACGCATAACGCATAACGCATAACGCATAACGCATAACGCATAACGCATAACGCATAACGCATAACGCATAACGCATAACGCATAACGCATAGCGCATAACGCATAACGCATAACGCATAACGCATAACGCATAACGCATAACGCATAACGCATAACGCATAACGCATAACGCAAAACGCGTAACGCATAACGCATAACGCATTACACATAACGGATCACGCATTACTCATAACACATAACGCATAACGCATAACCCATAACGCATAACGCATAAAGCAAAACGCAAAACGCATAACGCATAACGCATAACGCATAACGCATAACGCATAACGCATAACGGATCACGCATTACTCATAACGCATAACGCATAACACATAACGCATAAAACATAACGCATAACGCATAACGCATAACGCATAACGCATAACACATAACGCATAACGCATAACGCATAACGCATAACGCATAACGCATAAAGCATAACGCATAACGCATAACGCATAACGGATCACGCATTACTCATAACGCATAACGCATAACAGATCATGCATTTCTCATAACGCATAACGCATAACGGATCACGCATTACTCATAACGCATAACGCATAACGCATAACGGATCACGCATTACTCATAACGCATAACGCATAACGCATAACGCATAACGCATAACGCATAACGCATAACGCATAACGCATAACCCATAACGCATAACGCATAACGCATAACGCATAACGCATAACGCATAACGCATAACGCATAACGCATAACGCATAACGCATAACGCAAATCGCATAACGCATAACGCATAACGCATAACGCATAACGCATAACGCATAACGCATAACGCATAACGCATAACGCATAACGCATAACGCATAACGCATAACGCATAACGTGTAACGCATAACACATAACATATAACGCATAACGCATAACGAAAACGCATAACGCATAGCGGATCACGCATTACTCATAACGCATAACGCATGACTCATAACGCACAACCCATAACGCATAACGCATAACGCATAACGCATAACGCATAACGAATAACGCATAACCCATAACGCATAACGCATAACGCATAACCCAAATCGCATATCGCATAACGCATAACGCATAACCCATAACGTATAACGCATAACTCATAACGCATAACGCATAACGTAAAACGTATAACGCATAGCGGATAACGCACAACGCATAACACATAACGCATAACGCATAACGCATAACGCATAACGCATAAAGCATAACGCATAACGGATCTCGCATTACTCATAACGCATAACGCAAAACGCATAACGCCTAACGCATAACGCATGACGGATCACGCATTACTCATAACGCATAACGGATGACGCATTCCGCATAACGCATAACGCATAAAGGATCACGTATTACTCATAACGCATAACGCATGACGCATAACGCATAACGGATCACGCATTACTCATAACGCATAACGCATAACGCATAACGCATAACGCATAACGCATAACGCATAACGCATAACGCATAACCCATAACGCATAACGCATAACGCATAACGCATAACGCATAACGCATAACGCATAACGCATAACGCATAACGCATAACGCATAACGCAAATCGCATAACGCATAACGCATAACGCATAACGCATAACGCATAACGCATAACGCATAACGCATAACGCATAACGCATAACGCATAACGCATAACGCATAACGCATAACGTGTAACGCATAACACATAACATATAACGCATAACGCATAACGAAAACGCATAACGCATAGCGGATCACGCATTACTCATAACGCATAACGCATGACTCATAACGCACAACCCATAACGCATAACGCATAACGCATAACGCATAACGCATAACGAATAACGCATAACCCATAACGCATAACGCATAACGCATAACGCATAACCCAAATCGCATATCGCATAACGCATAACGCATAACCCATAACGTATAACGCATAACTCATAACGCATAACGCATAACGTAAAACGTATAACGCATAGCGGATAACGCACAACGCATAACACATAACGCATAACGCATAACGCATAACGCATAACGCATAAAGCATAACGCATAACGGATCTCGCATTACTCATAACGCATAACGCAAAACGCATAACGCCTAACGCATAACGCATGACGGATCACGCATTACTCATAACGCATAACGGATGACGCATTCCGCATAACGCATAACGCATAAAGGATCACGTATTACTCATAACGCATAACGCATGACGCATAACGCATAACGCATAACGCATAACACATAACGCATAACGGATTACGCATTTCTCATAACGCATAACGCATAACGCATAACGCTTAACGCATAACGCATAACGCATAACGCATAACGCATAACGCATAACGTGTAACGCATAACACATAACATATAACGCATAACGCATAACGAAAACGCATAACGCATAGCGGATCACGCATTACTCATAACGCATAACGCATGACTCATAACGCACAACCCATAACGCATAACGCATAACGCATAACGCATAACGCATAACGAATAACGCATAACCCATAACGCATAACGCATAACGCATAACGCATAACCCAAATCGCATATCGCATAACGCATAACGCATAACCCATAACGTATAACGCATAACTCATAACGCATAACGCATAACGTAAAACGTATAACGCATAGCGGATAACGCACAACGCATAACACATAACGCATAACGCATAACGCATAACGCATAACGCATAAAGCATAACGCATAACGGATCTCGCATTACTCATAACGCATAACGCAAAACGCATAACGCCTAACGCATAACGCATGACGGATCACGCATTACTCATAACGCATAACGGATGACGCATTCCGCATAACGCATAACGCATAAAGGATCACGTATTACTCATAACGCATAACGCATGACGCATAACGCATAACGCATAACGCATAACGCATAACGCATAACGCATAACGCATAACGCATAACCCATAACGCATAACGCATAACGCATAACGCATAACGCATAACGCATAACGCATAACGCATAACGCATAACGCACAACGCATAACACATAACGCATAACGCATAACGCATAACGCATAACCCATAACGTATAACGCATAACGCATAACGCATAACGCATAACGCATAACGGATCACGCATTACTCATAACGCATAACGCATGACTCATAACGCACAACCCATAACGCATAACGCATAACGCATAACGCATAACGCATAACGAATAACGCATAACCCATAACGCATAACGCATAACGCATAACGCATAACCCAAATCGCATATCGCATAACGCATAACGCATAACCCATAACGTATAACGCATAACTCATAACGCATAACGCATAACGTAAAACGTATAACGCATAGCGGATAACGCACAACGCATAACACATAACGCATAACGCATAACGCATAACGCATAACGCATAAAGCATAACGCATAACGGATCTCGCATTACTCATAACGCATAACGCAAAACGCATAACGCCTAACGCATAACGCATGACGGATCACGCATTACTCATAACGCATAACGGATGACGCATTCCGCATAACGCATAACGCATAAAGGATCACGTATTACTCATAACGCATAACGCATGACGCATAACGCATAACGCATAACGCATAACACATAACGCATAACGGATTACGCATTTCTCATAACGCATAACGCATAACGCATAACGCTTAACGCATAACGCAAATCGCATAACGCATAACGCATAACGCATAACGCATAACGCATAACGCATAACGCATAACGCATAACCCATAACGCATAACGCATAACGCATGACGCATAACGCAAAACGTATAACGCATAACTCATAACGCATAACGCATAACGCATAACGTAAAACGCATAACGCATAGCGGATAACGCACAACGCATAACACATAACGCATAACGCATAACGCATAACGCATAACGCATAACGCATAACGCATAACGCATAACGCATAACGCATAACGCATAACGCATAACGCATAACGCATAACATATAACGCATAACGCATAACGAAAACGCATAACGCATAGCGGATAACGCACAACGCATAACACATAACGCATAACGCATAACGCATAACGCATAACGCATAACGCATAACGCATAACGCATAACGCATAACGCATAACGCATAAAGCATAACGCATAACGCATAACGCATAACGGATAACGCACAACGCATAACACATAACGCATAACGCATAACGCATAACGCATAACGCATAACGCATAACGCATAACGCATAACGCATAACGCATAACCCATAACGCATAACGCATAAAGCAAAACGCATAACGCATAACGCATGACTCATAACGCACAACCCATAACGCATAACGCATAACGTTAATCGCATAACGCATAACGCATAACGCATAACGCATAACGCATAACGCATAACCCATAACGCATAACGCAAAACGCGTAACGCATAACGCATAACGCATAACGCATAACGCATAACGCATAACGCATAACGCATAACGCATAACGCATAACGCATAACGCATAACGCATAACGCATAACGCATAACGCATAACGCATAACGCATAACGCATAACGCATAACGCATAACGCATAACGCATAACGCATAACCCATAACGCATAACGCAAAACGCGTAACGCATAACGCATAACGCATTACACATAACGGATCACGCATTACTCATAACGCATAACGCATAACGCATAACCCATAACGCATAACGCATAAAGCAAAACGCATAACGCATAACGCATAACGCATAACGCATAACCCATAACGTATAACGCATAACGCATAACGCATAACGCATAACGCATAACGCATAACGGATCACGCATTACTCATAACGCATAACGCATGACTCATAACGCACAACCCATAACGCATAACGCATAACGCATAACGCATAACGCATAACGAATAACGCTTAACCCATAACGCATAACGCATAACGCATAACGCATAACCCAAATCGCATATCGCATAACGCATAACGCATAACCCATAACGCATAACGCATAACTCATAACGCATAACGCATAACGTAAAACGTATAACGCATAGCGGATAACGCACAACGCATAACACATAACGCATAACGCATAACGCATAACGCATAACGCATAAAGCATAACGCATAACGGATCTCGCATTACTCATAACGCATAACGCAAAACGCATAACGCCTAACGCATAACGCATGACGGATCACGCATTACTCATAACGCATAACGGATGACGCATTCCGCATAACGCATAACGCATAAAGGATCACGTATTACTCATAACGCATAACGGATCACGCATTACTCATAACGCATAACGCATAACACATAACGCATAAAACATAACGCATAACGCATAACGCATAACGCATAACGCATAACGCATAACGCATAACGCATAACGCATAACGCATAACGCATAACGCATAAAGCATAACGCATAACGCATAACGCATAACGGATCACGCATTACTCATAACGCATAACGCATAACAGATCATGCATTTCTCATAACGCATAACGCATAACGGATCACGCATTACTCATAACGCATAACGCATAACGCATAACGGATCACGCATTACTCATAACGCATAACGCATAACGCATAACGCATAACGCATAACGCATAACGCATAACGCATAACGCATAACGCATAACCCATAACGCATAACGCATAACGCATAACGCATAACGCATAACGCATAACGCATAACGCATAACGCATAACGCATAACGCATAACGCATAACGCAAATCGCATAACGCATAACGCATAACGCATAACGCATAACGCATAACGCATAACGCATAACGCATAACGCATAACGCATAACGCATAACGCATAACGCATAACGCATAACGCATAACGTGTAACGCATAACACATAACATATAACGCATAACGCATAACGAAAACGCATAACGCATAGCGGATAACGCACAACGCATAACACATAACGCATAACGCATAACGCATAACGCATAACGCATAACGTATAACGCATAACGCATAACGCATAACGCATAACGCATAACGGATCACGCATTACTCATAACGCATAACGCATGACTCATAACGCACAACCCATAACGCATAACGCATAACGCATAACGCATAACGCATAACGAATAACGCATAACCCATAACGCATAACGCATAACGCATAACGCATAACCCAAATCGCATATCGCATAACGCATAACGCATAACCCATAACGTATAACGCATAACTCATAACGCATAACGCATAACGTAAAACGTATAACGCATAGCGGATAACGCACAACGCATAACACATAACGCATAACGCATAACGCATAACGCATAACGCATAAAGCATAACGCATAACGGATCTCGCATTACTCATAACGCATAACGCAAAACGCATAACGCCTAACGCATAACGCATGACGGATCACGCATTACTCATAACGCATAACGGATGACGCATTCCGCATAACGCATAACGCATAAAGGATCACGTATTACTCATAACGCATAACGCATGACGCATAACGCATAACGCATAACGCATAACACATAACGCATAACGGATTACGCATTTCTCATAACGCATAACGCATAACGCATAACGCTTAACGCATAACGCAAATCGCATAACGCATAACGCATAACGCATAACGCATAACGCATAACGCATAACCCATAACGCATAACGCATAACGCATGACGCATAACCCATAACGTATAACGCATAACTCATAACGCATAACGCATAACGCATAACGTAAAACGCATAACGCATAGCGGATAACGCACAACGCATAACACATAACGCATAACGCATAACGCATAACGCATAACGCATAACGCATAACGCATAACGCATAACGCATAACGCATAACGCATAACGCATAACGCATAACGCATAACGCATAACATATAACGCATAACGCATAACGAAAACGCATAACGCATAGCGGATAACGCACAACGCATAACACATAACGCATAACGCATAACGCATAACGCATAACGCATAACGCATAACGCATAACGCATAACGCATAACGCATAAAGCATAACGCATAACGCATAACGCATAACGGATAACGCACAACGCATAACACATAACGCATAACGCATAACGCATAACGCATAACGCATAACGCATAACGCATAACGCATAACGCATAACGCATAACGCATAACCCATAACGCATAACGCATAAAGCAAAACGCATAACGCATAACGCATGACTCATAACGCACAACCCATAACGCATAACGCATAACGCTAATCGCATAACGCATAACGCATAACGCATAACGCATAACGCATAACGCATAACCCATAACGCATAACGCAAAACGCGTAACGCATAACGCATAACGCATAACGCATAACGCATAACGCATAACGCATAACGCATAACGCATAACGCATAACGCATAACGCATAACGCATAACGCATAACGCATAGCGCATAACGCATAACGCATAACGCATAACGCATAACGCATAACGCATAACGCATAACGCATAACGCATAACCCATAACGCATAACGCAAAACGCGTAACGCATAACGCATAACGCATTACACATAACGGATCACGCATTACTCATAACGCATAACGCATAACGCATAACCCATAACGCATAACGCATAAAGCAAAACGCATAACGCATAACGCATAACGCATAACGCATAACGCATAACGCATAACGCATAATGCATAACGCATAACGCATAACGCATAAAGCATAACGCATAACGCATAACGCATAACGCATAACGCATAACGCATAACGCATAGCGCATAACGCATAACGCATAACGCATAACGAATAACGCATAACCCATAACGCATAACGCATAACGCATAACGCATAACCCAAATCGCATATCGCATAACGCATAACGCATAACCCATAACGTATAACGCATAACTCATAACGCATAACGCATAACGTAAAACGTATAACGCATAGCGGATAACGCACAACGCATAACACATAACGCATAACGCATAACGCATAACGCATAAAGCATAACGCATAACGGATCTCGCATTACTCATAACGCATAACGCAAAACGCATAACGCCTAACGCATAACGCATGACGGATCACGCATTACTCATAACGCATAACGGATGACGCATTCCGCATAACGCATAACGCATAACGCATAACGCATAAAGGATCACGTATTACTCATAACGCATAACGCATAACGCATAACGCATAACGCATAACGCATAACGCATAACGCATAACGCATAACGCATAACGCATAACGCAAAACGCGTAACGCATAACGCATAACGCATTACACATAACGGATCACGCATTACTCATAACGCATAACGCATAACGCATAACCCATAACGCATAACGCATAAAGCAAAACGCATAACGCATAACGCATAACGCATAACGCATAACCCATAACGTATAACGCATAACGCATAACGCATAACGCATAACGCATAACGGATCACGCATTACTCATAACGCATAACGCATGACTCATAACGCACAACCCATAACGCATAACGCATAACGCATAACGCATAACGCATAACGAATAACGCTTAACCCATAACGCATAACGCATAACGCATAACGCATAACCCAAATCGCATATCGCATAACGCATAACGCATAACCCATAACGTATAACGCATAACTCATAACGCATAACGCATAACGTAAAACGTATAACGCATAGCGGATAACGCACAACGCATAACGCATAACGCATAACGCATAACGCATAACGCATAACGCATAAAGCATAACGCATAACGGATCTCGCATTACTCATAACGCATAACGCAAAACGCATAACGCCTAACGCATAACGCATGACGGATCACGCATTACTCATAACGCATAACGGATGACGCATTCCGCATAACGCATAACGCATAAAGGATCACGTATTACTCATAACGCATAACGGATCACGCATTACTCATAACGCATAACGCATAACACATAACGCATAAAACATAACGCATAACGCATAACGCATAACGCATAACGCATAACACATAACGCATAACGCATAACGCATAACGCATAACGCATAACGCATAAAGCATAACGCATAACGCATAACGCATAACGGATTACGCATTTCTCATAACGCATAACGCATAACGCATAACGCTTAACGCATAACGCATAACGCATAACGCATAACGCATAACGCATAACGTGTAACGCATAACACATAACATATAACGCATAACGCATAACGAAAACGCATAACGCATAGCGGATCACGCATTACTCATAACGCATAACGCATGACTCATAACGCACAACCCATAACGCATAACGCATAACGCATAACGCATAACGCATAACGAATAACGCATAACCCATAACGCATAACGCATAACGCATAACGCATAACCCAAATCGCATATCGCATAACGCATAACGCATAACCCATAACGTATAACGCATAACTCATAACGCATAACGCATAACGTAAAACGTATAACGCATAGCGGATAACGCACAACGCATAACACATAACGCATAACGCATAACGCATAACGCATAACGCATAAAGCATAACGCATAACGGATCTCGCATTACTCATAACGCATAACGCAAAACGCATAACGCCTAACGCATAACGCATGACGGATCACGCATTACTCATAACGCATAACGGATGACGCATTCCGCATAACGCATAACGCATAAAGGATCACGTATTACTCATAACGCATAACGCATGACGCATAACGCATAACGCATAACGCATAACGCATAACGCATAACGCATAACGCATAACGCATAACCCATAACGCATAACGCATAACGCATAACGCATAACGCATAACGCATAACGCATAACGCATAACGCATAACGCACAACGCATAACACATAACGCATAACGCATAACGCATAACGCATAACCCATAACGTATAACGCATAACGCATAACGCATAACGCATAACGCATAACGGATCACGCATTACTCATAACGCATAACGCATGACTCATAACGCACAACCCATAACGCATAACGCATAACGCATAACGCATAACGCATAACGAATAACGCATAACCCATAACGCATAACGCATAACGCATAACGCATAACCCAAATCGCATATCGCATAACGCATAACGCATAACCCATAACGTATAACGCATAACTCATAACGCATAACGCATAACGTAAAACGTATAACGCATAGCGGATAACGCACAACGCATAACACATAACGCATAACGCATAACGCATAACGCATAACGCATAAAGCATAACGCATAACGGATCTCGCATTACTCATAACGCATAACGCAAAACGCATAACGCCTAACGCATAACGCATGACGGATCACGCATTACTCATAACGCATAACGGATGACGCATTCCGCATAACGCATAACGCATAAAGGATCACGTATTACTCATAACGCATAACGCATGACGCATAACGCATAACGCATAACGCATAACACATAACGCATAACGGATTACGCATTTCTCATAACGCATAACGCATAACGCATAACGCTTAACGCATAACGCAAATCGCATAACGCATAACGCATAACGCATAACGCATAACGCATAACGCATAACGCATAACGCATAACGCATAACCCATAACGCATAACGCATAACGCATGACGCATAACCCATAACGTATAACGCATAACTCATAACGCATAACGCATAACGCATAACGTAAAACGCATAACGCATAGCGGATAACGCACAACGCATAACACATAACGCATAACGCATAACGCATAACGCATAACGCATAACGCATAACGCATAACGCATAACGCATAACGCATAACGCATAACGCATAACGCATAACGCATAACATATAACGCATAACGCATAACGAAAACGCATAACGCATAGCGGATAACGCACAACGCATAACACATAACGCATAACGCATAACGCATAACGCATAACGCATAACGCATAACGCATAACGCATAACGCATAACGCATAACGCATAACGCATAACGCATAACGCATAACGCATAACGGATAACGCACAACGCATAACACATAACGCATAACGCATAACGCATAACGCATAACGCATAACGCATAACGCATAACGCATAACGCATAACGCATAACCCATAACGCATAACGCATAAAGCAAAACGCATAACGCATAACGCATGACTCATAACGCACAACCCATAACGCATAACGCATAACGTTAATCGCATAACGCATAACGCATAACGCATAACGCATAACGCATAACGCATAACCCATAACGCATAACGCAAAACGCATAACGCATAACGCATAACGCATAACGCATAACGCATAACGCATAACGCATAACGCATAACGCATAACGCATAACGCATAACGCATAACGCATAACGCATAGCGCATAACGCATAACGCATAACGCATAACGCATAACGCATAACGCATAACGCATAACGCATAACGCATAACCCATAACGCATAACGCAAAACGCGTAACGCATAACGCATAACGCATTACACATAACGGATCACGCATTACTCATAACGCATAACGCATAACGCATAACCCATAACGCATAACGCATAAAGCAAAACGCATAACGCATAACGCATAACGCATAACGCATAACCCATAACGCATAACGCATAACGCATAACGCATAACGCATAACGCATAACGCATAACGGATCACGCATTACTCATAACGCATAACGCATGACTCATAACGCACAACCCATAACGCATAACGCATAACGCATAACGCATAACGCATAACGAATAACGCTTAACCCATAACGCATAACGCATAACGCATAACGCATAACCCAAATCGCATATCGCATAACGCATAACGCATAACCCATAACGTATAACGCATAACTCATAACGCATAACGCATAACGTAAAACGTATAACGCATAGCGGATAACGCACAACGCATAACTCATAACGCATAACGCATAACGCATAACGCATAACGCATAAAGCATAACGCATAACGGATCTCGCATTACTCATAACGCATAACGCAAAACGCATAACGCCTAACGCATAACGCATGACGGATCACGCATTACTCATAACGCATAACGGATGACGCATTCCGCATAACGCATAACGCATAAAGGATCACGTATTACTCATAACGCATAACGGATCACGCATTACTCATAACGCATAACGCATAACACATAACGCATAAAACATAACGCATAACGCATAACGCATAACGCATAACGCATAACACATAACGCATAACGCATAACGCATAACGCATAACGCATAACGCATAAAGCATAACGCATAACGCATAACGCATAACGGATCACGCATTACTCATAACGCATAACGCATAACAGATCATGCATTTCTCATAACGCATAACGCATAACGGATCACGCATTACTCATAACGCAGAACGCATAACGCATAACGGATCACGCATTACTCATAACGCATAACGCATAACGCATAACGCATAACGCATAACGCATAACGCATAACGCATAACGCATAACCCATAACGCATAACGCATAACGCATAACGCATAACGCATAACGCATAACGCATAACGCATAACGCATAACGCATAACGCATAACGCAAATCGCATAACGCATAACGCATAACGCATAACGCATAACGCATAACGCATAACGCATAACGCATAACGCATAACGCATAACGCATAACGCATAACGCATAACGCATAACGCATAACGTGTAACGCATAACACATAACATATAACGCATAACGCATAACGAAAACGCATAACGCATAGCGGATAACGCACAACGCATAACACATAACGCATAACGCATAACGCATAACGCATAACCCATAACGCATAACGCATAACGCATAACGCATAACGCATAACGCATAACGGATCACGCATTACTCATAACGCATAACGCATGACTCATAACGCACAACCCATAACGCATAACGCATAACGCATAACGCATAACGCATAACGAATAACGCATAACCCATAACGCATAACGCATAACGCATAACGCATAACCCAAATCGCATATCGCATAACGCATAACGCATAACCCATAACGTATAACGCATAACTCATAACGCATAACGCATAACGTAAAACGTATAACGCATAGCGGATAACGCACAACGCATAACACATAACGCATAACGCATAACGCATAACGCATAACGCATAAAGCATAACGCATAACGGATCTCGCATTACTCATAACGCATAACGCAAAACGCATAACGCCTAACGCATAACGCATGACGGATCACGCATTACTCATAACGCATAACGGATGACGCATTCCGCATAACGCATAACGCATAAAGGATCACGTATTACTCATAACGCATAACGCATGACGCATAACGCATAACGCATAACGCATAACACATAACGCATAACGGATTACGCATTTCTCATAACGCATAACGCATAACGCATAACGCTTAACGCATAACGCAAATCGCATAACGCATAACGCATAACGCATAACGCATAACGCATAACGCATAACGCATAACCCATAACGCATAACGCATAACGCATGACGCATAACCCATAACGTATAACGCATAACTCATAACGCATAACGCATAACGCATAACGTAAAACGCATAACGCATAGCGGATAACGCACAACGCATAACACATAACGCATAACGCATAACGCATAACGCATAACGCATAACGCATAACGCATAACGCATAACGCATAACGCATAACGCATAACGCATAACGCATAACGCATAACATATAACGCATAACGCATAACGAAAACGCATAACGCATAGCGGATAACGCACAACGCATAACACATAACGCATAACGCATAACGCATAACGCATAACGCATAACGCATAACGCATAACGCATAACGCATAACGCATAACGCATAAAGCATAACGCATAACGCATAACGCATAACGGATAACGCACAACGCATAACACATAACGCATAACGCATAACGCATAACGCATAACGCATAACGCATAACGCATAACGCATAACGCATAACGCATAACCCATAACGCATAACGCATAAAGCAAAACGCATAACGCATAACGCATGACTCATAACGCACAACCCATAACGCATAACGCATAACGCTAATCGCATAACGCATAACGCATAACGCATAACGCATAACGCATAACGCATAACCCATAACGCATAACGCAAAACGCGTAACGCATAACGCATAACGCATAACGCATAACGCATAACGCATAACGCATAACGCATAACGCATAACGCATAACGCATAACGCATAACGCATAACGCATAACGCATAGCGCATAACGCATAACGCATAACGCATAACGCATAACGCATAACGCATAACGCATAACGCATAACGCATAACCCATAACGCATAACGCAAAACGCGTAACGCATAACGCATAACGCATTACACATAACGGATCACGCATTACTCATAACGCATAACGCATAACGCATAACCCATAACGCATAACGCATAAATCAAAACGCATAACGCATAACGCATAACGCATAACGCATAACGCATAACGCATAACGCATAATGCATAACGCATAACGCATAACGCATAAAGCATAACGCATAACGCATAACGCATAACGCATAACGCATAACGCATAACGCATAGCGCATAACGCATAACGCATAACGCATAACGAATAACGCATAACCCATAACGCATAACGCATAACGCATAACGCATAACCCAAATCGCATATCGCATAACGCATAACGCATAACCCATAACGTATAACGCATAACTCATAACGCATAACGCATAACGTAAAACGTATAACGCATAGCGGATAACGCACAACGCATAACACATAACGCATAACGCATAACGCATAACGCATAAAGCATAACGCATAACGGATCTCGCATTACTCATAACGCATAACGCAAAACGCATAACGCCTAACGCATAACGCATGACGGATCACGCATTACTCATAACGCATAACGGATGACGCATTCCGCATAACGCATAACGCATAACGCATAACGCATAAAGGATCACGTATTACTCATAACGCATAACGCATAACGCATAACGCATAACGCATAACGCATAACGCATAACGCATAACGCATAACCCATAACGCATAACGCAAAACGCGTAACGCATAACGCATAACGCATTACACATAACGGATCACGCATTACTCATAACGCATAACGCATAACGCATAACCCATAACGCATAACGCATAAAGCAAAACGCATAACGCATAACGCATAACGCATAACGCATAACCCATAACGTATAACGCATAACGCATAACGCATAACGCATAACGCATAACGGATCACGCATTACTCATAACGCATAACGCATGACTCATAACGCACAACCCATAACGCATAACGCATAACGCATAACGCATAACGCATAACGAATAACGCTTAACCCATAACGCATAACGCATAACGCATAACGCATAACCCAAATCGCATATCGCATAACGCATAACGCATAACCCATAACGTATAACGCATAACTCATAACGCATAACGCATAACGTAAAACGTATAACGCATAGCGGATAACGCACAACGCATAACACATAACGCATAACGCATAACGCATAACGCATAACGCATAAAGCATAACGCATAACGGATCTCGCATTACTCATAACGCATAACGCAAAACGCATAACGCCTAACGCATAACGCATAACGGATCACGCATTACTCATAACGCATAACGCATAACGCATAACGGATCACGCATTACTCATAACGCATAACGCATAACGCATAACGCATAACGCATAACGCATAACGCATAACGCATAACGCATAACGCATAACGCATAACGCATAACGCATAACGCATAACGCATAACGCATAACGCATAACGCATAACGCATAACGCATAACGTGTAACGCATAACACATAACATATAACGCATAACGCATAACGAAAACGCATAACGCATAGCGGATAACGCACAACGCATAACACATAACGCATAACGCATAACGCATAACGCATAACCCATAACGTATAACGCATAACGCATAACGCATAACGCATAACGCATAACGGATCACGCATTACTCATAACGCATAACGCATGACTCATAACGCACAACCCATAACGCATAACGCATAACGCATAACGCATAACGAATAACGCATAACCCATAACGCATAACGCATAACGCATAACGCATAACCCAAATCGCATATCGCATAACGCATAACGCATAACCCATAACGTATAACGCATAACTCATAACGCATAACGCATAACGTAAAACGTATAACGCATAGCGGATAACGCACAACGCATAACACATAACGCATAACGCATAACGCATAACGCATAAAGCATAACGCATAACGGATCTCGCATTACTCATAACGCATAACGCAAAACGCATAACGCCTAACGCATAACGCATGACGGATCACGCATTACTCATAACGCATAACGGATGACGCATTCCGCATAACGCATAACGCATAAAGGATCACGTATTACTCATAACGCATAACGCATGACGCATAACGCATAACGCATAACGCATAACACATAACGCATAACGGATTACGCATTTCTCATAACGCATAACGCATAACGCATAACGCTTAACGCATAACGCAAATCGCATAACGCATAACGCATAACGCATAACGCATAACGCATAACGCATAACGCATAACGCATAACCCATAACGCATAACGCATAACGCATGACGCATAACCCATAACGTATAACGCATAACTCATAACGCATAACGCATAACGCATAACGTAAAACGCATAACGCATAGCGGATAACGCACAACGCATAACACATAACGCATAACGCATAACGCATAACGCATAACGCATAACGCATAACGCATAACGCATAACGCATAACGCATAACGCATAACGCATAACGCATAACGCATAACATATAACGCATAACGCATAACGAAAACGCATAACGCATAGCGGATAACGCACAACGCATAACACATAACGCATAACGCATAACGCATAACGCATAACGCATAACGCATAACGCATAACGCATAACGCATAACGCATAAAGCATAACGCATAACGCATAACGCATAACGGATAACGCACAACGCATAACACATAACGCATAACGCATAACGCATAACGCATAACGCATAACGCATAACGCATAACGCATAACGCATAACGCATAACGCATAACCCATAACGCATAACGCATAAAGCAAAACGCATAACGCATAACGCATGACTCATAACGCACAACCCATAACGCATAACGCATAACGCTAATCGCATAACGCATAACGCATAACGCATAACGCATAACGCATAACGCATAACCCATAACGCATAACGCAAAACGCGTAACGCATAACGCATAACGCATAACGCATAACGCATAACGCATAACGCATAACGCATAACGCATAACGCATAACGCATAACGCATAACGCATAGCGCATAACGCATAACGCATAACGCATAACGCATAACGCATAACGCATAACGCATAACGCATAACGCATAACCCATAACGCATAACGCAAAACGCGTAACGCATAACGCATAACGCATTACACATAACGGATCACGCATTACTCATAACGCATAACGCATAACGCATAACCCATAACGCATAACGCATAAAGCAAAACGCATAACGCATAACGCATAACGCATAACGCATAACGCATAACGCATAACGCATAACGCATAACGCATAACGCATAAAGCATAACGCATAACGCATAACGCATAACGCATAACGCATAACGCATAACGCATAGCGCATAACGCATAACGCATAACGCATAACGAATAACGCATAACCCATAACGCATAACGCATAACGCATAACGCATAACCCAAATCGCATATCGCATAACGCATAACGCATAACCCACAACGTATAACGCATAACTCATAACGCATAACGCATAACGTAAAACGTATAACGCATAGCGGATAACGCACAACGCATAACACATAACGCATAACGCATAACGCATAACGCATAAAGCATAACGCATAACATATAACGCATAACGCATAACGAAAACGCATAACGCATAGCGGATAACGCACAACGCATAACACATAACGCATAACGCATAACGCATAACGCATAACGCATAACGCATAACGCATAACGCATAACGCATAACGCATAACGCATAAAGCATAACGCATAACATATAACGCATAACGCATAACGAAAACGCATAACGCATAGCGGATAACGCACAACGCATAACACATAACGCATAACCCATAACGCATAACGCATAAAGCAAAACGCATAACGCATAACGCATAACGCATAACGCATAACGCATAACGCATAACGCATAACGCATAACGCATAACGCATAAAGCATAACGCATAACGCATAACGCATAACGCATAACGTAAAACGCATAACGCATAGCGGATAACGCACAACGCATAACACATAACGCATAACGCATAACGCATAACGCATAACGCATAACGCATAACGCATAACGCATAACGCATAACGCATAACGCATAACGCATAACGCATAACATATAACGCATAACGCATAACGAAAACGCATAACGCATAGCGGATAACGCACAACGCATAACACATAACGCATAACGCATAACGCATAACGCATAACGCATAACGCATAACGCATAACGCATAACGCATAACGCATAACGCATAAAGCATAACGCATAACGCATAACGCATAACGGATAACGCACAACGCATAACACATAACGCATAACGCATAACGCATAACGCATAACGCATAACGCATAACGCATAACGCATAACGCATAACGCATAACCCATAACGCATAACGCATAAAGCAAAACGCATAACGCATAACGCATGACTCATAACGCACAACCCATAACGCATAACGCATAACGCTAATCGCATAACGCATAACGCATAACGCATAACGCATAACGCATAACGCATAACCCATAACGCATAACGCAAAACGCGTAACGCATAACGCATAACGCATAACGCATAACGCATAACGCATAACGCATAACGCATAACGCATAACGCATAACGCATAACGCATAACGCATAACGCATAACGCATAGCGCATAACGCATAACGCATAACGCATAACGCATAACGCATAACGCATAACGCATAACGCATAACGCATAACCCATAACGCATAACGCAAAACGCGTAACGCATAACGCATAACGCATTACACATAACGGATCACGCATTACTCATAACGCATAACGCATAACGCATAACCCATAACGCATAACGCATAAAGCAAAACGCATAACGCATAACGCATAACGCATAACGCATAACGCATAACCCATAACGTATAACGCATAACGCATAACGCATAACGCATAACGCATAACGGATCACGCATTACTCATAACGCATAACGCATGACTCATAACGCACAACCCATAACGCATAACGCATAACGCATAACGCATAACGCATAACGAATAACGCTTAACCCATAACGCATAACGCATAACGCATAACGCATAACCCAAATCGCATATCGCATAACGCATAACGCATAACCCATAACGTATAACGCATAACTCATAACGCATAACGCATAACGTAAAACGTATAACGCATAGCGGATAACGCACAACGCATAACACATAACGCATAACGCATAACGCATAACGCATAACGCATAAAGCATAACGCATAACGGATCTCGCATTACTCATAACGCATAACGCAAAACGCATAACGCCTAACGCATAACGCATGACGGATCACGCATTACTCATAACGCATAACGGATGACGCATTCCGCATAACGCATAACGCATAAAGGATCACGTATTACTCATAACGCATAACGGATCACGCATTACTCATAACGCATAACGCATAACACATAACGCATAAAACATAACGCATAACGCATAACGCATAACGCATAACGCATAACACATAACGCATAACGCATAACGCATAACGCATAACGCATAACGCATAAAGCATAACGCATAACGCATAACGCATAACGGATCACGCATTACTCATAACGCATAACGCATAACAGATCATGCATTTCTCATAACGCATAACGCATAACGGATCACGCATTACTCATAACGCATAACGCATAACGCATAACGGATCACGCATTACTCATAACGCATAACGCATAACGCATAACGCATAACGCATAACGCATAACGCATAACGCATAACGCATAACGCATAACGCATAACGCATAACCCATAACGCATAACGCATAACGCATAACGCATAACGCATAACGCATAACGCATAACGCATAACGCATAACGCATAACGCATAACGCAAATCGCATAACGCATAACGCATAACGCATAACGCATAACGCATAACGCATAACGCATAACGCATAACGCATAACGCATAACGCATAACGCATAACGCATAACGCATAACACATAACGTGTAACGCATAACACATAACATATAACGCATAACGCATAACGAAAACGCATAACGCATAGCGGATAACGCACAACGCATAACACATAACGCATAACGCATAACGCATAACGCATAACCCATAACGTATAACGCATAACGCATAACGCATAACGCATAACGCATAACGGATCACGCATTACTCATAACGCATAACGCATGACTCATAACGCACAACCCATAACGCATAACGCATAACGCATAACGCATAACGCATAACGAATAACGCATAACCCATAACGCATAACGCATAACGCATAACGCATAACCCAAATCGCATATCGCATAACGCATAACGCATAACCCATAACGTATAACGCATAACTCATAACGCATAACGCATAACGTAAAACGTATAACGCATAGCGGATAACGCACAACGCATAACACATAACGCATAACGCATAACGCATAACGCATAACGCATAAAGCATAACGCATAACGGATCTCGCATTACTCATAACGCATAACGCAAAACGCATAACGCCTAACGCATAACGCATGACGGATCACGCATTACTCATAACGCATAACGGATGACGCATTCCGCATAACGCATAACGCATAAAGGATCACGTATTACTCATAACGCATAACGCATGACGCATAACGCATAACGCATAACGCATAACACATAACGCATAACGGATTACGCATTTCTCATAACGCATAACGCATAACGCATAACGCATAACGCATAACGCAAATCGCATAACGCATAACGCATAACGCATAACGCATAACGCATAACGCATAACGCATAACGCATAACCCATAACGCATAACGCATAACGCATGACGCATAACCCATAACGTATAACGCATAACTCATAACGCATAACGCATAACGCATAACGTAAAACGCATAACGCATAGCGGATAACGCACAACGCATAACACATAACGCATAACGCATAACGCATAACGCATAACGCATAACGCATAACGCATAACGCATAACGCATAACGCATAACGCATAACGCATAACGCATAACATATAACGCATAACGCATAACGAAAACGCATAACGCATAGCGGATAACGCACAACGCATAACACATAACGCATAACGCATAACGCATAACGCATAACGCATAACGCATAACGCATAACGCATAACGCATAACGCATAACGCATAAAGCATAACGCATAACGCATAACGCATAACGGATAACGCACAACGCATAACACATAACGCATAACGCATAACGCATAACGCATAACGCATAACGCATAACGCATAACGCATAACGCATAACGCATAACCCATAACGCATAACGCATAAAGCAAAACGCATAACGCATAACGCATGACTCATAACGCACAACCCATAACGCATAACGCATAACGCTAATCGCATAACGCATAACGCATAACGCATAACGCATAACGCATAACGCATAACCCATAACGCATAACGCAAAACGCGTAACGCATAACGCATAACGCATAACGCATAACGCATAACGCATAACGCATAACGCATAACGCATAACGCATAACGCATAACGCATAACGCATAGCGCATAACGCATAACGCATAACGCATAACGCATAACGCATAACGCATAACGCATAACGCATAACGCATAACCCATAACGCATAACGCAAAACGCGTAACGCATAACGCATAACGCATTACACATAACGGATCACGCATTACTCATAACGCATAACGCATAACGCATAACCCATAACGCATAACGCATAAAGCAAAACGCATAACGCATAACGCATAACGCATAACGCATAACGCATAACGCATAACGCATAACGCATAACGCATAACGCATAAAGCATAACGCATAACGCATAACGCATAACGCATAACGCATAACGCATAACGCATAGCGCATAACGCATAACGCATAACGCATAACGAATAACGCATAACCCATAACGCATAACGCATAACGCATAACGCATAACCCAAATCGCATATCGCATAACGCATAACGCATAACCCAAATCGCATATCGCATAACGCATAACGCATAACCCATAACGTATAACGCATAACTCATAACGCATAACACATAACATATAACGCATAACGCATAACGAAAACGCATAACGCATAGCGGATAACGCACAACGCATAACACATAACGCATAACGCATAACGCATAACGCATAACGCATAACGCATAACGCATAACGCATAAAGCATAACGCATAACGCATAACGCATAACGGATCTCGCATTTCTCATAACGCATAACGCATAACGCATAACGCATAACGCATAACGCATAAAGCATAACGCATAACGCATAACGCATAACGGATCTCGCATTTCTCATAACGCATAACGCATAACGCATAACGCATAACGCATAACGCATGACTCATAACGCACAACCCATAACGCATAACGCATAACGCTAATCGCATAACGCATAACGCATAACGCATAACGCATAACGCATAACGCATAACCCATAACGCATAACGCAAAACGCGTAACGCATAACGCATAACGCATAACGCATAACGCATAACGCATAACGCATAACGCATAACGCATAACGCATAACGCATAGCGCATAACGCATAACGCATAACGCATAACGCATAACGCATAACGCATAACGCATAACCCATAACGCATAACGCAAAACGCGTAACGCATAACGCATAACGCATTACACATAACGGATCACGCATTACTCATAACGCATGACGCATAACGCATAACCCATAACGCATAACGCATAAAGCAAAACGCATAACGCATAACGCATAACGCATAACGCATAACGCATAACGCATAACGCATAACGCATAACGCATACAGCATAACGCATAACGCATAACGCATAACGCATAACGCATAACGCATAACGCATAGCGCATAACGCATAACGCATAACGCATAACGAATAACGCATAACCCATAACGCATAACGCATAACGCATAACGCATAACCCAAATCGCATATCGCATAACGCATAACGCATAACCCATAACGTATAACGCATAACTCATAACGCATAACGCATAACGTAAAACGTATAACGCATAGCGGATAACGCACAACGCATAACACATAACGCATAACGCATAACGCATAACGCATAAAGCATAACGCATAACGGATCTCGCATTACTCATAACGCATAACGCAAAACGCATAACGCCTAACGCATAACGCATGACGGATCACGCATTACTCATAACGCATAACGGATGACGCATTCCGCATAACGCATAACGCATAACGCATAACGCATAAAGGATCACGTATTACTCATAACGCATAACGCATAACGCATAACGCATAACGCATAACACATAACGCATAACGGATTACGCATTTCTCATAACGCATAACGCATAACGCATAACGCTTAACGCATAACGCAAATCGCATAACGCATAACGCATAACGCATAACGCATAACGCATAACGCATAACGCATAACGCATAACCCATAACGCATAACGCATAACGCATGACGCATAACCCATAACGTATAACGCATAACTCATAACGCATAACGCATAACGCATAACGTAAAACGCATAACGCATTGCGGATAACGCACAACGCATAACACATAACGCATAACGCATAACGCATAACGCATAACGCATAACGCATAACGCATAACGCATAACGCATAACGCATAACGCATAACGCATAACGCATAACGCATAACGCATAACGCATAACGCATAACACATAAAGCATAACGCATAACGCATAACGCATAACGCATAACGCATAACGCATAACGCATAACGCATAACGCATAACGCATAACGCATAACGCGTAACGCATAACACATAACATATAACGCTTAACGCATAACGAAAACGCATAACGCATAGCGGATAACGCACAACGCATAACACATAACGCATAACGCATAACGCATAACGCATAACGCATAACGCATAACGCATAACGCATAACGCATAAAGCATAACGCATAACGCATAACGGATCTCGCATTTCTCATAACGCATAAAGCATAACGCATAACGCATAACGCATAACGCAGAACGCATAACGCATAACCCATAACGCATAACGCATAAAGCAAAACGCATAACGCATAACGCATGACTCATAACGCACAACCCATAACGCATAACGCATAACGCTAATCGCATAACGCATAACGCATAACGCATAACGCATAACGCATAACGCATAACGCATAACGCATAACGCATAACGCATAACGCATAACGCATAACGCATAACGCATAACGCAACGCATAACGCATAACGCATATCGCATAACGCATAACGCATAACGCATAGCGCATAACGCATAACGCATAACGCATAACGCATAACGCATAACGCATAACGCATAACGCATAACGCATAACGCAAAACGCGTAACGCATAACGCATAACGCATTACACATAACGGATCACGCATTACTCATAACGCATAACGCATAACGCATAACCCATAACGCATAACGCATAAAGCAAAACGCATAACGCATAACGCATAACGCATAACGCATAACGCATAACGCATAACGCATAACGCATAACGCATAACGCATAAAGCATAACGCATAACGCATAACGCATAACGGATCACGCATTACTCATAACGCATAACGCATAACAGATCATGCATTTCTCATAACGCATAACGCATAACGGATCACGCATTACTCATAACGCATAACGCATAACGCATAACGGATCACGCATTACTCATAACGCATAACGCATAACGCATAACGCATAACGCATAACGCATAACGCATAACGCATAACGCATAACGCATAACGCATAACGCATAACGCATAACGCACAACGCATAACGCATAACGCATAACGCATAACGCATAACGCATAACGCATAACGCATAACGCATAACGCATAACGCATAACGCATAACGCATAACGCATAACGCATAACGCATAACGCATAACGAATAACGCATAACGCATAACGCATAACGCATAACGCATAACGCATAACGCATAACGCATAACGCGTAACGCATAACACATAACATATAACGCATAACGCATAACGAAAACGCATAACGCATAGCGGATAACGCACAACGCATAACACATAACGCATAACGCATAACGCATAACGCATAACGCATAACGCATAACGCATAACGCATAAAGCATAACGCATAACGCATAACGCATAATGCATAACGCATAACGCATAACGGATCACGCATTACTCATAACGCATAACGCATAACGGATCACGCATTACTCATAACGCATAACGCATAACGCATAACGGTTCTCGCATTTCTCATAACGCATAACGCATAACGCATAACGCATAACGCATAACGCATAACGCATAACGCATAACCCATAACGCAAACGCATAAAGCAAAACGCATAACGCATAACGCATGACTCATAACGCACAACCCATAACGCATAACGCATAACGCTAATCGCATAACGCACAACGCATAACGCATAACGCATAACGCATAACGCATAACGCATAACGCATAACGGATCACGCATTACTCAACGCATAACGCATAACAGATCATGCATTTCTCATAACGCCTAACGCATAACGGATCACGCATTACTCATAACGCATAACGCATAACGGATCACGCATTACTCATAACGCATAACGCATAACGCATAACGCATAACGCATAACGCATAACGCATAACGCATAACGCATAACGCATAACGCATAACGCATAACGCATAACGCATAACGCATAACGCATAACGCATAACGCATAACGCATAACGCATAACGCATAACGCATAACGCATAACGCATAACGCATAACGCATAACGCATAACGCAAATCGCATAACGCATAACGCATAACGCATAAAGCATAAGGCATAACGCATAACGCATAACGCATAACGCATAATGCATAACGCATAACGCATAACGGATCACGCATTACTCATAACGCACAACCCATAACGCATACCGCATAACTCAAATCGCATAACGCATAACGCATAACGCATAACGCATAACGCATAACGCATAACGCATAACGCATAACGCATAACGCATAACGCATAACGCATAACGCATAACGCATAACGCATAACGCATAACGCATAACGCATAACGCATAAAGCATAACGCATTACGCATAACGCATAACGCATAACGCATAACGCATAACGCATAACGCAATACGCATAACGCATAACGCATAACGCATAACACATAACGCATTACACATAACGGATCACGCATTACTCATAACGCATAACGCATAACGCATAACCCATAACGCATAACGCATAAAGCAAAACGCATAACGCATAACGCATAACGCATAACGCATAACGCATAACGGATCACGCATTACTCATAACGCATAACGCATAACGCATATCGCATAACGCATAACGCATAACGGATGACGCATTCCGCATAACGCATAACGCAAAACGCATAACGCCTAACGCATAACGCATGACGGATCACGCATTACTCATAACGCATAACGGATGACGCATTCCGCATAACGCATAACGCATAACGCATAACGCATAACGCTTAACGCATGACCCATAGCGCATAACGCATTACGCGTAACGCATAACGCATAACGCATAAAGCATAACGCATAACGGATCACGCATTACTCATAACCCATAACGCATAACGCAAAACGCATAACGCCTAACGCATAACGCATGACGGATCACGAATTACTCATAACGAATAACGGATGACGCATTCCGCATAACGCATAACGCATAACGCATAACGCATAACGCATAACGCATAACGCATAACGCATAACGCATAACGCATAACGCATAAAGCATAACGCATAACGCATATCGGATCACGCATTTCTCATAACGCATAACGCATAACGCATAACGGATCACGCGTTACTCATAACGCATAACGCATAACGCATAACGCATAACGCATAACGGATCACGCGTTACTCATAACGCATAACGCATAACGCATAACGCATAACGCGTAACGGATCTCGCATTACTCATAACGCATAACGCAAAACGCATAACGCCTAACGCATAACGCATGACGGATCACGCATTACTCATAACGCATAACGGATGACGCATTCCGCATAACGCATAACGCATAACGCATAACGCTTAACGCATGACCCATAGCGCATAACGCATTACGCGTAACGAATAACGCATAACGCATAAAGCATTACGCATAACGGATCACGCATTACTCATAACGCATAACGCATAACGCATAACGCATAACGCATAACGCATAACGCATAACACATAACGGATCACGCATTACTCATAACGCATAACGCATAACGCATAACCCATAACGCATAATGCATAAAGCAAAACGCATAACGCATAACGCATAACGCATAACGCATAACGCATAACGCATAACGCATAACGCAAATCGCATAACGCATAACGCATAACGCATAAAGCATAACGCATAACGCATAACGGATCACGCATTTCTCATAACGCATAACGCATATCGCATAACGGATCTCGCGTTACTCATAACGCATAACGGATCACGCATTACTCATAACGCATAACGCATAACGCATAACGCATAACGCATAACGCTTAACGCATGACCCATAGCGCATAACGCATTACGCGTAACGCATAACGCATAACGCATAAAGCATTACGCATAACGGATCACGCATTACTCATAACCCATAACGCATAACGCATAACGTATAACGCATAGCGCATAACGCATAACACATAACGCATAACGCATAACGCATAACGCATAACGCATAACGCATAACGGATCACGCATTACTCATAACGCATAACGCATAACGCATAACGCATAACGCAAATAGCATAACGCATAACGCATAACGCATAACGCATAACGCATAACGCATAACGGATCACGCATTACTCATTCCGCATAACGCATAACGGATCACGCATCACTCATAACGCATAACGCATAGCGCATAACGCATAACGCATAACGCACAACGCATAACGCATAACGCATAACGCGTAACGCATAACATATAACGCATAACGCATAACGAAAACGCATAACGCATAGCGGATAACGCACAACGCATAACACATAACGCAAATCGCATAACGCATAACGCATAACGAATAACGCATAACGCATAACGCATAACGCATAACGCATAACGGATCTCGCATTACTCATAACGCATAACGCAAAACGCATAACGCCTAACGCATAACGCATGACGGATCACGCATTACTCATAACGCATAACGGATGACGCATTCCGCATAACGCATAACGCATAACGCATAACGCTTAACGCATGACCCATAGCGCATAACGCATTACGCGTAACGAATAACGCATAACGCATAACGCATAGCGCATAACGGATCACGCATTACTCATAACGCATAACGCATAACGCATAACGCATAACGCATAGCGCATAACGCATAACACATAACGGATCACGCATTACTCATAACGCATAACGCATAACGCATAACCCATAACGCATAATGCATAAAGCAAAACGCATAACGCATAACGCATAACGCATAACGCATAACGCATAACGCATAACGCATAACGCAAATCGCATAACGCATAACGCATAACGCATAAAGCATAACGCATAACGCATAACGGATCACGCATTTCTCATAACGCATAACGCATAGCGCATAACGGATCTCGCGTTACTCATAACGCATAACGGATCACGCATTACTCATAACGCATAACGCATAACGCATAACGCATAACGCATAACGCTTAACGCATGACCCAGAGCGCATAACGCATTACGCGTAACGCATAACGCATAACGCATAAAGCATAACGCATAACGGATCACGCATTACTCATAACCCATAACGCATAACGCATAACGTATAACGCATAGCGCATAACGCATAACACATAACGCATAACGCATAACGCATAACGCATAACGCATAACGCATAACGGATCACGCATTACTCATAACGCATAACGCATAACGCATAACGCATAACGCAAATAGCATAACGCATAACGCATAACGCATAACGCATAACGCATAACGCATAACGGATCACGCATTACTCATTCCGCATAACGCATAACGGATCACGCATCACTCATAACGCATAACGCATAGCGCATAACGCATAACGCATAACGCACAACGCATAACGCATAACGCATAACGCATAACGCATAACGCATAACGCATAACGCATAACGCATAACGCATAACGCATAACGCATAACGCATAACGCATAACGCATAACGCATAACGCATAACGCATAACGGATAACGCACAACGCATAACACATAACGTATAACGCATAACACATAACGCATAACCCATAACGCATAACGCATAAAGCATAACGCATAACGCATAACGCATAACGCATAACGCATAACGCATAACGCGTAACGCATAACACATAACATATAACGCATAACGCATAACGAAAACGCATAACGCATAGCGGATAACGCACAACGCATAACACATAACGCATAACGCATAACGCATAACGCATAACGCATAACGCATAACGCATAAAGCATAACGCATAACGCATAACGCATAATGCATAACGCATAACGCATAACGGATCACGCATTACTCATAACGCATAACGCATAACGGATCACGCATTACTCATAACGCATAACGCATAACGCATAACGGATCTCGCATTTCTCATAACGCATTACGCATAACGCATAACGCATAACGCATAACGCATAACGCATAACGCATAACGCATAACGCATAACGCAAATCGCATAACGCATAACGCATAACGCATAAAGCATAACGCATAACGCATAACGCATAACGCATAACGCATAACGGATAACGCATAATGCATAACGCATAACGCATAACGGATCACGCATTACTCATAACGCACAACCCATAACGCATAACGCATAACGCAAATCGCATAACGCATAACGCATAACGCATAACGCATAACGCATAACGCATAACGCATAACGCATAACGCATAACGCATAACGCATAACGCATAACGCATAACGCATAACGCATAACGCATAACGCATAACGCATAACGCATAACGCATAACGCATAACGCATAACGCATAACGCATAAAGCATAACGCATTACGCATAACGCATAACGCATAACGCATAACGCATAACGCATAACGCAAAACGCGTAACGCATAACGCATAACGCATTACACATAACGGATCACGCATTACTCATAACGCATAACGCATAACGCATAACCCATAACGCATAACGCATAAAGCAAAACGCATAACGCATAACGCATAACGCATAACGCATAACGGATCACGCATTACTCATAACGCATAACGCATAACGCATAACGCATATCGCATAACGCATAACGCATAACGGATGACGCATTCCGCATAACGCATAACGCAAAACGCATAACGCCAAACGCATAACGCATGACGGATCACGCATTACTCATAACGCATAACGGATGACGCATTCCGCATAACGCATAACGCATAACGCATAACGCATAACGCTTAACGCATGACCCATAGCGCATAACGCATTACGCGTAACGCATAACGCATAACGCATAAAGCATAACGCATAACGGATCACGCATTACTCATAACCCATAACGCATAACGCATAACGCATAACGCATAACGCATAACGCATAAAGCATAACGCATTACGCATAACGCATAACGCATAACGCATAACGCATAACGCATAACGCAATACGCGTAACGCATAACGCATAACGCATTACACATAACGCATTACACATAACGGATCACGCATTACTCATAACGCATAACGCATAACGCATAACCCATAACGCATAAAGCAAAACGCATAACGCATAACGCATAACGCATAACGCATAACGCATAGCGCATAACGCATAACACATAACGGATCACGCATTACTCATAACGCATAACGCATAACGCATAACCCATAACGCATAATGCATAAAGCAAAACGCATAACGCATAACGCATAACGCATAACGCATAACGCATAACGCATAACGCATAACGCAAATCGCATAACGCATAACGCATAACGCATAAAGCATAACGCATAACGCATAACGGATCACGCATTTCTCATAACGCATAACGCATAGCGCATAACGGATCTCGCGTTACTCATAACGCATAACGGATCACGCATTACTCATAACGCATAACGCATAACGCATAACGCATAACGCATAACGCTTAACGCATGACCCAGAGCGCATAACGCATTACGCGTAACGCATAACGCATAACGCATAAAGCATTACGCATAACGGATCACGCATTACTCATAACCCATAACGCATAACGCATAACGTATAACGCATAGCGCATAACGCATAACACATAACGCATAACGCATAACGCATAACGCATAACGCATAACGCATAACGGATCACGCATTACTCATAACGCATAACGCATAACGCATAACGCATAACGCATAACGCAAATAGCATAACGCATAACGCATAACGCATAACGCATAACGCATAACGCATAACGGATCACGCATTACTCATTCCGCATAACGCATAACGGATCACGCATCACTCATAACGCATAACGCATAGCGCATAACGCATAACGCATAACGCACAACGCATAACGCATAACGCATAACGCGTAACGCATAACGCATAACGCATAACGCATAACGCATAACGCATAACGCATAACGCATAACGCATAACGCATAACGCATAACGCATAACGCATAACGCATAACGGATAACGCACAACGCATAACACATAACGTATAACGCATAACACATAACGCATAACCCATAACGCATAACGCATAACGCATAACGCATAACGCATAACGCATAACGCATAACGCATAACGCATAACGCATAACGCGTAACGCATAACACATAACATATAACGCATAACGCATAACGAAAACGCATAACGCATAGCGGATAACGCACAACGCATAACACATAACGCATAACGCATAACGCATAACGCATAACGCATAACGCATAACGCATAACGCATAACGCATAACGCATAACGCATAACGCATAACGCATAACGCATACCGTATAACGCATAACGCATAACGCATAACGCATAACGCATAACGCATAACGCATAACGCATAACGCATAACGCATAACGCATAACGCATAACGCATAACGCATAACGCATAACGCATAACGCATAACGCATAACGCATAACGCATAACGTATATCGCATAACACATAACGCATAACCCATAACGCATAACGCATAAGGCATAACGCATAACGTTAACGCATAACGCATAACGCCTAACGCATAACGCAAACGTATAACGCACAACGCATAACGCATAACGAACAACGGATAACGCATAACGCATAACGCATAACGCATATCGCATAACGCATAACGCATAACGTATAACGCATAACGCATACCGTATAACGCATAACGCATATCGCATAACGCATAATGCATAACGCATAACGCATAACGCATAACGCATAACACATAACGCATAACGCATAACGCACAACGCAAACGTATAACGCACAACGCATAATGCATAACGCATAACGCATAACGCATAACGCATAGCGCATAATGCAAAATGCATAACGCATAACGCATAACGCATAACGCATGACGCATAACGCATAACGCATAACGCATAACGCATAACGCATAACGCATAACGCATAACGCATAACGCATAACGCATAAAGCATAACGCATAACGCACAACGCATAACGCATAACGCATTACGCATAACGCATAAAGTATAACACATAACGCATAACGCATAAAGTATAACACATAACGCATAACGCATTACGCATATTGCATAACGTATAACGCAAAACGCATAACGCATAACGTTACCGCATAAGGCTTGATGCATGGCGCATATCGCATAACGCATAACGCATAACTCATAACGTATAACGCAAAACGCATAACGCATAACGCATAACGCATAACGCATAACGCATAACGCATAACGCATAACGCATAACGCATAACGCATAACGCAAAACGCATAACGCATAACGCATAACGCATAACGCATAACGCATAACGCATAACGCATAACGCATAACGCATAACGCATAACGCATAACGCATAACGCATTACGCTTGACGCATAAAGTATAACACATAACGCATAACGCATTACGCATAACGCATCACGCATAACGCATAACGCATAACGCATATCGCATATCGCATAAAACATAACGCATCACGCATAACGTACAACGTATAACGCATAACGCATAACGCATAACGCATAACGCATAACGTATATCGCATAACACATAACGCATAACCCATAACGCATAACGCATAAGGCATAACGCATAACGTTAACGCATAACGCATAACGCCTAACGCATAACGCAAACGTATAACGCACAACGCATAACGCATAACGAACAACGGATAACGCATAACGCATAACGCATAACGAATACCGCAAAACGTATATCGCCTAACACATAACGGATCACGCATAACGCATAACGCATAAGGTATAACGCATAACGCATAACGCATAACGCATAACGCATAACGCATAACGCATATCGCATACCGCATAACGCATAACGTATAACGCATAACGCATACCGTATAACGCATAACGCATAACGCATAACGCATAATGCATAACGCATAACGCATAACGCATAACGCATAACACATAACGCATAACGCATAACGCACAACGCAAACGTATAACGCACAACGCATAATGCATAACGCATAACGCATAACGCATAACGCATTCCGCATAATGCAAAATGCATAACGCATAACGCATAACGCATAACGCATGAATCATAACGCATAACGCATAACGCATACCGCATAACGCATAACGCATAACGCATAAAGCATAACGCATAACGCATAACGCATAACGCATAACGCATTACGCATAACGCATAAAGTATAACACATAACGCATAACGCATAACGCATAAAGTATAACACATAACGCATAACGCATTACGCATATTGCATAACGTATAACGCAAAACGCATAACGCATAACGTTACCGCATAAGGCTTGATGCATGACGCATATCGCATAACGCATAACGCATAACTCATAACGTATAACGCAAAACGCATAACGCATAATGCATAACGCATAACGCATAACGCATAACGCATAACGCATAACGCATAACGCATAACGCATAACGCATAACGCATAACGCATAACGCATTACGCATAACGCATAAAGTATGACACATAACGCATAACGCATAGCGCATAACGCATAACGCATAACGCATAACGCATAACGCATAACACATAACGCATAACGCATAACGCATAACGCATAACGCATAACGCATAACGCATAACGCATAACGCATAACGCATAACGCATAACGCATAACGCATAACGCATAACGCATAACGCATAACGCATAACGCATAACGCATAACGCATAACGCATAACGCATAACGCATAACGCATACCGTATAACGCATAACGCATAACGCATAACGCATAACGCATAACGCACAATGCAAACGTATAACGCACAACGCATAATGCATAACGCATAACGCATAACGCATAACGCATAACGCATAATGCGTAACGCATAACGCATAACGCATAACGCATAACACATAACGCATAACGCATAACGCACAATGCAAACGTATAACGCACAACGCATAATGCATAACGCATAACGCATAACGCATAACGCATAACGCATAGCGCATAATGCAAAATGCATAACGCATAACGCATAACGCATAACGCATAACGCATAACGCATGACGCATAACGCATAACGCATAACGCATAACGCATAACGCATAACGCATAACGCATAAAGCATAACGCATAACGCACAACGCATAACGCATAACGCATTACGCATAACGCATAAAGTATAACACATAACGCATAACGCATAAAGTATAACACATAACGCATAACGCATTACGCATATTGCATAACGTATAACGCAAAACGCATAACGCATAACGTTACCGCATAAGGCTTGATGCATGACGCATATCGCATAACGCATAACGCATAACTCATAACGTATAACGCAAAACGCATAACGCATAATGCATAACGCATAACGCATAACGCATAACGCATAACGCATAACGCATAACGCATAACGCATAAAGCATAACGCATAACGCATAACGCATAACGCAAACTTATAACGCACAACGCATAACGCATAACGCATAACGCATAACGCATAACGCATAACGCATAACGCATAACGCATAACGCATAACGCAAAACGCATAACGCATAACGCATAACGCATAACGCATAACGCATAACGCATAACGCATACCGCATAACGCATAACGCATAACGCATAACGCATAACGCATAACACATAACGCATAACGCATAAAGCATAACGCATATCGCATAACGCATAACGCATAACGCATAACGCAAACTTATAACGCACAACGCATAACGCATAACGCATAACGCATAACGCATAACGCATAACGCATAACGCATAACGCATAACGCATAACGCATAACGCATAACGCATAACGCATAACGCATAACGCATAACGCATAACGCATAACGCATAACGCATAACGCATAACGCATAACGCATAACGCATAACGCATAACGAATAACGCATAACGCATAACGCATAACGCATAACGCATAACGCATAACGCATATCGCATAACGCATAACGCATAACGCATAACGAATAACGCATAACGCATAACGCATAAAGTATAACACATAACGCATAACGCATAAAGTATAACACATAACGCATAACGCATAACGGATCACGCATTACTCATAACGCATAACGCATAACGCATAACGCATATCGCATAACGCATAACGCATAACGGATGACGCATTCCGCATAACGCATAACGCAAAACGCATAACGCCAAACGCATAACGCATGACGGATCACGCATTACTCATAACGCATAACGGATGACGCATTCCGCATAACGCATAACGCATAACGCATAACGCATAACGCTTAACGCATGACCCATAGCGCATAACGCATTACGCGTAACGCATAACGCATAACGCATAAAGCATAACGCATAACGGATCACGCATTACTCATAACCCATAACGCATAACGCAAAACGCATAACGCCTAACGCATAACGCATGACGGATCACGCATTACTCATAACGAATAACGGATGACGCATTCCGCATAACGCATAACGCATAACGCATAACGCATAACGCATAACGCATAACGCATAACGCATAATGCATAACGCATAACGCATAAAGCATAACGCATAACGCATATCGGATCACGCATTTCTCAGAACGCATAACGCATAACGCATAACGGATCACGCGTTACTCATAACGCATAACGCATAACGCATAACGCATAACGCATAACGCATAACGCATAACGGATCACGCGTTACTCATAACGCATAACGCATAACGCATAACGCATAACGCGTAACGGATCTCGCATTACTCATAACGCAAAACGCATAACGCCTAACGCATAACGCATGACGGATCACGCATTACTCATAACGCATAACGGATGACGCATTCCGCATAACGCATAACGCATAACGCATAACGCTTAACGCATGACCCATAGCGCATAACGCATTACGCGTAACGAATAACGCATAACGCATAAAGCATTACGCATAACGGATCACGCATTACTCATAACCCATAACGCATAACGCATAACGCATAGCGCATAACGCATAACACATAACGGATCACGCATTACTCATAACGCGTAACGCATAACGCATAACCCATAACGCATAATGCATAAAGCAAAACGCATAACGCATAACGCATAACGCATAACGCATAACGCATAACGCATAACGCATAACGCAAATCGCATAACGCATAACGCATAACGCATAAAGCATAACGCATAACGCATAACGGATCACGCATTTCTCATAACGCATAACGCATAGCGCATAACGGATCACGCGTTACTCATAACGCATAACGGATCACGCATTATTCATAACGCATAACGCATAACGCATAACGCATAACGCATAACGCATAAAGCAAAACGCATAACGCATAACGCATAACACATGACTCATAACGCACAACCCATAACGCATAACGCATAACGCATAACGCATAACGCATAACGCATAACGCATAACGCTTAACGCATGACCCATAGCGCATAACGCATTACGCGTAACGCATAACGCATAACGCATAAAGCATTACGCATAACGGATCACGCATTACTCATAACCCATAACGCATAACGCATAACGTATAACGCATAGCGCATAACGCATAACACATAACGCATAACGCATAACGCATAACGCATAACGCATAACGCATAACGCATAACGCATAACGCATAACTCATAACGCATAACGCATAACGCATAACGCATAACGCATAACGCAAATAGCATAACGCATAACGCATAACGCATAACGCATAACGCATAACGCATAACGGATCACGCATTACTCATTACGCATAACGCATAACGGATCACGCATCACTCATAACGCATAACGCATAGCGCATAACGCATAACGCATAACGCACAACGCATAACGCATAACGCATAACGCGTAACGCATAACGCATAACGCATAACGCATAACGCATAACGCATAACGCCTAACGCATAACGCATGACGGATCACGAATTACTCATAACGAATAACGGATGACGCATTCCGCATAACGCATAACGCATAACGCATAACGCATAACGCATAACGCATAACGCATAACGCATAACGCATAACGCATAACGCATAACGCATAAAGCATAACGCATAACGCATATCGGATCACGCATTTCTCATAACGCATAACGCATAACGCATAACGGATCACGCGTTACTCATAACGCATAACGCATAACGCATAACGCATAACGCATAACGGATCACGCGTTACTCATAACGCATAACGCATAACGCATAACGCATAACGCGTAACGGATCTCGCATTACTCATAACGCATAACGCAAAACGCATAACGCCTAACGCATAACGCATGACGGATCACGCATTACTCATAACGCATAACGGATGACGCATTCCGCATAACGCATAACGCATAACGCATAACGCTTAACGCATGACCCATAGCGCATAACGCATTACGCGTAACGAATAACGCATAACGCATAAAGCATTACGCATAACGGATCACGCATTACTCATAACCCATAACGCATAACGCATAACGCATAACGCATAGCGCATAACGCATAACACATAACGGATCACGCATTACTCATAACGCATAACGCATAACGCATAACCCATAACGCATAATGCATAAAGCAAAACGCATAACGCATAACGCATAACGCATAACGCATAACGCATAACGCATAACGCATAACGCAAATCGCATAACGCATAACGCATAACGCATAAAGCATAACGCATAACGCATAACGGATCACGCATTTCTCATAACGCATAACGCATAGCGCATAACGGATCACGCGTTACTCATAACGCATAACGGATCACGCATTACTCATAACGCATAACGCATAACGCATAACGCATAACGCATAACGCTTAACGCATGACCCAGAGCGCATAACGCATTACGCGTAACGCATAACGCATAACGCATAAAGCATTACGCATAACGGATCACGCATTACTCATAACCCATAACGCATAACGCATAACGTATAACGCATAGCGCATAACGCATAACACATAACGCATAACGCATAACGCATAACGCATAACGCATAACGCATAACGGATCACGCATTACTCATAACGCATAACGCATAACGCATAACGCATAACGCATAACGCAAATAGCATAACGCATAACGCATAACGCGTAACGCATAACACATAACATATAACGCATAACGCATAACGAAAACGCATAACGCATAGCGGATAACGCACAACGCATAACACATAACGCATAACGTATAACGCATAACCCATAACGCATAACGCATAAGGCATAACGCATAACGTTAACGCATAACGCATAACGCCTAACGCATAACGGATCACGCATAACGCATAAAGCATAACGCATAAAGCATAACGCATAACGCATAATGCATAACGCATAAAGCATAACGCATACCGCATAACGCATAACGCATATCGCATAACGCATAACGCATAACGCATAACGTATAACGCATAACGCATACCGTATAACGCATAACGCATAACGCATAACGCAAAAGTATAACGCACAACGCATAACGCATAACGCATAACGCATAACGCATAACGCATATCGCATAACACATAACGCATAACCCATAACGCATAACGCATAACGCATAACGCATAACGCATAACGCATAACGCATAACGCATACCGCATAACGCATAACGCATAACGCAAACGTATAACGCACAACGCATAACGCATAACGCATAACGCATAACGCATAACGCATAACGCATAACGCATAACGCATAACGCATAACGCATAACGCATAACGCATAACGCATAACGCATAACGCATAACGCATAACGCATAACGCATAACGCATAACGCATAACGCAAACGCATAAAGCATAACGCATAACGCATAACGCATAACGCAAACTTATAACGCACAACGCATAACGTATAACGCATAACGCATAACGCATAACGCATAACGCATAACGCATAACGCATAACGCATAACGCATAAAGCATAACGCATAAAGCATAACGCATAACGCATAACGCATAACGCATATCGCATAACGCATAACGCATAACGCATAACGTATAACGCATAACGCATACCGTATAACGCCTAACACATAACGGATCACGCATAACGCATAACGCATAACGTATAACGCATAACGCATAACGCATAAAGCATAACGCATAACGCATAACGCATAACGCAAACTTATAACGCACAACGCATAACGCATAACGCATAACGCATAACGCATAACGCATAACGCATTACGCATAACGCATAAAGTATAACACATAACGCATAACGCATAAAGTATAACACATAACGCATAACGCATTACGCATAACGCATCACGCATAACGCATAACGCATAACGCATAACGCATAACGCATAACGTATATCGCATAACTCATAACGCATAACCCATAACGCATAACGCATAAGGCATAACGCATAACGTTAAAGCATAACGCATAACGCCTAACGCATAACGGATCACGCATAACGCATAAAGCATAACGCATAAAGCATAACGCATAACGCATAACGCATAAAGCATAACGCATAACGCATAACGCATAACGCATAACGCATATCGAATAACGCATACCGTATAACGCATAACGCATAACGCAAACGTATAACGCACAACGCATAACGAATACAGCAAAACGCATAATGCTTAACGCATAACGAATCACGCATAACGCATAACGCATAACGCATAACGCATAACGCATAACGCATAACGCATATCGAATAACGCATAACGTGTAACTCATAACGCATAAACGCATAACGCATAACGCATAACGCATATCGCATAACGCATAACGCATAACGCATAACGTATAACGCATAACGCATACCGTATAACGCATAATGCATAATGCATAACGCAAACGTATAACGCACAACGCATAATGCATAACGAACAACGGATAACGCATAACGCATAACGCATAACGAATACCGCAAAACGTATATCGCCTAACACATAACGGATCACGCATAAAGCATAACGCATAACGTATAACGCATAACGCATAACGCAAACGTATAGCGCACAACGCATAACGCATAAACCATAACCCATACTTCATAACGCCTAACGCATAATGCACAACGCATAACGAACAACGGAAAACCCATAACGCCTAACGCATAACGCATAACGCCTAATGCATAACGCATAAAGCATAACGCATAACGCATAAAGCATAACGTGTAACTCATAACGCATAAACGCATAAAGCATAACGCATAACGCATAACGCATAACGCATAACGCATAACGCATAACGCATAACGCATGACGCATAACGCATAACGCATAACGCATATCGAATAACGCATACCGTATAACGCATAACGCATAACGCAAACGTATAACGCACAACGCATAACGAATACAGCAAAACGCATAATGCTTAACGCATAACGAATCACGCATAACGCATAACGCATAACGCATAACGCATAACGCATAACGCATAACGCATAACGCATATCGAATAACGCATAACGTGTAACTCATAACGCATAAACGCATAAAGCATAACGCATAACGCATAACGCATAACGCATATCGCATAACGCATAACGCATAACGCATAACGCATAACGCATAACGCATAACGCATAACGCATAAAGCATAACGCATAAAGCATAACGCATAACGCATAACGCATAACGCATAAAGCATAACGCATACCGCATAACGCATAACGCATATCGCATAACGCATAACGCATAACGCATAACGCATAACGTATAACGCATAACGCATACCGTATAACGCATAACGCATAACGCATAAAGCATAACGCATACCGCATAACGCATAACGCATATCGCATAACGCATAACGCATAACGCATAACGTATAACGCATAACGCATACCGTATAACGCATAACGCATAACGCATAACGCATAACGCAAACGTATAACGCACAACGCATAACGAATACAGCAAAACGCATAATGCTTAACGCATAACGGATCACGCATAACGCATAAAGCATAACGCATACCGCATAACGTATAACGCATAACGCATACCGTATAACGCATAACGCATAACGCACAACGCATAACGTATAACGCATAACGCATAACGCATAACGCATAACGCATAACGAATAACGCATAACGCATAACGCATAAAGTATAACACATAACGCATAACGCATAAAGTATAACACATAACGCATAACGCATTACGCATATTGCATAACGTATAACGCAAAACGCATAACGCATAACGTTACCGCATAAGGCTTGATGCATGACGCATATCGCATAACGCATAACGCATAACACATAACGTATAACGCATAACGCATAACGCATAACGCATAATGCATATCGCATAACGCATAACGCATAACACATAACGCATAACGCATAACGCATAACGCATAACGCATAACGCATAACGCATAACGCATAACGCAAACTTATAACGCACAACGCATAACGTATAACGCATAACGCATAACGCATAACGCATAACGCATAACGCATAACGCATAACGCATAACGTATAACGCATAACGCATAACGCATAACGCATAACGCATAACGCATAACGCATAACGCATAACGCATAACGCATAACGCATATCGCATAACACATAACGCATAACCCATAACGCATAACGCATAACGCATAACGCATAACGCATAACGCATAACGCATAACGCATAACGCATTACGCATAACGCATAAAGTATAACACATAACGCATAACGCATAAAGTATAACACATAACGCATAACGCATTACGCATATTGCATAACGTATAACGCAAAACGCATAACGCATAACGTTACCGCATAAGGCTTGATGCATGACGCATATCGCATAACGCATAACGCATAACTCATAACGTATAACGCATAACGCATAACGCATAACGCATAACGCATAACGCATAACGCATAACGCATAACGCATAACGCATAACGCATAACGCATAACGCATAACGCATAACGCATAACGCATAACGCATAACGCATAACGCATAACGCATAACGCATAACGCATAACGCATAACGCATAACGCATAACGCATAACGCATAACGCATAACGCATAACGCATAACGCATAACGCATAACGCATAACGCATAACGCATAACGCATAACGCATAACGCATAACGCATATCGCATAACACATAACGCATAACCCATAACGCATAACGCATAACGCATAACGCATAACGCATAACGCATAACGCATAACGCATAACGCATTACGCATAACGCATAAAGTATAACACATAACGCATAACGCATAAAGTATAACACATAACGCATAACGCATTACGCATATTGCATAACGTATAACGCAAAACGCATAACGCATAACGTTACCGCATAAGGCTTGATGCATGACGCATATCGCATAACGCATAACGCATAACTCATAACGTATAACGCATAACGCATAACGCATAACGCATAACGCATAACGCATAACGCATAACGCATAACGCATAACGCATAACGCATAACGCATAACGCATAACGCATAACGCATAACGCATAACGCATAACGCATAACGCATAACGCATAACGCATAACGCATAACGCATAACGCATAACGCATAACGCATAACGCATAACGCATAACGCATAACGCATAACGCATAACGCATAACGCATAACGCATAACGCATAACGCATAACGCATAACCCATAACGCATAACGCATAAGGCATAACGCATAACGCATAACGCATAACGCATAACGCATAACGCATAACGCATAACGCATAACGCATAACGCATAACGCATAACGCATAACGCATAACGCATAACGCATAACGCATAACGCATAACGCAAACGCATAAAGCATAACGCATAACGCATAACGCATAACGCAAACTTATAACGCACAACGCATAACGTATAACGCATAACGCATAACGCATAACGCATAACGCATAACGCATAACGCATAACGCATAAAGCATAACGCATAAAGCATAACGCATAACGCATAACGCATAACGCATAAAGCATAACGCATACCGCATAACGCATAACGCATATCGCATACCGTATAACGCATAACGCATAACGCATAAAGCATAACGCATACCGCATAACGCATAACGCATATCGCATAACGCATAACGCATAACGCATAACGCATAACGTATAACGCATAACGCATACCGTATAACGCATAACGCATAACGCATAACGCAAACGTATAACGCACAACGCATAACGAATACAGCAAAACGCATAATGCTTAACGCATAACGGATCACGCATAACGCATAAAGCATAACGCATACCGCATAACGTATAACGCATAACGCATACCGTATAACGCATAACGCATAACGCATAACGCATAACGCATAACGCATAACGCATAACGCATATCGCATAACGCATAACGCATAACGCAAACGTATAACGCACAACGCATAACGAATACAGCAAAACGCATAATGCTTAACGCATAACGGATCACGCATAACGCATAAAGCATAACGCATACCGCATAACGTATAACGCATAACGCATACCGTATAACGCATAACGCATAACGCATGACGCATAACGCAAACGTATAACGCACAACGCATAACGAATACAGCAAAACGCATAATGCTTAACGCATAACTGATCACGCATAACGCATAACGCATAACGCATAACGCATAACGCATATCGAATAACGCATAACGTGTAACTCATAACGCATAACGCATAAAACATAATGCATAACGCATAACGAACAACGGATAACGCATAACGCATAACGAATACCGCAAAACGTATATCGCCTAACACATAACGGATCACGCATAACGCATAACGCATAACGTATAACGCATAACGCATAACGCATAACGCATAAAGCATAACGCATAACGCATAACGCATAACGCAAACTTATAACGCACAACGCATAACGCATAACGCATAACGCATAACGCATAACGCATAACGCATAACGCATTACGCATAACGCATAAAGTATAACACATAACGCATAACGCATAAAGGATAACACATAACGCATAACGCATTACGCATAACGCATCACGCATAACGCATAACGCATAACGCATAACGCATATCGCATAAAACATAACGCATAAAGCATAACGTACAACGTATAACGCATAACGCATAACGCATAACGCATAACGCATAACGTATATCGCATAACTCATAACGCATAACCCATAACGCATAACGCATAACGCATAACGCATAACGTTAAAGCATAACGCATAACGCCTAACGCATAACGGATCACGCATAACGCATAAAGCATAACGCATAAAGCATAACGCATAACGCATAACGCATAACGCATAAAGCATAACGCATAACGCATAACGCATAACGCATATCGAATAACGCATACCGTATAACGCATAACGCATAACGCAAACGTATAACGCACAACGCATAACGAATACAGCAAAACGCATAATGCTTAACGCATAACGAATCACGCATAACGCATAACGCATAACGCATAACGCATAACGCATAACGCATAACGCATAACGCATAACGCATAACGCATAACGCATAACGCATATCGAATAACGCATAACGTGTAACTCATAACGCATAAACGCATAAAGCATAACGCATAACGCATAACGCATAACGCATATCGCATAACGCATAACGCATAACGCATAACGTATAACGCATAACGCATACCGTATAACGCATAATGCATAATGCATAACGCAAACGTATAACGCACAACGCATAATGCATAACGAACAACGGATAACGCATAACGCATAACGCATAACGAATACCGCAAAACGTATATCGCCTAACACATAACGGATCACGCATAAAGCATAACGCATAACGTATAACGCATAACGCATAACGCAAACGTATAGCGCACAACGCATAACGCATAAACCATAACCCATACTTCATAACGCCTAACGCATAATGCACAACGCATAACGAACAACGGAAAACCCATAACGCCCAACGCATAACGCATAACGCCTAATGCATAACGCATAAAGCATAACGCATAACGCATAAATCATAACGTGTAACTCATAACGCATAACGCATGACGCATAACGCATAACGCATAACGCATAACGCATAACGCATAACGCATAACGCATAACGCATAACGCATAACGCATAACGCATATCGAATAACGCATACCGTATAACGCATAACGCATAACGCAAACGTATAACGCACAACGCATAACGAATACAGCAAAACGCATAATGCTTAACGCATAACGAATCACGCATAACGCATAACGCATAACGCATAACGCATAACGCATAACGCATAACGCATAACGCATAACGCATATCGAATAACGCATAACGTGTAACTCATAACGCATAAACGCATAAAGCATAACGCATAACGCATAACGCATAACGCATATCGCATAACGCATAACGCATAACGCATAACGCATAACGCATAACGCATAACGCATAACGCATAAAGCATAACGCATAAAGCATAACGCATAACGCATAACGCATAACGCATAAAGCATAACGCATACCGCATAACGCATAACGCATATCGCATAACGCATAACGCATAACGCATAACGCATAACGTATAACGCATAACGCATACCGTATAACGCATAACGCATAACGCATAAAGCATAACGCATACCGCATAACGCATAACGCATATCGCATAACGCATAACGCATAACGCATAACGTATAACGCATAACGCATACCGTATAACGCATAACGCATAACGCATAACGCAAACGTATAACGCACAACGCATAACGAATACAGCAAAACGCATAATGCTTAACGCATAACGGATCACGCATAACGCATAAAGCATAACGCATACCGCATAACGTATAACGCATAACGCATACCGTATAACGCATAACGCATAACGCATAACGCATGACGCATAACGCATAACGCATAACGCATAACGCATAACGCATAACGCATAACGCATAACGTATAACGCATAACGCATACCGTATAACGCAAAACGCATAACGCATAACGCAAACGTATAACGCACAACGCATAACGAATACAGCAAAACGCATAATGCTTAACGCATAACGGATCACGCATAACGCATAACGCATAACGCATAACGCATAACGTATAACGCATAACGCATACCGTATAACGCATAACGCATAACGCATGACGCATAACGCAAACGTATAACGCACAACGCATAACGAATACAGCAAAACGCATAATGCTTAACGCATAACTGATCACGCATAACGCATAACGCATAACGCATAACGCATAACGCATAACGCATAACGCATATCGAATAACGCATAACGTGTAACTCATAACGCATAACGCATAAAGCATAATGCATAACGCATAACGAACAACGGATAACGCATAACGCATAACGAATACCGCAAAACGTATATCGCCTAACACATAACGGATCACGCATAACGCATAACGCATAACGTATAACGCATAACGCATAACGCATAACGCATAAAGCATAACGCATAACGCATAACGCATAACGCAAACTTATAACGCACAACGCATAACGCATAACGCATAACGCATAACGCATAACGCATAACGCATTACGCATAACGCATAAAGTATAACACATAACGCATAACGCATAAAGTATAACACATAACGCATAACGCATTACGCATAACGCATCACGCATAACGCATAACGCATAAGGCATAACGCATAACGCATAACGCATAACGCATAACGCATAACGCATAACGCATAACGCATAACGCATAACGCATAACGCATAACGCATAACGCATAACGCATAACGCATAACGCAAACGCATAAAGCATAACGCATAACGCATAACGCATAACGCAAACTTATAACGCACAACGCATAACGTATAACGCATAACGCATAACGCATAACGCATAACGCATAACGCATAACGCATAACGCATAAAGCATAACGCATAAAGCATAACGCATAACGCATAACGCATAACGCATAAAGCATAACGCATACCGCATAACGCATAACGCATAACGCATAACGCATAACGCATAACGCATAACGCATAACGTATAACGCATAACGCATACCGTATAACGCATAACGCATAACGCATAAAGCATAACGCATACCGCATAACGCATAACGCATAACGCATAACGCATAACGCATAACGCATAACGCATAACGTATAACGCATAACGCATACCGTATAACGCATAACGCATAACGCATAACGCAAACGTATAACGCACAACGCATAACGAATACAGCAAAACGCATAATGCTTAACGCATAACGGATCACGCATAACGCATAAAGCATAACGCATACCGCATAACGTATAACGCATAACGCATACCGTATAACGCATAACGCATAACGCATAACGCATAACGCATAACGCATAACGCATAACGCATATCGCATAACGCATAACGCATAACGCAAACGTATAACGCACAACGCATAACGAATACAGCAAAACGCATAATGCTTAACGCATAACGGATCACGCATAACGCATAAAGCATAACGCATACCGCATAACGTATAACGCATAACGCATACCGTATAACGCATAACGCATAACGCATGACGCATAACGCAAACGTATAACGCACAACGCATAACGAATACAGCAAAACGCATAATGCTTAACGCATAACTGATCACGCATAACGCATAACGCATAACGCATAACGCATATCGAATAACGCATAACGTGTAACTCATAACGCATAACGCATAAAACATAATGCATAACGCATAACGAACAACGGATAACGCATAACGCATAACGAATACCGCAAAACGTATATCGCCTAACACATAACGGATCACGCATAACGCATAACGCATAACGTATAACGCATAACGCATAACGCATAACGCATAAAGCATAACGCATAACGCATAACGCATAACGCATAACGCATAACGCAAACTTATAACGCACAACGCATAACGCATAACGCATAACGCATAACGCATAACGCATAACGCATAACGCATTACGCATAACGCATAAAGTATAACACATAACGCATAACGCATAAAGTATAACACATAACGCATAACGCATTACGCATAACGCATAACGCATAACGCATAACGCATAACGCATAACGCATATCGCATAAAACATAACGCATAAAGCATAACGTACAACGTATAACGCATAACGCATAACGCATAACGCATAACGCATAACGCATAACGTATATCGCATAACTCATAACGCATAACCCATAACGCATAACGCATAAGGCATAACGCATAACGTTAAAGCATAACGCATAACGCCTAACGCATAACGGATCACGCATAACGCATAAAGCATAACGCATAAAGCATAACGCATAACGCATAACGCATAACGCATAACGCATAAAGCATAACGCATAACGCATAACGCATAACGCATATCGAATAACGCATACCGTATAACGCATAACGCATAACGCAAACGTATAACGCACAACGCATAACGAATACAGCAAAACGCATAATGCTTAACGCATAACGAATTACGCATAACGCATAACGCATAACGCATAACGCATAACGCATAACGCATAACGCATAACGCATAACGCATATCGAATAACGCATAACGTGTAACTCATAACGCATAAACGCATAAAGCATAACGCATAACGCATAACGCATAACGCATATCGCATAACGCATAACGCATAACGCATAACGTATAACGCATAACGCATACCGTATAACGCATAATGCATAATGCATAACGCAAACGTATAACGCACAACGCATAATGCATAACGAACAACGGATAACGCATAACGCATAACGCATAACGAATACCGCAAAACGTATATCGCCTAACACATAACGGATCACGCATAAAGCATAACGCATAACGTATAACGCATAACGCATAACGCAAACGTATAGCGCACAACGCATAACGCATAAACCATAACCCATACTTCATAACGCCTAACGCATAATGCACAACGCATAACCAACAACGGAAAACCCATAACGCCCAACGCATAACGCATAACGCCTAATGCATAACGCATAAAGCATAACGCATAACGCATAAATCATAACGTGTAACTCATAACGCATAAACGCATAAAGCATAACGCATGACGCATAACGCATAACGCATATCGCATAACGCATAACGCATAACGCATAACGCATAACGCATAACGCATAACGCATAACGCATAACGCATAACGCATAAAGCATAACGCATACCGCATAACGCATAACGCATATCGCATAACGCATAACGCATAACGCATAACGCATAACGTATAACGCATAACGCATACCGTATAACGCATAACGCATAACGCATAAAGCATAACGCATACCGCATAACGCATAACGCATATCGCATAACGCATAACGCATAACGCATAACGTATAACGCATAACGCATACCGTATAACGCATAACGCATAACGCATAACGCAAACGTATAACGCACAACGCATAACGAATACAGCAAAACGCATAATGCTTAACGCATAACGGATCACGCATAACGCATAAAGCATAACGCATACCGCATAACGTATAACGCATAACGCATACCGTATAACGCATAACGCATAACGCATAACGCATAACGCATAACGCATAACGCATAACGCATATCGCATAACGCATAACGCATAACGCATAACGTATAACGCATAACGCATACCGTATAACGCAAAACGCATAACGCATAACGCAAACGTATAACGCACAACGCATAACGAATACAGCAAAACGCATAATGCTTAACGCATAACGGATCACGCATAACGCATAAAGCATAACGCATACCGCATAACGTATAACGCATAACGCATACCGTATAACGCATAACGCATAACGCATGACGCATAACGCAAACGTATAACGCACAACGCATAACGAATACAGCAAAACGCATAATGCTTAACGCATAACTGATCACGCATAACGCATAACGCATAACGCATAACGCATAACGCATAACGCATATCGAATAACGCATAACGTGTAACTCATAACGCATAACGCATAAAGCATAATGCATAACGCATAACGAACAACGGATAACGCATAACGCATAACGAATACCGCAAAACGTATATCGCCTAACACATAACGGATCACGCATAACGCATAACGCATAACGTATAACGCATAACGCATAACGCATAACGCATAAAGCATAACGCATAACGCATAACGCATAACGCAAACATATAACGCACAACGCATAACGCATAACGCATAACGCATAACGCATAACGCATAACGCATTACGCATAACGCATAAAGTATAACACATAACGCATAACGCATAAAGTATAACACATAACGCATAACGCATTACGCATAACGCATCACGCATAACGCATAACGCATAACGCATATCGCATAAAACATAACGCATAAAGCATAACGTACAACGTATAACGCATAACGCATAACGCATAACGCATAACGCATAACGCATAACGCATAACGTATATCGCATAACTCATAACGCATAACGCATAACGCATATCGAATAACGCATAACGTGTAACTCATAACGCATAAACGCATAACGCATAACGCATAACGCATATCGCATAACACATAACGCATAACCCATAACGCATAACGCATAACGCATAACGCATAACGCATAACGCATAACGCATAACGCATAACGCATAACGCATTACGCATAACGCATAAAGTATAACACATAACGCATAACGCATAAAGTATAACACATAACGCATAACGCATTACGCATATTGCATAACGTATAACGCAAAACGCATAACGCATAACGTTACCGCATAAGGCTTGATGCATGACGCATATCGCATAACGCATAACGCATAACTCATAACGTATAACGCATAACGCATAACGCATAACGCATAACGCATAACGCATAACGCATAACGCATAACGCATAACGCATAACGCATAACGCATAACGCATAACGCATAACGCATAACGCATAACGCATAACGCATAACGCATAACGCATAACGCATAACGCATAACGCATAACGCATAACGCATAACGCATAACGCATAACGCATAACGCATAACGCATAACGCATAACGCATAACGCATAACGCATAACCCATAACGCATAACGCATAACCCATAACGCATAACGCATAAGGCATAACGCATAACGCATAACGCATAACGCATAACGCATAACGCATAACGCATAACGCATAACGCATAACGCATAACGCATAACGCATAACGCATAACGCAAACGTATAAAGCATAACGCATAACGCATAACGCATAACGCAAACTTATAACGCACAACGCATAACGTATAACGCATAACGCATAACGCATAACGCATAACGCATAACGCATAACGCATAACGCATAACGCATAAAGCATAACGCATAAAGCATAACGCATAACGCATAACGCATAACGCATAAAGCATAACGCATACCGCATAACGCATAACGCATATCGCATAACGCATAACGCATAACGCATAACGCATAACGTATAACGCATAACGCATACCGTATAACGCATAACGCATAACGCATAAAGCATAACGCATACCGCATAACGCATAACGCATATCGCATAACGCATAACGCATAACGCATATCGCATAACGCATAACGCATAACGCATAACGTATAACGCATAACGCATACCGTATAACGCATAATGCATAATGCATAACGCAAACGTATAACGCACAACGCATAATGCATAACGAACAACGGATAACGCATAACGCATAACGCATAACGAATACCGCAAAACGTATATCGCCTAACACATAACGGATCACGCATAAAGCATAACGCATAACGTATAACGCATAACGCATAACGCAAACGTATAGCGCACAACGTATAACGCATAAACCATAACCCATACTTCATAACGCCTAACGCATAATGCACAACGCATAACGAACAACGGAAAACCCATAACGCCCAACGCATAACGCATAACGCCTAATGCATAACGCATAAAGCATAACGCATAACGCATAAATCATAACGTGTAACTCATAACGCATAAACGCATAAAGCATAACGCATGACGCATAACGCATAACGCATATCGCATAACGCATAACGCATAACGCATAACGCATAACGCATAACGCATAACGCATATCGAATAACGCATACCGTATAACGCATAACGCATAACGCAAACGTATAACGCACAACGCATAACGAATACAGCAAAACGCATAATGCTTAACGCATAACGAATCACGCATAACGCATAACGCATAACGCATAACGCATAACGAATAACGCATAACGCATAACGCATAACGCATATCGAATAACGCATAACGTGTAACTCATAACG